>OY804576.1:70224109-70667666 GCA_963680875.1 Bathymodiolus brooksi | reverse complement strand
GTAGAAGAGATTAATTATTATCCATTTGTTCAGATCCAAGATTATGTCCAAGCTCTCAATGTGATCAGGTTGATTTTAACCTTAGTTATCTTGGGAATATCACGAGCGTTGATTAACGGGAAACTTTTGATGATGCTTATGAAAACCACAGTGGAATTGTGAGTAACAATGTGCAAAATATGCTTCACCTGTTGTTGATGTTAATGAAATTTTGCGTAGAAACACATTGATTTATTTCAAGTAGTGGTGCATATAACAAATATTCCCCAAGCTTACCACCGATGAAAAACACCAAGAATAACTACTCAGAATTCAGTTTTGTCATTAAATCAGACAGTAGTGTTTTGATATTGTTGATATTGGTGGATTTGTTGACCATCACTGCTTAAGCTTCCAAATTTCCCATAGCACTTTGTGATCCGCTAAAATATAATATAACGACATTCAGAATAATGTGATCTTGTTATCATTTTTTCGAACCTCTCTGCTCCATTCTTAAACAATAACATTATACAATGTATCACGATATCGCATGCTCGTCAATGGGGTTCACCTACGATTTTTCACTAATAGGTGGCGTATGTGTTCTATCAGTTATTACTTTCGGAACTCCTCGGCTAGCATCAATAACGTAACTAATGTAAACTACGACATTGATTTATATATATTCGTGTAAAATGCCACAAATGCTGTGTTTAACAAGTGGAGGGTAGGTATCAAGAAGACTGACCATGCGACGAGAGGTCTGTGGACGCCAGGGAAATACGACGTGGTTTGCTCGGCACATAATGACATTTCAAGGACATCGACTTCAGAGTGTCGGGATTATTATGTTGGATGTCTTCCAGTGTTGATTGAATAACAAGTTTATATTACTTTTACTTAAAGGGAATGGCTCCTCTAAGCATAGTGTTCAATATATTTAATAAGACATAAAGCACTAACCATTTTACTACTGAGGGGGGGGGGGGGGGGGGGGGGGGGGGGGGATAAGAATAAAAATCGTTTATTTTCCACCATGTCCAAATTTTAAAGTAGACCTGAATACACCTCAGCCCTAAAAATATTGCTTGCTTAGGTTAACTCGACTCTACCTAAAATGTAGTGCCTATCCTAGCTATTTTATTAGTTTTTCTCAATAAGCACTGTCTTGGAACATCTGACATCTGCATGCCCAATATATCCAATGCAAAAAAAAATAAAAAATTCTGGTCACCCTTACCTAACCGTTTTCACAGGGTTACCGGTAATCCTAAACACACAATTATCTTTTACCTCATGTATGTATAACAAATATTTTTGATCTACCTGATGTGTGAAAAAAAATTGGATTCTCTACTTACAGATATAAAAAAAATCCCAAGTCCTCTCTCTCTCCCCCCCCCCCCCCCCCCCATCCTTCACTAATAAAATTGTTTGTGACTAATAAAGAAAACAAGTGAGTGGGAAGACATGTCACTCCACTCGGGCACATTAATGAATATTCCGATTCCTAGCCGGCCAGTCTTTGTTCTTACTCCTTAATGCTGCATGCTTTAATAGCAGAGAAGCAACACATACCAATTTTATAGTCTTTGGTTTGACCAGACTGGGGCTCTATCCCATGGATCTAACACACTCAAGGCGAGCATGCTAACCATTACACCACCGATGAGATAGGAAACCATTTTGTCTACAGACCCATAACATAATACCACCACAACAAAATTTCTGTGGTCGTATAAAAATCACACTGAAAAAGGAGCAGTCCTTCAAAACTTTCATTAAGCTAGGGACTTGTGCCTAAGTTGCTTAGTTGAAGTTTATAGTTAATACAGTCAATATGATCAAACACACATTAAAAAGCTCATAGATTAGCTTCCAGTCAGATTTGAACTGACATGTTTTCAACTTTATTGAAATGTACTACCTTGTACTATAGAAGCCATAATGATTGTAATGTTACACAAAGTTTACATACAGATAAATAAACCACTCAAACAAGTACATGTACTTCAAAAGGATCTTGTACAAAGGACTGTATTTAAGACATATTATTAACTACAGATGTACATGTATTTTAATCTTCACCATAGGATAGTTAAATGTTTAAATTGTGTATTTATTGACACTGATTGCATCAGGTAATAATATTCATTAAAAAGTTGTTAATGTTTTCGTGATTCATGAAACCTTTTTTTCCTCTAGCTACTGTTAGTAGCGAGCTCGCGAGTAGCCCCTTGGCTTAAATGGTTAATATATTACTTTAATAACAATATATGATATAAATATACAGGTATAACATGACAAAAAGACAAATATTTAATGGCTGACAAAAACTTACGAATACTCAGAAAACTGAAGACTGAGACGCACAAACAACTAAAAATCCGGACTGACATGAACTCAGATGCTCCATATGAGTCTGCAGTTCGAACTTCACTAATACCACTTAAAGGGCGAAAGAGCTGGGGGCAATTGCTCTCCCTACTTTTTAAAATTATGGGGGGGGGGGGGCAAAATAGTTTTGTCCCGCTTTTTGGCATTAGATTTAAGGAAACAAAACTGTTTTACTTTAGTATGGAAGCATATATTGTCCATTTAGCCAAGGATATAAGGATATTTGGACAAGGGTATGCTATGAAACCATAGTGACTTTTTTTTATTGCTGCACAGTTTTGAAAATATACCAGACAAATAAGGAATACATTTTTTTGTACATTTTTCATAAAGATGTATACCAAATTTAATGAGCATCATTTAAATTAGTATATTTATTGAGGTAATTACACATGATTGTGTATTTATATTTCAAAGATAAAAAAACTATTGAAAATTGTGAAAAAATTAATATTTTTTTTTTAAATGTTAAATGTAAAATGTTTCTTTAAAAACATATGAAAGCCCCATAATTTTTTTCTATTGAAAATATGCCCCGTTTTTTTCACATTCTGAATGATAACATGAATATGATGCTTTCAGTGTGTTGTTTTTTAATAAGAAAAGATAAGGTGTGGAAAAAGTTGGGTCAGTTTTTTTTAATAAAAATATTTTTTTTCCCCTAACCTATGCCTGGATATGAATCCCATATGGTTTTACAAAGACAGTTTGCTTCAAAATCTTCTTTTTCAATTATAATGGATAGCATTGAATATGACAAATTTTCCTGGTCTTGTCTGAATCCTGTCACGAAAGCACGTTCAAACTGATCCGTCATCATAATTTTAATGATGTTTTATTTTCAATCGGGGCAACTTAGACATTCAACAAATACAATAATATTGAAAAGTAACGAAGATAAATCGTATGCTTGGGTTTTCGGTGGAATATATACCTTTCAATCAAAACAGTTTTTCGACCGTTTGTCGATGTATTTCGGCGTAGTAGATCATTTTCGAGCTTCGGCACTGACCACAGCTGATCGCCGTCTTCCATCTTGGAATCGAATAAGTGATAGTACACATGTGCCACCTGTTGGTAATGTAGGCAGGTGAACCCCATTGAAACGAGACATGCGCTGACGTGATCATATACCGCATGTCGTCATATGTTACTCGATCGTCAGATTAAAAATGTAAAAATAGACCTAACACCTATCCATTTTAATAGACTGTACTACACTGTAAATCAGATTAGAAACAATTGACGCTCAAAGTATCTGAGAATCACACCTGGTTTTTTTTAGATACAATCGTGAGCAGATGGTCTGTTCGTAAACATATATTTGAGTAGGAGCAAATAAAGCACTTGCCATAACGTCTCGAATTACTTAGACGTTACGCGCGATGTTGGTGACACTTGACGTTACACATAATTAACATTGAAAAGAACGTTTCGCGTTTTCTTTTTCATTTTTTTCTTCCTTATTTGTGTTTGCATACCGTGGGTTTGGTTAGGATGGAGGTGGTGTAGGTGTGTTTTGATGTATTGTTCTATATTTCGGAATTTCACTTTTTGTTTTTATTGATTTTTATTTTATTTTGGTTTGCTTGTATATATTTGTGTTGTTGGTGTTTTCCTTTAGGTGTTTATTTCAATGTTTGTTTGTTTGCTTATTTATTTCGTTTGTATTCCCTTTTTGTATTTATTTATTGTTTATGTTATGTGACTGTACTTTAACATCTTTTCTTTGAAAGTATATCTTCGGACGACAGTCTTGCTAAAATCAAAATTAATGATTCAATGTATTTGTATAAATTGTGCAATAAAGAAACTAGATATGAAATTTGCATTAATGAATATGTTTCTGCCATAGGTGTATTATATTGCTGTTTTATTCTTATTTGTTTTGTACCCTTTCACTTGGTTGATTTAAAACAAAAAGTGTTTTATTTATTTTTTTTATTTTTTTTTGCATATGAAAAATCGTAGAAAATGGAAGTTCATTGAAACCGGCAGGAAATATAGTTAGCCAATTGCATTATAGTGTTCACCGATGCGGCGTAGAAATTCTTGGGTAATCATTATGAAAGATTTAGAACAAGACTCTTAATTTCACTGACAGATTAATACAACTAACATATATATGTAATATTTTATTGCCATAAAGTGTCGCGTGTATTTCAACTATATGCATTCTTCCAACATGGTGCACCATGCAGAATGTTCGTACTCTATCTTGTCATTCTGCACATCTGTCATATGCTCTGTAGGATGACTCGTACCTCCTATGTGTATGGGAGTTGTGAAAAGTAAATATCCCATTTTATCGATGACATGCATGGGATACGTGATCGCAAATAAACGGTAAATGTTATTCACAACAAAGGAATGAAGATGAAAATCATTTATTAGTTGCTTCTCCTTTAGTGTAGTCATACATTTTATTTTTTGAAAATACTGAAATATTTCTCAAATGCGTGACACACGAATAGTCCTAATACAAATCAAAGTATGAATAGTAGCATCCTTGAATATAAAGTATATAAAATAACATATTTGAGTATAGATAGCAACACATCTGAGTAAAAATCACATCTCTCGCTTGCTCTCCTTACTGGTATGTTGCAGCTCTCGCGATGCGACATATTAATTAATAGGTGGATTTGAGAGAGGTCATTTTAATCAGATTGAAATAGTAACATTCTTGGGCATACATAATAACATCATTGAGTATAAGTATATGTAGCATTCCTGAGTATAAGTATATGTAGCATCCTTGAGTATAAGTATATGTAGCATCCTTGAGTATAAGTATATGTAGCATCCTTGAGTATAAGTATATGTAACATCCTTGAGTATAAGTATATGTAGTATCCTTGAGTATAAGTATATGTACGTAGCATCCTTGAGTATAAGTATATGTAGTATCCTTGAGTATAAGTATATGTACGTAGCATCCTTGAGTATAAGTATATGTAGTATCCTTGAGTATAAGTATATATACGTAGCATCCTTGAGTATAAGTATATGTAACATCCTTGAGTATAAGTATATGTAGTATCCTTGAGTATAAGTATATGTAACATCCTTGAGTATAAGTATATGTAACATCCTTGAGTATAAGTATATGTAGTATCCTTGAGTATAAGTATATGTAGTATCCTTGAGTATAAGTATATGTAGCATCCTTGAGTATAAGTATATGTAACATCCTTGAGTATAAGTATATGTAGTATCCTTGA
Source organism: Bathymodiolus brooksi (assembly GCA_963680875.1). Taxonomy (NCBI): domain Eukaryota; kingdom Metazoa; phylum Mollusca; class Bivalvia; order Mytilida; family Modiolidae; genus Bathymodiolus; species Bathymodiolus brooksi. The sequence continues at coordinate 70,662,063 of OY804576.1, read as the reverse complement.
GTATAAGTATATGTAGTATCCTTGAGTATAAGTATATGTATCATTCTTGAGTATAAGTATATGCAGCATCCTTGAGTATAAGTATATGTAACATCCTTGAGTATAAGTATATGTAGCATCCTTGAGTATAAGTATATGTAGCATCCTTGAGTATAAGTATATGTAACATCCTTGAGTATAAGTATATGTAACATCCTTGAGTATAAGTATATGTAGTATCCTTGAGTATAAGTATATGTATCATTCTTGAGTATAAGTATATGTAGCATCCTTGAGTATAAGTATATGTAACATCCTTGAGTATAAGTATATGTAGTATCCTTGAGTATAAGTATATGTACGTAGCATCCTTGAGTATAAGTATATGTAGTATCCTTGAGTATAAGTATATATACGTAGCATCCTTGAGTATAAGTATATGTAACATCCTTGAGTATAAGTATATGTAGTATCCTTGAGTATAAGTATATGTAACATCCTTGAGTATAAGTATATGTAACATCCTTGAGTATAAGTATATGTAGTATCCTTGAGTATAAGTATATGTAGTATCCTTGAGTATAAGTATATGTAGCATCCTTGAGTATAAGTATATGTAACATCCTTGAGTATAAGTATATGTAGTATCCTTGAGTATAAGTATATGTAGTATCCTTGAGTATAAGTATATGTATCATTCTTGAGTATAAGTATATGCAGCATCCTTGAGTATAAGTATATGTAACATCCTTGAGTATAAGTATATGTAGCATCCTTGAGTATAAGTATATGTAGCATCCTTGAGTATAAGTATATGTAACATCCTTGAGTATAAGTATATGTAACATCCTTGAGTATAAGTATATGTAGTATCCTTGAGTATAAGTATATGTATCATTCTTGAGTATAAGTATATGTAGCATCCTTGAGTATAAGTATATGTAACATCCTTGAGTATAAGTATATGTAGTATCCTTGAGTATAAGTATATGTAGTATCCTTGAGTATAAGTATATGTAACATCCTTGAGTATAAGTATATGTAGTATCCTTGAGTATAAGTATATGTAGCATCCTTGAGTATAGGTATATGTAACATCCTTGAGTATAAGTATATGTATCATTCTTGAGTATAAGTATATGTAACATCCTTGAGTATAAGTATATGTAGTATCCTTGAGTATAAGTATATGTATCATTCTTGAGTATAAGTATATGTAGCATCCTTGAGTATAAGTATATGTAACATCCTTGAGTATAAGTATATGTAACATCCTTGAGTATAAGTATATATAGCATCCTTGAGTATAAGTATATGTAACATCCTTGAGTATAAGTATATGTAACATCCTTGAGTATAAGTATATGTAACATCCTTGAGTATAAGTATATGTAGTATCCTTGAGTATAAGTATATGTAGTATCCTTGAGTATAAGTATATGTAACATCCTTGAGTATAAGTATATGTAGTATCCTTGAGTATAAGTATATGTAGCATCCTTGAGTATAGGTATATGTAACATCCTTGAGTATAAGTATATGTATCATTCTTGAGTATAAGTATATGTAACATCCTTGAGTATAAGTATATGTAGTATCCTTGAGTATAAGTATATGTATCATTCTTGAGTATAAGTATATGTAGCATCCTTGAGTATAAGTATATGTAACATCCTTGAGTATAAGTATATGTAACATCCTTGAGTATAAGTATATGTAGCATCCTTGAGTATAAGTATATGTAACATCCTTGAGTATAAGTATATGTAACATCCTTGAGTATAAGTATATGTAGCATCCTTGAGTATAAGTATATGTAACATCCTTGAGTATAAGTATATGTAACATCATTGAGTATAGGTATATGTAGCATCCTTGAGTATAAGTATATGTAACATCCTTGAGTATAAGTATATGTAGTATCCTTGAGTATAAGTATATGTAACATCCTTGAGTATAAGTATATGTAGTATCCTTGAGTATAGGTATATGTAACATCATTGTGTATAGGTATATGTAGTATCCTTGAGTATAAGTATATGTAACATCCTTGAGTATAAGTATATGTAGCATCCCGGAGAATAAGTATATGTATCATTCTTGAGTATAAGTATATGTAGCATCCTTGAGTATAAGTATATGTAACATCCTTGAGTATAAGTATATGTAACATCCTTGAGTATAAGTATATGTAACATCCTTGAGTATAAGTATATGTAACATCATTGAGAATATGTATATGTAGCATCCTTGAGTATAAGTATATGTAGCATCCTTGAGTATAAGTATATGTAGCATCCTTGAGTATAAGTATATGTAGTATCCTTGAGTATAAGTATATGTAGTATCCTTGAGTATAAGTATATGTAGTATCCTTGAGTATAAGTATATGTAACATCCTTGAGTATAAGTATATGTAGTATCCTTGAGTATAAGTATATGTAGTATCCTTGAGTATAAGTATATGTAACATCCTTGAGTATAAGTATATGTAGTATCCTTGAGTATAAGTATATGTATCATTCTTGAGTATAAGTATATGTAGCATCCTTGAGTATAAGTATATGTAGCATCCTTGAGTATAGGTATATGTAACATCCTTGAGTATAAGTATATGCAACATCATTGAGTATAGGTATATGTAGTATCCTTGAGTATAAGTATATGTAACATCCTTGAGTATAAGTATATGTAACATCCTTGAGTATAAGTATATGTAGTATCCTTGAGTATAAGTATATGTATCATTCTTGAGTATAAGTATATGTAGCATCCTTGAGTATAAGTATATGTAACATCCTTGAGTATAAGTATATGTAACATCCTTGAGTATAAGTATATGTAGTATCCTTGAGTATAAGTATATGTATCATTCTTGAGTATAAGTATATGTAGCATCCTTGAGTATAAGTATATGTAACATCCTTGAGTATAAGTATATGTAGCATCCTTGAGTATAAGTATATGTAGCATCCTTGAGTATAAGTATATGTAGCATCCTTGAGTATAAGTATATGTAGTATCCTTGAGTATAAGTATATGTAGTATCCTTGAGTATAAGTATATGTAGTATCCTTGAGTATAAGTATATGTAACATCCTTGAGTATAAGTATATATAGTATCCTTGAGTATAAGTATATGTAGTATCCTTGAGTATAAGTATATGTAACATCCTTGAGTATAAGTATATGTAGCATCCTTGAGTATAAGTATATGTAGTATCCTTGAGTATAAGTATATGTATCATTCTTGAGTATAAGTATATGTAGCATCCTTGAGTATAAGTATATGTAGCATCCTTGAGTATAGGTATATGTAACATCCTTGAGTATAAGTATATGTAACATCATTGAGTATAGGTATATGTAGCATCCTTGAGTATAAGTATATGTAGCATCCTTGAGTATAAGTATATGTACGTAGCATCCTTGAGTATAAGTATATGTAACATCATTGAGTATAAGTATATGTAGCATCCTTGAGTATAAGTATGTGTAGCATCCTTGAGTATAGGTATATGTAACATCCTTGAGTATAAGTATATGTAACATCCTTGAGTATAAGTATATGTAGCATCCTTGAGTATAAGTATATGTAACATCCTTGAGTATAAGTATATGTAGCATCCCTGAGTATAAGTATATGTAGCATCCCTGAGTATAAGTATATGTAGCATCCTTGAGTATAAGTATATGTAACATCCTTGAGTATAAGTATATGTAATATCATTGAGTATAGGTATATGTAGCATCCTTGAGTATAAGTATATGTAGCATCCTTGAGTATAAGTATATGTAGCATCCTTGAGTATAGGTATATGTAGCATCCCTGAGTATAAGTATATGTAGCATCCTTGAGTATAAGTATATGTAGCATCCTTGAGTATAAGTATATGTAACATCATTGAGTATAGGTATATGTAGCATCCTTGAGTATAAGTATATGTAGCATCCTTGAGTATAAGTATATGTAGCATCCCTGAGTATAAGTATATGTAGCATCCCTGTGTATAAGTATATGTAGCATCCTTGAGTATAAGTATATGTAACATCCTTGAGTATAAGTATATGTAGCATCCCTGAGTATAAGTATATGTAGCATCCTTGAGTATAAGTATATGTAGCATCCTTGAGTATAAGTATATGTAACATCCTTGAGTATAAGTATATGTAGCATCCCTGAGTATAGGTATATGTAGCATCCTTGGGTATAAATATATGTAGCATCCTTGAGTATAAGTATATGTAGCATCCTTGAGTATAAGTATATGTAACATCATTGAGCATAGGTATATGTAGCATCATTGAGTATAAGTATATGTAGTATCCTTGAGTATAAGTATATGTATCATCCTTGAATATAAGTATATGTAGCATCCTTGAGTATAAGTATATGTAGCATCCTTGAGTATAAGTATATGTAGCATCCTTGAGTATAAGTATATGTAGCATCCTTGAGTATAAGTATATGTAGTATCCTTGAGTATAAGTATATGTAGCATCCTTGAGTATAAGTATATGTAGCATCCTTGAGTATAAGTATATGTAGCATCCTTGAGTATAAGTATATGTAACATCCTTGAGTATAAGTATATGTAGCATCCTTGAGTATAAGTATAAGTAGCATCCTTGAGTATAAATATATGTAGCATCCTTGAGTATAAGTATATGTAGCATCCTTGAGTATAAGTATATGTAACATCATTGAGCATAGGTATATGTAGCATCATTGAGTATAAGTATATGTAGTATCCTTGAGTATAAGTATATGTATCATCCTTGAATATAAGTATATGTAGCATCCTTGATTATAAGTATATGTAGCATCCTTGAGTATAAGTATATGTAGCATCCTTGAGTATAAGTATATGTAGCATCCTTGAGTATAAGTATATGTAGTATCCTTGAGTATAAGTATATGTAGCATCCTTGAGTATAAGTATATGTAGCATCCTTGAGTATAAGTATATGTAACATCCTTGAGTATAAGTATATGTAACATCATTGAGTATAAGTATATGTAGCATCCTTGAGTATAAGTATAAGTAGCATCCTTGAGTATAAGTATATGTAGTATCCTTGAGTATAAGTATATGTAGCATCCTTGAGTATAAGTATATGTAGCATCCTTGAGTATAAGTATATGTAGTATCCTTGAGTATAAGTATATGCAGCATCCTTGAGTATAAGTATATGTAACATCCTTGAGTATAAGTATATGTAGCATCCTTGAGTATAAGTATATGTAGCATCCTTGAGTATAAGTATATGTAGTATCCTTGAGTATAAGTATATGTAGCATCCTTGAGTATAAGTATATGTAACATCCTTGAGCATAAGTATATGTAGTATCCTTGAGTATAAGTATATGTAGCATCCTTGAGTATAAGTATATGTAACATCCTTGAGTATAAGTATATGTAACATCCTTGAGTATAAGTATATGTAGTATCTTTGAGTATAAGTATATGTAGCATCCTTGAGTATAGGTATATGTAGCATCCTTGAGTATAAGTATATGTAGCATCCTTGAGTATAAGTATATGTAACATCCTTGAGTATAAGTATATGTAGTATCCTTGAGTATAAGTATATGTAGCATCCCTGAGTATAAGTATATGTAGTATCCTTGAGTATAAGTATATGTAGCATCCTTGAGTATAAGTATATGTAACATCCTTGAGTATAAGTATATGTAGCATCCTTGAGTATAAGTATATGTAGCATCCTTGAGTATAAGTATATGTAGTATCCTTGAGTATAAGTATATGTAGCATCCTTGAGTATAAGTATATGTAACATCCTTGAGTATAAGTATATGTAGTATCCTTGAGTATAAGTATATGTAGCATCCTTGAGTATAAGTATATGTAACATCCTTGAGTATAAGTATATGTAACATCCTTGAGTATAAGTATATGTAGTATCTTTGAGTATAAGTATATGTAGCATCCTTGAGTATAGGTATATATAGCATCCTTGAGTATAAGTATATGTAGCATCCTTGAGTATAAGTATATGTAACATCCTTGAGTATAAGTATATGTAGTATCCTTGAGTATAAGTATATGTAGCATCCCTGAGTATAAGTATATGTAACATCATTGAGTATAAGTATATATAGTATCCTTGAGTATAAGTATATGTAGCATCCTTGATTATAAGTATATGTAGCATCCCTGAGTATAAGTATATGTATCATCCTTGAGTATAAGTATATGTAACATCCTTGAGTATAAGTATATGTAGCATTCCTGAGTATAAGTATATGTAGCATCCTTGAGTATAAGTATATGTAGCATCCTCGAATATAAGTATATGTAGCATCCTTGAGTATAAGTATATGTAGTATCCTTGAGTATAAGTATATGCAGCATCCTTGAGTATAAGTATATGTAACATCCTTGAGTATAAGTATATGTAGCATCCTTGAGTATAAGTATATGTAGCATCCTTGAGTATAAGTATATGTAGTATCCTTGAGTATAAGTATATGTAGCATCCTTGAGTATAAGTATATGTAACATCCTTGAGCATAAGTATATGTAGTATCCTTGAGTATAAGTATATGTAGCATCCTTGAGTATAAGTATATGTAACATCCTTGAGTATAAGTATATGTAACATCCTTGAGTATAAGTATATGTAGTATCTTTGAGTATAAGTATATGTAGCATCCTTGAGTATAGGTATATGTAGCATCCTTGAGTATAAGTATATGTAGCATCCTTGAGTATAAGTATATGTAACATCCTTGAGTATAAGTATATGTAGTATCCTTGAGTATAAGTATATGTAGCATCCCTGAGTATAAGTATATGTAGTATCCTTGAGTATAAGTATATGTAGCATCCTTGAGTATAAGTATATGTAACATCCTTGAGTATAAGTATATGTAGCATCCTTGAGTATAAGTATATGTAGCATCCTTGAGTATAAGTATATGTAGTATCCTTGAGTATAAGTATATGTAGCATCCTTGAGTATAAGTATATGTAACATCCTTGAGTATAAGTATATGTAGTATCCTTGAGTATAAGTATATGTAGCATCCTTGAGTATAAGTATATGTAACATCCTTGAGTATAAGTATATGTAACATCCTTGAGTATAAGTATATGTAGTATCTTTGAGTATAAGTATATGTAGCATCCTTGAGTATAGGTATATATAGCATCCTTGAGTATAAGTATATGTAGCATCCTTGAGTATAAGTATATGTAACATCCTTGAGTATAAGTATATGTAGTATCCTTGAGTATAAGTATATGTAGCATCCCTGAGTATAAGTATATGTAACATCATTGAGTATAAGTATATATAGTATCCTTGAGTATAAGTATATGTAGCATCCTTGATTATAAGTATATGTAGCATCCCTGAGTATAAGTATATGTATCATCCTTGAGTATAAGTATATGTAACATCCTTGAGTATAAGTATATGTAGCATTCCTGAGTATAAGTATATGTAGCATCCTTGAGTATAAGTATATGTAGCATCCTCGAATATAAGTATATGTAGCATCCTTGAGTATAAGTATATGTAGTATCCTTGAGTATAAGTATATGTAGCATCCTCGAATATAAGTATATGTAACATCCTTGTGTATAAGTAGCAACATCCGTGTGAGTATAAATAGTAGCATCCTTGAGTATAAGTAGCAACATCTGTGAGTATAAATAGTAGCATCCTTGAGTATAAGTATTATATGTAGCATCTTCGAATATAAGTATATGTAACATCCTTGTGTATAAGTAGCAACATCTGTGTGAGTATAAATAGTAGCATCCTTGAGTATAAGTAGCAACAGCTGTGAGTATAAATAGTAGCATCCTTGAGTATAAGTATTATATGTAGCATCATTGAGTATAAGTATATGTAGTATCCTTGAGTATAAGTATATGTATCATCCTTGAATATAAGTATATGTAGCATCCTTGAGTATAAGTATATGTAGCATCCTTGAGTATAAGTATATGTAGCATCCTTGAGTATAAGTATATGTAGCATCCTTGAGTATAAGTATATGTAGTATCCTTGAGTATAAGTATATGTAGCATCCTTGAGTATAAGTATATGTAGCATCCTTGAGTATAAGTATATGTAGCATCCTTGAGTATAAGTATATGTAACATCCTTGAGTATAAGTATATGTAGCATCCTTGAGTATAAGTATAAGTAGCATCCTTGAGTATAAATATATGTAGCATCCTTGAGTATAAGTATATGTAGCATCCTTGAGTATAAGTATATGTAACATCATTGAGCATAGGTATATGTAGCATCATTGAGTATAAGTATATGTAGTATCCTTGAGTATAAGTATATGTATCATCCTTGAATATAAGTATATGTAGCATCCTTGATTATAAGTATATGTAGCATCCTTGAGTATAAGTATATGTAGCATCCTTGAGTATAAGTATATGTAGCATCCTTGAGTATAAGTATATGTAGTATCCTTGAGTATAAGTATATGTAGCATCCTTGAGTATAAGTATATGTAGCATCCTTGAGTATAAGTATATGTAACATCCTTGAGTATAAGTATATGTAACATCATTGAGTATAAGTATATGTAGCATCCTTGAGTATAAGTATAAGTAGCATCCTTGAGTATAAGTATATGTAGTATCCTTGAGTATAAGTATATGTAGCATCCTTGAGTATAAGTATATGTAGCATCCTTGAGTATAAGTATATGTAGTATCCTTGAGTATAAGTATATGCAGCATCCTTGAGTATAAGTATATGTAACATCCTTGAGTATAAGTATATGTAGCATCCTTGAGTATAAGTATATGTAGCATCCTTGAGTATAAGTATATGTAGTATCCTTGAGTATAAGTATATGTAGCATCCTTGAGTATAAGTATATGTAACATCCTTGAGCATAAGTATATGTAGTATCCTTGAGTATAAGTATATGTAGCATCCTTGAGTATAAGTATATGTAACATCCTTGAGTATAAGTATATGTAACATCCTTGAGTATAAGTATATGTAGTATCTTTGAGTATAAGTATATGTAGCATCCTTGAGTATAGGTATATGTAGCATCCTTGAGTATAAGTATATGTAGCATCCTTGAGTATAAGTATATGTAACATCCTTGAGTATAAGTATATGTAGTATCCTTGAGTATAAGTATATGTAGCATCCCTGAGTATAAGTATATGTAGTATCCTTGAGTATAAGTATATGTAGCATCCTTGAGTATAAGTATATGTAACATCCTTGAGTATAAGTATATGTAGCATCCTTGAGTATAAGTATATGTAGCATCCTTGAGTATAAGTATATGTAGTATCCTTGAGTATAAGTATATGTAGCATCCTTGAGTATAAGTATATGTAACATCCTTGAGTATAAGTATATGTAGTATCCTTGAGTATAAGTATATGTAGCATCCTTGAGTATAAGTATATGTAACATCCTTGAGTATAAGTATATGTAACATCCTTGAGTATAAGTATATGTAGTATCTTTGAGTATAAGTATATGTAGCATCCTTGAGTATAGGTATATATAGCATCCTTGAGTATAAGTATATGTAGCATCCTTGAGTATAAGTATATGTAACATCCTTGAGTATAAGTATATGTAGTATCCTTGAGTATAAGTATATGTAGCATCCCTGAGTATAAGTATATGTAACATCATTGAGTATAAGTATATATAGTATCCTTGAGTATAAGTATATGTAGCATCCTTGATTATAAGTATATGTAGCATCCCTGAGTATAAGTATATGTATCATCCTTGAGTATAAGTATATGTAACATCCTTGAGTATAAGTATATGTAGCATTCCTGAGTATAAGTATATGTAGCATCCTTGAGTATAAGTATATGTAGCATCCTCGAATATAAGTATATGTAGCATCCTTGAGTATAAGTATATGTAGTATCCTTGAGTATAAGTATATGTAGCATCCTCGAATATAAGTATATGTAACATCCTTGTGTATAAGTAGCAACATCCGTGTGAGTATAAATAGTAGCATCCTTGAGTATAAGTAGCAACATCTGTGAGTATAAATAGTAGCATCCTTGAGTATAAGTATTATATGTAGCATCTTCGAATATAAGTATATGTAACATCCTTGTGTATAAGTAGCAACATCTGTGTGAGTATAAATAGTAGCATCCTTGAGTATAAGTAGCAACAGCTGTGAGTATAAATAGTAGCATCCTTGAGTATAAGTATTATATGTAGCACCCTTGAGTATAAGTAGCAACACCCGTGAGTATTAAGAGTATACCTTTGATGACAGTTACATCTTTGAGTAAAAAAAGTTACATTCGTGGGTGTATATAAATGTTAAAGAAATACGAATGGGCAATAAAGAATGGACAATGTAGAGACACATGTAGCACTGGGAAACAGAACGAAGGTAAACAGAAAAAGAAGCTTAAAAAAAATGAGTAGCATGGACCATACAATAACCAGGGATAGACCAAGATCTCCGCGAAGGATAAGCAGTTCCTGTTTCTGATAAGACACTTACCGTATTACTCAAATAATCAAATTGGAGGTGATACAGGAAAGAAAGATCTACATCAAAGGCAAAGATTCATTGCTATCTCAGAAATGGATATGTTGAAACAGTCCACCAGTTTGTGATGACGATCGTAGATTTTTTTGTCGCAATGACTTCATCCGATGAGCAGACTAACCTTGTTATTGTAGCTTTTGCAATAGCAGCTGAGCTCTCTCCAGAAGATCACTCAAATAACATATGTGTTGAATTATCTGTAATGTTTCCCATTCAAAACTTAAACAAGAACTATCTTTAAAAAAAAAGATGTACGACGAAGTACAAATATTATATTCTTCTACGAACAGTATTTCACTGAAATAACCTAAACATATTGGTTTTATAGGATTTGATAAGACATGTAAAACATTGCATCCTACTTAATGTGCAAGGAATCGTTAATAAATAGTAACAGGTCCACTGATCTTGGCCCGAGGACGGGACTGCCAGACAAAATTTTGAAAGGGGATCACCAAAGGATTATTTTAGCAAAGCTTGAATCCATGATTGGCTCAGTAGTTTAAGAGGAAAACAATTAAAATTTCATCCACCTTTTCTGTTTTTAGCAACAGTGGCCATGTTGGTTGGATGTCTAGATTGCCGGACACAATTTTGAAAGGGGGTCATCAAAGGACTAACCAAAGATTAGTTTCAATTGGCCCAGTAGTTTCAGAGATGAAGATTTTTTGAATTTCATCCCCCTTTTTTATTTCTAGTAACAGCGACCATGTTGGTTGGAGGTCGAGACTGCCGGACACAATTTTGGAAGGGGATCACCCACGGACCATTCCACCAAACTTTGGTCTCAAGTGGTCAAGTGGTTTCAGAGAAGAATATTTTTAGTAATTGTGTACGGACGGACGACCGACGCAAAGTGATGACAAAGGCTAACATGACAGGTGAGTTAAAAAAAAGGGATGCATATTATTTCCTATCCGTGGTAAAATCTAAAAAAATTCATGGCTTCAACAATAACTTCTTGTAATAGATGAAATGGCACTTTCTCAGAATTTAATACCCCCAGTCGCTCACCTGAAAATTACATAATACATTGAAAATAAAACTTTACAACATATAATACTTTGGTTAAAGAGAATATCGCTTAAATTTAAAGTTTAATATATTGTATACAGATATACCAATAAAAGTAATCATATTATCAGTTATACTCGAATTCCCTTTGTCTGTGTAGGACGACGGACGCAACCAATCAGCAAACTACTAAATAACTTGCTTATTACAAGTGCCTTAAATCCGACTTGCTTAGTACAAAGTGCTTTAAATCCGACATGCTTATTACAAGTCAGTGATTTTTCTACTCATTTGTATCTGGGGTCAGGTCCCTTATAATTGGGAAAATTAGCGCATAAATGATGTAAATTGGGAAAAGATAGGGAGAGTAATACATTTATTAGTTTGGAGGTCCAGTAATAGAATAGCAATCATACTGTACCAAGGTTATGCCAACAGTAACACATTCTTGTGATGAGGAAGAATGACCACAAAATAGTTCACAAACTTATTTAAATAACCTTGATGTACCACACTGTCACATAGCTATGGGTATTTTTGTTCATTTTGCATTGAACTGAACATCCTGGCAATTGGTACCATGACCTCTGGAGCACAACTGTCCGAATCAGAGTGATAGTCAGATTGTGAATATCAACATCACCACTATTTGCACTATGTACATGTTGTTTGATGTCATTTGAAGCTGTATTAGGTAATAACGAATTTGAATTGGTTGTTTTTGGAGTGACATTCGCAGTGGTAACAAGGCGTTCAGCTTCTGGGCATGGTGTATCACTACTTAGTGTCGGTGACCGGTAGGGTTGACTCCACCTAATCCCACTTTTTTTAACATTCATTAAAGAAATCTCAAATTACAAGTGGGAATAGCTGTAATTAGTGTATAAACAATGTGCAGACATTGGGACTTAGGGTGTATAAACAAAAACTCATTACTAGTAACTGCATGTAAACCTTGATTAGAGAATGGAGAACTAATATATACACTCCAACAAAAGTTGAGCACCACCCTATATTTTTATCGATATATTTTTTTACATCAATACTGTTAAAACAATAAAATAGATATCACCATTTTTCTTACACTTCTTAAAAGACTACAACAAGGGCTCTAAAATCACCAATCTACGAAGTATTTATCATCCTGAAAGACGTGACTATGACGTGGCAAAAATGGGGTTCAAAACAGGCGCTCGAAAAACGTAAAACCAGTTTGTCTTTGATGGAAGTTTTTAACATTGCATTAAAATGCAGAGTCTTCAGATTTTAGGAACTTTTAAATGCATCTATTGTGCGTATGTGTAAGGCATAAAAATCAATAACGAGAATATCCACCGCGTTTATTGTGAAGTTCTGTAACACGCCTCGTCATGCTTTGCAGAAGACGCCTAAGCCGTTCTTGGGGGAACTGTTGCCACTCCTGTAAGATATCAGTTCTTAATTCGTCAATATTTTGACATTTTGGATTGCGTTGGTTAATTTTTCGACCAATAAAGTCCCATACATGCTCTATAGGGTTCATGTCTGGCCACATCGCAGGCCATGGAATTGTATGAACAGCCTCTTGCTGTAAAAAATGTTGTACAATTCGGGCTCTATGTGGTCTTGCGTTGTCGTCCATGAATATGGGCCTGTCAGCTAACGCATGATTGTCGAATGGGGGACTACGCGTGGAGTGAACACATTGTCACGGTATTTTTGGCCTGTCAGATTACCATCAAGAACGTACAATTCCAACTTACAGTCAAAGGAAAAACAACCCCACCCCCACCCCCACCCCCAAAATCAGTTGTGCCCGAAATGTGGTTGTCCTGAAATGAAGTGTTTCGTTGGCGCCAAACCCTTACACGACCGTGGGTAGGGCGTAACAAAAAACGACTTTCATCAGACCAGTGGACCCGTCTCCATATGCGAATAGTCCACCCCAAATGATCATGTGACCAGTCAAATCGAGCATGGCGATGACGTAATGTCAACTGTGGACGTTTTATGGGTCGTCGCGCTCGCATTCCCTGATGATGGAGGCGTCTGATTACAGTGCGTGTGCTAATGTGGCCTCCAAACGCTAAATTACCACGAAGTGCACCAGCTGTACTGAACGGCCGTTGCCGCGCCCGTCTGGATATGAGCCGGTCCTCTCTCGACGTCGTTTTACGAGGTCTACCTGCACGTGGACGGTCAGTAACATTCCCCGTTTGACGAAAACGCTGCATCAGTCGTACAATGATGGAATGGTTAACCCTGAAGTGGTCTGCCACCCTTCTATGGCTAAAACAACCGTTATGCATGCCAACAGCTTGCCACCTTTCTGGTATGGTTAGTTTTCGCCGCACCATACCAAACCAATAGAAAATGAATCTTGAAACTCTACACAAAAAAAATCAGCTTTTGTTCGCAAACACAAATGTTGAAAAGTACACGTGGCACTTTACACACCCAGTCATATACACATAAATAAAAATCGATCAATAACCTGTTTCACAGGTAAGTAAGTATGTGTGTACAGGTAACGAAAACAGCAAACCGATTTGAAATAAGTTCATTATTAGAAAAGATATTATTGAAGCAAGTCAGGTGGTGCTTAACTTTTGTCGGACTGTATATATATTAATTTATCATTTTTATTCTAATAAAAAAAAACATACAGATACATACTGTACATGAATAAGTAATATCTCTATCAATACATTTATATTTCAACATCCATAGAACTTATTATTTATTTTTAAACTACATGAAATAATAAACAAGCATGTCTTAGCTTATGTTTGCTACTATTCATTTTGTAATGAAATTCATATGATTCATGTTTTTTTTCAAAGGTGCAAATATTTTTTAAAAGATATTTTACTATTTATGTCATACTTGATTTCACTCCATATCAAATATTTTCCCTTTTTCTGCAATATTTGACATAAAATACAGGTACATCACAGGTAATAATTAATTAGATACTAATTGCAAAAACAGCATAATTAACTGCAACAACATCTATTGAGTATTGGAATACCTGGAAGTTTTTTTTAATGGGATTAGATAGACGACATCACCGGTACAGTAGTGGGTCGGACTGACTTCAAAGCACAAACAGTTTTTATTATAGCTTTATTAACGTCATCAACCTCATTTTTCTCCTGGGGGAAGTAAGAACTTTTTTTAATTCAAGTTACATGTAGGCTACTTGCTTCCATCATTACTGTAACATCGTGACATTTTTATTTTTAACAAATCACATGACATATTTACTGTTTTTTATTAAAATTTTATATTAAATTTATCTAAATAAACATTTACTCCAAATACTACAGATTTCCGCTTTCGTTTTCTGAAGTTTTATCGCAATCCGGTAAACAAATCAAGCGACCCAATATACTGTACTGGTTCCCGGTATCTTGTGCGTAGTATTTCGCTTGGTTAATCAAAACAAATATAAACCAGGTCATAAGCGTGAAAATATCATTTGAAAAAGCTTTTATTAACCAGTTTTTACGAATAATTTTATCACCACGCTATTGGGAACTTTTTTCACATTGGGACTGGGGCCGATATTCGGCCCAAAAAACACAGTCGGAAAATCACTGCAAGCATTTTAACTCCGTTCTCCGAACTCCTACCAAATTTGTATTATTCTCCAATCAAAAAGTTAGAAAATATTTTCATCTTTAAAATTGCCTAGCAACAGCGTCCATAACAAAAGTAGGTCAAAAGCGATCGTATACGACTTCGTCGAAAAAGACAAGGAATAATAATGTCAATCTGAAACAAATATATAATGTGAATTTGAACATCAATTAACACCTGAAGTAACTGCAAATAAAATGAATGTATTGTTTCCCAAACGAAGTGGGAGACCTTATTTTGTGTTGTCGTTCAGTATCTTATTATTGATTTTCCCAAGCGAAGTTGGAGACTTATAATGTCAGATTTCTTATTATTGAATCTTAAAATCGAAGTGGGAGACCTAGTTGTTTTGACTAGATTTCTTATTTATGAATCCCCCAATCGAATTTGTTCGTTTATTATTATTATTATAATTATTATGATTATTATTATTATTATTGTTGTTGTTGTTTTGTTGTTGTTTCTTTCCTCCGGACATTAGTGATGGTTCCCAGGTTCTACCCACAGAGCGATCAGATGTTTCCCCATGTGTTACATAGGGGGTGCCCTCTCTATGGGGGTTGTCTAGTCATAATACGGAAAGCCTCACAGTGGACCATTGTAGGAAACGTCCTTGGAAAGTGTGATGCTTCCTTCACGTTAAAGACATCTTTCATAGATTTCTAAAAAGAATAGGCACATTGTAGCCGCTACCCAGCTCGCTATGCTATTCCCATGTAATCAAAAGTCTCTGACCCAGTTGTCCCACCTCTCCCTCTGTATAGGTTTTAAATATTGTTGTACTCCTTCTCCCCTTAAATATGTATGAAGTAATTTTTTGTATTATGGAGACATCGTGGTCATGATCGCATGGTAGTTGGATTTATAACTACCCATGCAATCAGTGCCTATTACCACTAAAGTTGTGAGTTCGAACCCCGCTCAGGGCCATATGTACTCGAAACAACATTAAGTTTCTCAGTGACTTACGCAGGTCGGTGGGTTTCTCCGATTTCCTCCACCAAAAATACTGACCGCCACGATATAAATTAAATATTGTCGAAAATGGCGTTATACACCATAAACCTCACCCATTTTTGTATTTGCCAATGGACGTTAAGCAACTAACAATTACAATTTGAAACATTTTGTCCGGATTTAAGAAAAATTGAATACCCTTTTTAACCATGAAAACTGTAGTGGAAAAATCAAATATACCGATTACTTTGAGTAAATGAGTGATTGTTGTTTAATGAGCATTTTTACAGCTATATCATGGTGAGAACAGGTTACATTCAATGACATGACTGTCTGCTTTTGTACTTAAAATGATATTCATATCTAGCTCACCAAAACAACAGTCTCTGGATAGACATGTCACTCTATTTGACACACTATCCTTATTGAGTCAACCAGTTTTACTCCTTAAAGTTGTGTGTTCAGAGGAGAAGCAGCAAATATCAATTGTATTGTTTTTGACGTGATCCGACCAGGGCCTGAAACCACAATCTACTTCACTCGAGGCGCGCCAACTATAACACCGATGTTGTTCCAATTACTTTGAAACTACTGGTTTAATCTTCAGAAAATTGCCTGATGTAATGATAAAAGGGCGAGTTGAACTAATAAAATATGATTTAACTGTACTCATGGGTGTTCGTTTGGAAGACCATTGTAATAGTTTACTGTAACAGTTTTCTATATTTGTTTACAAAACAGTAGATTAATTAAATGACCTTTCCCTTATTCATAGCAAAAAAAAACCAATAACATTATTAAATGGAAAATCCAGGTTACAAATACTTGAATGCGATTAAACAACCAATAAAACCACAGGGTTCAGTAGTCTAAGCTGGTCCTGTTTTCCTGGCTTTTATTATTGAATTATTATAAAATGTCATTAATCAGTAGCAGCTTGATTTTATGTATCACGAATGAATTAAATATCCCGGTGTTTCAACAAAACGAGAAATCTGTTTAACCAATCAGATGATATTTTTATCAAAACATCCGGGTTTGTCGATTACAACTTCGCTTGTGTTTACATTGTTGCTGATAAATGTTATTCAATTGTATATGAACGAGGAAGTGATACTAGACAGTATAATGTGCCATTTAGTTGCAAAGTCAGATGTTGAAGAGTACAGCAGATATCCAAATCACAAGAGTATTATATATGCACATTATTACTCTTTTGAAACTGAGCTAAAAACAACATCTAGTTATCCATGCCACTTAATATGTAGCAACGCTGAATTAGATCACCTTATAATTCGTGACATTATACATACTAAATCGACTGAATTTGAATTACTACGCAATAAGATATGAGTGAGTAATTGTTGTTTAGCGCCAAATGAGAAATATTAAGCTGTATCGGGAATAAGCGTGAATAAGTTACATTCAATGAAATGATGATGACATCCGCCCTGTACTAGACTAGAACTCCTAATATAATCTTTATAGTGGTAGCTGATTGAAACAACAGGTCTCGGGTAGACGTGTCGCTACACTCCGGCACATTGTCCTTATTCCGAGTCAAGTATTCTTTGTTCTTACTCTTTAATGTTGCTTATTTAACGGAGATGTAACAAATACCAATCTTATAGTTCTTGGTTTGACCCATCGGGACGCGAACCAACGATTTATTGCACTCGAGACGAGCTTGCTAACCAGTACGCAATCGATACGATTAAAAGCATTTGAAAATTAGATATAAATATTAAGACTTGCATATTGTTGTTGATTAGAACATATATGCATAACGTTGTATATCAAATAAATTACAGTCCCCGAAAGCTTATCAAATACACTATTCTCCTTCGTAAAAAAACCCAGCACTAAATGTAAAAAGCTTATTAGCTTTGGTCGCTTTTTCACCATCCACTTTTGTGACAACTATAGCTACTGTCTGTGTTATATTTCTTACCTAAAATCAGATCTACTGTTTGTAAACTTGGTAAATACTTGAATATTGCATTAAACACCAATTCAGCAATCGATACAGATTTATGCTCAATTAGATCTCAAAAGCTTAAAAGGGAATATATTTACACATTGTAAGCAAATTATTGCCGTCTTTTTTTTAGTAGCGTTTGTTGATTGTTGGCTTAGAGGAAACCGAAGTTGCAGACAAGAATATAAAAATATAAAAGTCAATGCTTGGAAAAAGTCAATGTAAAAGTGATAAAAAGATTATGACATGAAATTTTCCATATCGTCCCTGGTATCAACCCTCGACCCATATCAGCCTTCCAGCTTCGATGCCAGGTTTAATATGGGAGTCTTGGGCTAATACCAGGGCCGATATGGAAAATGTCATGTAATAATCTCTTAATATTGTTTTGGCCACGTGTTTGTGACTTACACATTTTTCATCAAATACGTTTATATTGTTTCTACCTTTCTTACTCGTCAATTGATCCCTTTATGTTGTCCTTATATATATAATAGAAACCTAGTTGTGTTGATATGAAATGAGATTTTTGAAGCAACACGTAGTGTAAATTCCCGCAGTTTCGAAATTAAAATTGAATGTTAATACATTTACGTACCCAAA
Source organism: Bathymodiolus brooksi (assembly GCA_963680875.1). Taxonomy (NCBI): domain Eukaryota; kingdom Metazoa; phylum Mollusca; class Bivalvia; order Mytilida; family Modiolidae; genus Bathymodiolus; species Bathymodiolus brooksi. The sequence continues at coordinate 70,643,350 of OY804576.1, read as the reverse complement.
ATAAGTTATGGAACTTAGAAATGTCTTCTGTCTTATTTAATAAAATAATTAATTTGTGTCATCTGCTTACACTATTGTCAATGGTTATCTTGTCCATGCGAGTATTGCAACACCTTTCTCGTCATAACGTTCACTTTCGCAGTTCCACTTATTGATGATCAACGAGAACACACACACACACACAATTACTTACCATCTGAAAAACCTCAAATAGCAAGTTTTTAATTATGTTGTGACGCGACAGGTGTTACAACAGTATCAATGGATGACACGACAATTATTTACTACAACACCGTTAGATTGGAGTCTCCGGGATAATGAGGATTATTCCGAGATAAAACAATAATTGTCTTTGAAAAGAATTAATGTGTTTTTCTTTGTATTATAAACTATTTTACTCTCAATCCTGTTCCTGTGCGATGAGGAAACTCAATTGTTAAATGCATTGTCTCTGATCTTTTTTTTTTATCTCATTAAAGTATTAATCAACATATACTTCCATCATTAAATAAAGTAAAACAAAAACTTAGATGTCTAACTTAGTACTCACGATGTGTTTCTGGAATGAACTTTATCACGTACGCTAAATGACAAAAAGATTGGCAAGCCAAATAATTTGAACGTCCCTGAATAAAGAAAGCCAAAGGGCGTAAACAAGATGTGTCCAATACGTCTTGACCATATGAGTAACATGGCGAGGTACCCTTTACAAGCACACGATTCCACTCCCGGTTTTTGGTGGTTTTCGTGTTGCTCCTCTTTTCTGCCCCCAGTTTAGTTGTTTTTCGTTTTCGTTTTTTGTTTTTTGTTTTTGGTTTTTTTTTGTGTCCCCGACCTGTGTCTTGCTTGCCGAATGTTTTCAGTGTTTTTGAATTGTCCATTCTTGGTTACACCTTCGGTATTCTCCAGCGTTTATTTATAGCCAAAGGAGGAAAATGTTTATTCTGTGGTTGGGCGAGACGAACCTTTATTTTAATAATGATAATAACATTTTTTAGGACCTGCTAATTTCAAAATATAAATATATCTTTTAAACCATATAAAACATACAAATATGTTTCTGATTTCATTCGTAGAAATTTTTGTTTTCTCGCCTCGCCATATGTTCGACCTGTGAATAACCCGTTGCTTTCATACATTTCAATTTAGAATTAAAGGAAAACAGATATGTGGATCAGATGGGGGTAGTTCGATTCCCACACGTGGCGAGATATAATCGATACTACTTTTTGTAACGCGACATGTAGGCGATTTTCTCTTATGACCACTGCAATTTCTTTCACCAATGAAACTGCCCTCTACGATATAAGAGAAACATTTTTAAAGTGGCGTTAAACACTAATAGCCCAATGAAATTATGCTTTAAATATTTTTTAAAATCTCACTCGGTGAATATTTTAAATATTGAGCGAAACACATTCACGGACGTTAATTTGAAGCATTTAGTAGCCGAGGGGAAGGCAGATTTAGGCCCATAAAACTAGTTTAAACCCGTCACTTTTTATTGAAGTGCCTGTACCAAGCCAGGAAGTGAGAGGTTATGTATTTGTGTGGTAGTGGCATCGACTTTGCCATTTTCTATGATTTTAATATTTATTTTTGGATTTCTTTTTGTCACTAGTCAACAATACAGTGATATTGCTCTGATCTTATTATTAATAACTTTGTAGTTATATAGAAGATACTTCATTTGGGTTGTTACAATTTGTTGTTTAGTAAGAAGAAATATGCTTGACTCGACCTTTAAATTCTTTTGAAAATTCATACAAAAATAGTATCTTTTTTTCTACTTCTACCAAATATTGAACGCTTTCACAAATTGAAAATTTTGTCTGAGGTTGAACATGATTATTGAAAACGTTTAAAACTATTATTTACAGGTTTAAGAGCAGGACAGTACAAACCAAGACCTGAAATAGATGTTCAGTATGTAGATATATGAAATTTTGACATTTTCCTCGGCCAACCCAAGAAAACTGACATTCGCTGAGGTAGTTTTTGGAAAAGAAAAAACATATACACATATGCTATCGTTGATTGGTTTTCCAAGAATGGATTTTTCATAGCAAAATCACATCAAGGGTGAAGCCTTGTATGCGAAATGCGATGAATTTGATATTTTGAGCAAAATATATCAACACACGACAGTACGTTTATTGAGGATTTGTCAAGGCGAATTCAGTATAGCGTACCATAGCTACACATAGCTAAATCAGCAATAATTGTCCATTTCACGGTAATGGTGTGTACATGTATATAAACTCAAGCGAAAACCGAAGGACCAATCAAAAATGGGCACAAGATACAGAACGAAGATGAACAACAACACAGAAAACTAAGAAAAGATGACCAACACGGACTCCATCAAAAATAAGGGGATGAAAACCCAGGTGCTCGCAAAGGTTAAGTCTATAGGACACTCTCCGTGTGTCCCTTAGTCAAGTCCGCTAAACGTGTTTTCGTTGAAAGGGAAAGAGAAGAAACTGCATAAAAGAAAACGAAAATATCATCTATCATTGAGAAATGGATATTTCGTATAGCGGTCAACCAGTTTGTGATGCCAACTATGATGATTCCAGCCTAGGAGAAACGTTTCCATGTTTGAGTATCATATACGTTAGCTTTTGAGTTTTACCAAGAAAATCAGTATACTGGGCACATATTCCAGAATATCACCATCTTTTCCCTTAATGATGCGTGCTAAGGGGAGAAACAGCAAACACTGATTTATTAGTCTTTGTCTTAACCCGGCCGGTGCTCGAACCCACGACCGAACGCATTTGAGGCGAGCACGCTAATCATTATAACATCGATGCAGTTCAATCATAAATGAAAACATAGTGATCGCTATAATTGGAGCTTTTAATCTTCCTGGTAGCACAAATTTCGGTGATGCTTCCCGTGATGGGTTGCACTCTCTCCACGTATCCCACTAAACCCCTCTATCTCCTTCTATAATGTGTTGACCTAGATAGTTTGTATTTAAAAAAAGCACAGTGTGAATCATGAATTGTTCTCTTTGAAATGACGTATTTTGCTTTTAATTGTATCATAAACTATTCCACTTCCAATGCATTTCACAATTTTATTAGGAAGCTCATTTTCTTAAATTTGTTGCAACTACAATTTTTATCTCATTAACTGATTTACCAGTTCATACTTCCTTCATTTCGTCAAAACTGTTCTTTGTTTTGTGCGTGTAAAATGGTAATTTTTCCTTTTCTTCACATTTTCATCCATGTGAATCTGTCTAAGTCGTTATTTAACAATCGTTTTTTTTTTTGGCTTTATTGTAAAGGTAAATAAAATATTCAATAAATTATAGTAAAGGATTTACATCTATTCTAACAATGAATAGTCCGTAACCCATACTCATAGCCCGTAATTCTATCCTCGTTCATGACATATTACGGAATATAACTGATCGCCGGATGTTTAGCAGAGGTAACTCGATGGGTACCACTAGTGAAGTAGCAGAAATTGTTTACCCTTCCAGAGCACCCGAATTCACCCTCACCCCAGATTTATATAAGGTTCGCATTACTATTTCCTTGTTGTTCCTGTTTTTCTTCTGGTCATTGTATTGTTCAGGCTTTTTTCATTTACGGCTATCGATAATCACTTTTGTATGTTTAACCTTTACATTTTATGAAAACTACATTGACTGGTTCTAGTATAACTTTGGATTTAATAAATGTTTAATTAGAAACATTTCAAAATTGTGTTTTTGAATTGAGAAACGATCGAACCTTCATTGTCCTTGCCCAATTTTTGACTGTAAGCAATCATCACTAAGCAAATTATTTGTTTACATTTAAATACATTCTACCAAAGGAAATCCGAACAAAACATGAATTCATAGCTTAGTCTAGGACAATGTTTAGATACTGTTGTTGTCTTATCGAAGCTTCTAATTTTGAATATAAGATTGGTCAGTAAGATCTAGCTAGTCTTCACAACAGACTGATATATTGTCCAATGAACAATATTATGCTAAAAGAAAACAGTGTTTTGGTTTGGTTTATAGTGTGTAATGCCACTTTCAACAATATTTCAACTATATCGTGGCTGTAAGTTTTGTTGATGGAGGAAACCGGACTATCCAGAGAAAACAACCGTCCTGTCTCAAGTCACTGACAAACACTATCACATAATGTTGTATCGAGTTCACCTCGCCATGAACGGATTTTGAACTCGCAACTTTAGTGGTGATAGGCACTGATTGTACAGGTAGTTGCAAATCTAACTACGATACGAGCACGACCACCACGACCCCCTCAAAAAGCAGTGTATTCTTCGTCAAGCAATATATGTTACAAGTCACATATATTGTTTATGACGAATCCAACTTTCGCACTTATAGATTAAACCATCCTGTTGTTGTTTTATGTGTTTCAATTAAGAACGAAATGAAACTGTTAAAAATAAAATTGTATAACCGAATATGTCATCACTGATAAATCAACGACAAACAATATTCAACTACAAAACCATTTACCACTCCTCTGGTAAACCTCAAATTAAATTATTAATATAGAAAATACCACGTCATGGCTTTTCTTAGGCAGAGCATCTGGCATGGAGTTTAAACATGTCTACAGAATCCCAACCCTCCTTTGTTAATATCTACCACGTCATGGCTTTTGACAGGCAGAGCATCTGGCATGGAGTTCAAACAGGTCTACAGAATCCCAACCCTCCTCTGTTAATATCTACCACGTCATGGCTTTTGACAGGCAGAGCATCTGGCATGGAGTTTAAACAGGTCTACAGAATCCCAACCTACCTCTCTTAATATTCACCACGTCACGGCTTTTGATAGGCAGATCATCTGGCATGGAGATCAAACAGGTCTACAGAATCTCAACCCACCTCTCTTAATATCTACCATGTCATTGTTTATGATAGGCAGAGCATCTGGCATGGAGTTCAAACAGGTCTACAGAATCCCAACCCCCCTCTGCTAACATCTTAATACCGTCTTCAGCATCTAAACTTGTAAACGCAGCAATAAAACTTCAGGACAAAATATCACATACATTCACATAAATTACTACATTACACTATTCTGGATTGCTCATGAATGCCCCTTCGGTATTCTCTAACGTTTATTTCCAACGAATTGTAAGTCAATGTTCGTACTTAACTGACAGTAACCAGCTAAAACAGTAGCATTTGTTGACGGTTAATTTATCGGTACTGTTCGAATATCAAATATATGGATTTTGATACTTCTAATATATTCAATAGCACTTATGTCAAATGCAATGATCTTTATGAGAGACAAGATGTAAAGGAACGACCTTAATGGGGATTTCCCCTAATATCACTTTGCATTACAAATCAACTAAAACGTTTGACGCATTCCTCGTTGATCTTACAATCCATTCTGGAGGGTTGAACTCATGAAACTAGTTTAACCCCGCCACTTGTTATTGAAGTACCTGTACTAAACCAGGAAAGTGGGTGGTCATGGATATGTGTTAGGGGGTATCGATTTTACCTCTTTCTACGACTTTTCTATTGTATTTTGGAAATGTTCCGAAATGTTTGGTATTTTTTAGCTTTTCATTTTATTATTCAAGTCATACATGTACATGTGCATGAATATTATCTTCAGATTCATTTATCTCTCACATATTTATTTATAAGTTCAAATATAGATCTTGAAAAACTCTTAATATATTCTATGATCTTTTCTATATGTATCATATAGTCTAAAAAACGTAGATATCAAATTTAGTGTGCACGACGCGTTTCTGGAATTAAAAAAAAAGTCATTAAGTTTGTTCAGAAAATTTATGTAATTCAGTAATTCGATATATAAGTTCAACTCAAACCAGTTATTATTATGTAATTAAATATTAATAAGTAATTAAACGATCCATATCACATTGGACCCATCATTTCTGAAATACCTTATATACGGTATGCACCTCACTATATAATGTTACTATAGCGGATCTATTTTTAACTTAGTCAATCATGAATTATATATGGCTAAGCTATGTATATATAGCACGTCATGAATTAAGCAATTAGACATTATTACTGCAGTGCCCTAGAAACAACAAAGTAATAATATTTTATGTAATCCTGCATTCATTACGTTTCTGGTTTGGTTCATTGGTCTGTTTCTCTCTCTCTCTCTCTCTTTTTTTGTTTTGCTGTTGTTGATTTGTTGCTTGTAGTAGTTTCATAACTTTGTGTCTGGTGATGCAATTAGTCTGTTGAAAGTTTCCGAAAATTAGCACAGCTGATTTTTTTTATTGCGTACTGCATGATGTGTTACCTTTTTGTGTTTGTCTTATCGGATTATTTTACAGGTTTATTATATCTTCCTGATGGTCCTGTAGTTTAATGTTACCAAAGGGGTTATCAGAAAGTGTAAATAAGGGTAATAACAAAATTACCGAACTCCGAACAAGCTTACAAAGGGAAAGTCAAAACTCATAATTATATAAACAGACAAAATCAGTCAACAACCGGAAAACTGTGAAAACCGTAATGATCCTGACTTGGTACAGGCATTTCGAAAGAAATGGTGGGTTGAATCAGATTTTAAGGCGCCAAACCTCCCGCTCTCATTACGGTTCAAAGGTTCCGGCTGTCACTATAACAGTATTTAAATACAGGAACAAAATAGGTAAAATAGTTGTCAAAGCAGTACCATATTCGGTGACGTAAATGTCAAAAATATGTTTACGTCACACATTGATAAAAAAATATCCTTGACGTTTTTCTTGACTTCTTTATCTTTATACATTTTCACTATATGAAAATGCATCGCTTATAATCGTTTCTGCAGAGACGGAATATATTTCGACAAGATCTTGGTATCGGAATATAAACTTTTTAAGAGATCGAATAATGCGAATCTTTTCATAGCCCTGGTCCAGAGAGACAGAAAATACAATGACCAAAAAGAAGGGCAAAAAGACAAACGATCCACGAAACACCACAGGGACAACTGAATATTGAACAACACCACCCTACTAATAACTAGCAGTGAAGTCAGGTGCGTCGCGTTACTCATGTTAAAAATCCGATGATAAGTCATGAAATAGGGGAAATAAAGGGATCATCACCTCCTCTTGGGTGCCTCATTCAGAATGTATTTGGATACTCTCGTACATAAATTACTATGGCTGCTGATACTATTCATTTATCATAGGGGTAGCGCACATCTGCAGAGCTGATGTTTTAACAGTAGTTCAATTTCACTATGACATATGTTATTGGGTTTTTTTTCGAAACAGTATGTGCTTAGTCGCATTTTGCCGAAGATATGTAAATTGCACAACTGTCCATACAAATGACGTTATTTCGCAAGACCTTTCAAGTATTCTACCAAGACTCTTTCTATATTTTCAACATCAATTCTTACAGCAGTGAAAATAGATCTACTTAGGTAAAAGTGGCGTTAATCAAATGTGGATCTTAAAAACCCAAAAGACTTGTTGGAGACTTTAAGTCCTAGATCTCAGTAGTTTTGTTCCAAGCACACAGCATTGAAACCTTTGATTTTTCTACCTTATATACCACCATTCCACATGCGCTACTAAAATCTAGACAATAAGACTGCCTACGATAATCCAGCCAACTAACCTATAACTAAAATATAGGGGGTGAAACACTTCAAAAAGCCACACATTTTTTTATTTCAAGATGAAGATGGCTGAATCTAAAACTGTATGGACATAATAATAAACTTTTCAATGAAATATTTTCCATGTTTCCATTTCAAATTTAGATTTTCGCTGCTTATTGTTAAGTATATAAATTATGCTGATAAAAAAATATTATTATAAAACTCTTAACAAATGAACCAAATCAAACCAAACTTAAATGGATTGGTCATTGGCTGGTCCCATTTCTAAGCTAATCGCATTTGCTTCCCATTCTAACCAAGACGGTCACTCGTACTATTCTTAAAATATACAGAAATTATATGTTCTTAGATAAATATTTCAATAATATATATTCCAGGCTTTTATAGTATTAACGATTGCTATAGAATATATAAATTAAGTTATGTTGACAAAAAAAAAACTTAATAATTTTCTCTGCAATCAACGCCAACGGGAATTTTATGCTGTAGTTTATCAAGTAAACGTCAGAGAAAACCGAAGGGGCAATCGAAAATGGACAATCCATAGGAACTGGCAACATAAGGTTCACAAGATGAAGACAAAGAAAACAAAACACAACGCAATATGTGTTGGACACCACTATGAGTAATCATACACAAATAACGTAAATAAAGACACGAATCATCCTACTAACTAACTGATGTAAAGATTATATCCCCGTATGACAATAAGTCGGTCAGTCATTGGATAATGTTTGATTATTTTTTTCATGTTTGAAATGTAAACATTGTTTTCTTTTTTATTATGTTCCTTATCTATTCTTGCTCACATGTGTAAAGTTCCATGGAAAAAAGATCAATAATAATTACACACTGACCCATATTTGTTTACTACCCTTTTTTCAAATGGCGTCATATTACGTCACATAAGGCCGGTCAAAGGTCAATAAACCAGTAAACCAGAGTAAAAAAGTACAGTATTTTAGCTTTTTCAGTGTAATTGTTTTGTCTGAAAAATTTCAAAAGATGTTTTGTTTTAAATAGCTTGAAATTGAAGTATTAAACATTAATTATTTGATGCAAATATTAAACTTGCTTACCCATGTAATAAAGTATTTAATCCAGTGAATTTGGTGTTTTTGCTTTTGTCAATACAATCTATTAGACTGACTACATTCTGCCATATTTTTGTAAAACAATTAATGACTGATTTCAATTTATTTTAATCACATTTATTATCACAGAGTGGTAACAATACAGTTTTGTTGATGCTATTTGTAATAATGACAGGTGGTTTTTTTTACCCAGATAATCTCATTTTTCTGTCTGGTTTAATTTAATTCTCTGTTCAATTTATGCTATAAATTTTTATTATTGCTGTAAATCAATTCTTTTTCTATCTTCTCTGTGAATTTCATTTCATTACCCCAAGAAGTAAGGGGTATATTTGTTATTAAAGCAGCAGTGGAAATGCAAAATAATCTGCCATTTTGTGACTAATGGAGAGCACTTGTATGTATTTTCCCGGTAAAATCGGCCATTTTCTAGAAAATGGTGGAATCTGAATGATCAAATCATCATATTTTCAAAGTATTTTAAAATACAATTTGCTTGGCCTACATTCCAGAAACATGTCATGAACTGTGATGACGATTATGTCAACAAACCAGAAAGGTAAATATGCTTTGGGAATACCATCGATGGAAACATATTTAAAAGGCATAATGATCAGGAAAAAAAGACATTAGTAGTAAAAAAGGATCTTTTGTACTTGCATGGAATTTATTCAATTCAAACTTCTCTGTTTTAATCTCATCTTGTAATAGTGACGTTGAAAAGAATCCCCTCTGTGTTTATGTACGCTATGAATATACAGAATGACGTCATTGGTCTCGTGTTGCGCCAGAATTGTAAAACAAAACAAGTGACCGACTTTATTGCATGACCGACCAGATGTCATGACACGATATATGGTATAGCTAATCGTAGATTTTGAATATCACAATAAGACCACGAGTGACCGAAGTACGCATAAGGATTAAACGAGTTTTTCCGCCCACGAGTTTAATCATTAATGCGTATTCGGTCACGAGTGGTCTTATTTTGATATTCAAAATGAATGATTTAGTTATACTTTTTATTATATAGATTTTCAAAATTTCTTATATATATATATATGTATATATATACGTCTGAAAATTAAACCAAACAGTGTTAGAATTAGATTTTAGAGCTGTCAAATTTTTGTTCTTCCCTCGACCGGATTTGAATCCACAACATTGATACACTGCAGCACCATTCGCTTAGCCTTACGTCCAGCGCCCTAGACCACTCGACCACATCCACTCCCTAAAAAAGGAGATTCAATAATCGTAGTATTACCTTTTCTCGTAAGGCAAATCTAGGGATAGACGTAAGACATGTGTATAAGCGTGTGTAAATGGTACATATATACTTAGTATTATAATTTGACAGCAATCTAACTCAGCAATTTTTAATATATTGTATAGGATAATGACGAATTCATTATACAGTCACAGGAAATAAAGTATATTATACAAACATTTCATTCCACGCGTATGAATCTACGAGCAATGGTACTAAGGGGGCACAGCTGGAAGGATCTGCCATCTTAAAAATGTGAAATCCTACATGTCATATTTACAACATTGCACAAATTAATTAAAATGCTTACCTTAAAAACTTGTTTTAGTTAAATTTGATTAAAATTGAAGCGTAGACGAAGCCAAATAACGTCTGATCTTTACGTTTCAAACTGGCAGTCTTCATATGACGTCATTGACGTCATGTCGGTTATGTGCCAAAGTCGTCAATAACATTTCGCGGATTTTTTTTCAGTTTACAATCGTATGTATATTCACCGTAACACAACAAAGGACGTAACCACCACACATATAGTTTTGTGAAAGTAGTTCTGGCGGAAAAAAAACCTGATATCTCACATGTGAGATACCGGAATTTATTTCACGGATAAAGCCCTATAATTCACACCTATCTATATAATAATTAGTGCTAACCGGAAATTGAACATAATTGACAAAGACATTAATGCATTCTTGTTGGCTGAAATTTCAAATAACTTCCCAGAAATCGATTGTGATATTAAAACTGTGATCATTTAAGAATATTCAACAGATGATTCTCTGCTAGTCAGATGGAAAAATCAAAGATGTCCGCCATCACAGAAATGTTTTGATACGTGTACCTTCTTCTCAAAACCCATTTAATACATCAAAAAACAAATTCACCCACAAATGATAATAGGATTTATCTCTACTAAATTTGATATTTGATATACCTTATACCTAATTTGTCCCAGTATTGTTTAAAATACTGTAATAGTGACAACCGGAACCTTTTAACCGTAATGGAAGCAGGAGGTTTGGCGCCATAAAATCTTATTCAACCCACCATTTCTTTGGAAATGCCTGTACCAATTCAGGGCCATTGCAGTTTTCCCAGTTTTCCGGTTGTTGACTGATTTTGTCTGTTTGTTGACTTATGAGTTTTGCCTTTCCCTTTGGAAGATTGCTCGGTGTTCGGTAATTTTGTTATTACCCTTATTTGTATTCTGATTTGAAATCCAGGAGGAACTTCATCACCTAATTTCATATTTCATAGTTTATATTTCATTGATCATTGCATAAATAAATTGGGTGAACGGTGCGGTTTTAAATCTTTATACAGTATTATATTTTACTATACTACATATTATTTTTGAAAATATAATCTTTAGATAAAAACTGTCTCAATGCCAATCAATCAATCAATCAATCTCTTCTTTCACACAATTCTTATTATTATGCACTATTGTAAGAAGCAAGTTAGTGAGCGATGGCTATTTAACGTCACTGAGCAATTTGTCAGCCATATCATGGCGAGAAGAAAACTCCATTTAGAAGATATGGTGTTCGTTTCATACTAGACCAACACGCTTAGTCGGATTTTTATAGTGCTAGCTCACTGAAAGATCAGTAGCCATGTCCCTCTACTCTGACACATAATCCTGATTTCGAACCAACACTTCTTAAAGCTGTGTGCCATAGTGGAGAAGCAGCTAATACCAATTTTATATGTGTTTGTTTTAACCGACAGTGGCTCAGACCACGATTTACTGCACTCGATGAATTGTAAGATCTGTCATACTGGTATTTAAATAATACTCTAAAGGAAAAATTCTAGCTCGGATTTTTTTCCTTTGCATAGGAATATCTAGTTATTTCCAGGTGAAATTGTTAAAAGACAAGTATCCAAAGAAAAGCAAGGTTTTGAAGTGCAATGATTGTATAAAGATATATACTGCCAGATGTTATTTTTGTCCGTTCAATCCTTAATTCTGGTTATAGTATAATACCAGACGATTTATCGAAGATAAGTGAATCATAATAATTATCCTAAGATCTATTTCCATGAATACTTTTAATATGTCTATCATAAGAAGTGATAAATTAAGCCGGTACATTCCGTATTTGTTGTTGTAATATATATTCTTAGAATCGCTTAAAGAAGTTAAATGAAAAACCAGAAATACCGCAAGGTCGGAACAGTTACAAGACAAATAATTTAAAGGTCATTGGGAACAAGAAGAACTAGAAGATACTAAAAGGGTAATCAGAATCCGTAAATCGAAAAAGAACAGACAATACAATGGCCAAAAGAAAAAGAACAGACAATACAATGGCCAAAAGAAAAAGAACAGACAATACAATGGCCAAAAGAAAAAGAACAGACAATACAATGGCCAAAAGAAAAAGAACAGACAATACAATGGCCAAAAGAAAAAGAACAGACAATACAATGGCCAAAAGAAAAAGAACAGACAATACAATGGCCAAAAGAAAAAGAACAGACAATACAATGGCCAAAAGAAAAAGAACAGACAATACAATGGCCAAAAGAAAAAGAACAGACAATACAATGGCCAAAAGAAAAAGAACAGACAATACACTGGCCAAAAGAAAAAGAATAGACAATACAATGGCCAAAAGAAAAAGAACAGACAACACAATGGCCAAAAGAAAAAGGACAGACAACACAATGGCCAAAAGAAAAAGGACAACAGGACAAACAACGATATACAAAACATACACATGAAACTAAAGATCGAGTAACACCAACCCCATTAAAAACTGGGGGTAAACTCAGGTGCTCTGGAAGTGTAAGCTGTTCCTGCTCCACCAGTGGCATGCAGTCGTGTCAATCTAGTTACAAACCCGTTGATAAGTCATGAATGAGGAAAGGACCGGGAAGTGCTTACGACAAGTGGAACATATACGTGGTGATTTGTGACACAGATATTCCATAATGGTCAATCAAGTCATGGTGGCGAGCGTAAAACCAAAGGGTCTAACAGGATAGGCAAAATCAACTTGAGGTTACCAAATCAGTGACTACAGGGCTCATGATACCTCGGAAACTAATAGTGGAGGTATGACCCAGTGATAGTACTAAACACGTACATGCCTAACAACCTTCAATTTATATACTCATTACTTGTTGCAATTTCGTTTTCTAAAACTCACCAAATATGATTATCTAATACATAGATGAACATATATGCCTTGTTAATGCACTGTTAACAGTAGGTTGAGGATGTCAAAGGAGTTATCTCATGCCGAAAACCAAAGGACAGACAATTTAATGGCCCAAAGATAAAGAACAATAGGACAAACAATGATATACAATACACTACACTTACGTATGAGCAACACCAACTGTAAAACACCGACGGTGAACTCAGGTTTTCTGGAAGGGTAAGCATTTCCATTTCCATTAAATGTCCTTTCAATCAGACACCAAAACGAGGAACCACTTTTTTCACATTTAAACTAGATATCAAATTTCAAAGGTACTTGCAAAGGCACCTAGGTTTATTGAATGGAACACAAAAGAATAAAATACGCATTTATTCAGATAGCATCTGCTACACATGCAGTTATTGCTAGGTTTATTAGAAAATGAAATGATGACAAAGGGACATTGGAAATCTGCTTCTTTCAAAGGATTCATTAGAATAGATTTGTTTAATACGTTAATCTTGATATTTTCAGATCCATTGAATGCAAAATGGTTTGTTGGTCTTCATTAGTTTCGAAACCAAATGGGGATGCAGAGAACAGACCCACAGGTACTGATTTAGGCCTCCAAATTATATGTTTACTTAGGCTTAGCGGGCATGTCTGGTATGAAAAGGGAAAATGTTTCGCATACAGCTTAATTAACAACAACGGCATACATGAAGGCACTACTGATTTACCTTGGTGGAAATGATATTGGAAATTCACTTCTATACCACATGACATTTGCAATTGAAGCACTGAACTGGGTGTTCTGCAAATTGGTCAAGCATTTTACCACGTTTATCATGGCGATATTCAGATAATGATCATGCAATGGAGGTTACGCGGAAATGAATACATAAAGAGCTAGATCATACATATTAAAAAATGGGGGGTAATGTGATAAAGTATCAATATTTCCAGGACCGAGAACAAGCTTTCGACAATAGTCACGGATTTCATCTTTATTTTACCAGAAATGACATCTTTCTCAATTCTGCTTCAGAAACAATTATATAATGTTCACAATATTCTCTGTAGCTATGAGTGCGAATCCCGTTCATGGCGAGATGTACTCAATACAACAGTATGTGATAAAGTTTGCCAGCGACTTGCGACAGGTCAGTGGCTTTTTCCGGGTACTCTGGTGTCCTCCACCAATAAAACTGACCGCCACGATATAACTGAAATATTGTTGAAATTGGGGTAAAACACCATAAATCACAACCACTGTACGACGCATTTGATTATCATATACATGAATCATAATAAATGATTTGAAGTATGAATAGTGTAATGCCTCTTTCTGTGATTTTTCTATTGAAGTTTGGAACTGTTTCAACAGTGTGGTATTTTAGTTTGTTATTCATTTTATTACCGAGTGGATCAAATGTGATCTAAAAAATTGCGCAGAAGTAATGCATTTTTGTGCAAATGAAAAAAACAGATAATTACACTAATGTAATGAAAAGTTGCAAAACGCCAAACATATGTTAATTGTTATTTATGTATTGAAATACATGTAGTTTATACTGGTCAATCTGAATGCAAGCATAGTCTGGAAGCAAAAATCATTGATTGACGTCCAGCGAGGAGTATGTCAGCTATATTCAAGAGACAACAAGTTCAATAATATATAACAACTATATAGAGATGAGAGAAGAACTGGGTAAGGATGAACATGTTTGTCTTTTGCAGCGAATACAATGCGTCTACTCTTTTCTACAAAAGAGGTGATTAGCATGCAAGGAGCGTGGCAATCTCCTAACAGGTTACCGAATATGGTCCACGGTCAGGCTTTCAGTATTACAACCTTCCAGTCCCCCCCCTCCCCCCTCCCATTGAGATGGTGGCTCCTATCCGACATCCGGGGATGCGACGAGCAGCTCTATGGGTTTGAGTTCTGTGAATCTTCACCAGTATACAGTGTTGAATAAATAACAGCAATAACAGGTCATAAAATCCAGTTTGCCATTCTCAATAATAATTATGTAATTGAGGGATTGTACAACTCTACCTCCATTACAGAAAATTACGTGGGAATCTGTTCGTAGCAACCATTAATACAATGCTAACGTGTAGATTTCATTATTAAAGTTAATTTCAATATTGTTTCAATGATCTGTGGAACTATCATTTTGTCAATAAATATATGACCTAAAGTAGTCCACGTCAGAAATGTCCTACATGATATTAAATTCCATAATGTCAGTATCTATTATCAACATAATATAACCTTCTACTTCTCCATTCAAATTAATTTCAGATAGATCAATTTCATGTCTACTTCAGTAAAGGTGTAATGAAAGTAATGAATATTTGTAAATAAAGATATTTCTAAGCATCATTAGGTTAATGCTATTGGACTATTAAGTGTAATGCTAAATGTGTGTTGGAGTAATTCGTTAAAATGCATATAAAACGTAAAGAGAGGATAAAATATCATCCCGCGAATACTATCAACTCCGAATAGCTGAAACCTTGAGTTCCGAACGGTTCATCTTAATGTATTGCATTAGTTGTTACATTTTGATCTGTAATAACATCATTTCTCTTAATTGTTTCTCTTTTTTTTTTTTTTTTTTTTTTTATTATTATTATTTATCTTAAATGCGTCTGTTGTTGTAGTTGTTTTCTAATTTTTGCTTGGTTTTAATTTGCATAGTTTGCATATAACTTAATAGGTAATTTGTGTTTCTCTTTACTAGGTATTCAAGGGCGTTCCCATGTGGTGGATATGGTGTTATTCCCAGTGGGTTGTTAGGTTATAATACAGAAAACCTGGCCATGGACACTAGTTGGTATCGTGTTTTGAGGGTGTCATTTTCTCTGTATGTTAAAGATTTTTTTTGTAGATTTCGAAAAAGAGTAGATGAGTTGTAACCACTACAAAAAACTACATTTTTCGACCCTACCCCACTCTCCATACTATTCCAGAAGTAGTAAATTGTCGCTTCCCCCCTTGTCCCATCACTACCGACGCATTTCTGTTAAGTTTTTTTTTGTATATAAAGCTTGACAGTAATTTGCGACGGGTGTGTGGTTTTCTGCGGGTACTCCGGTTTCATCCACCAATATCGTGACCGTCATGATATAACTTAAATATTGTTGAAAGTGGCGCTAAACACCATACACCTAAACCTAGCTGAAATACTGCTCGCTCGACATTACGCAATAGTCAATCAATGAATCAATATTTCTTTTCGCTTTATTTTTCTTGTCTCATTAGAGTTGGGTTTTACTATTGACTGTGATTCTATTGTGTACCATTTCCTCTAATAGGTATATCAATTTAGTCCTCTTTGCATTAACAATAATAAATTATTCTTTATAACATTTATTGTTAGTAAACAAGTAACAACATGGAGCTGACCAGCAGCTTTGTAAATCAATAAATAAATTTATAAATTATGGAATTCTCAATCAGTCCTATCACAGACGTTTGGCACGAGGAAATTACACACTCCCGTACGTGCATGACTATCACAGTTCTGCATTTTTAATTGTCATGAGCAAAAAACTCATATTCTCGTTTGTGTCCACATGTTTGATATCCATACAAAATCACCTTTTAAATATACGTTGGAAAATCTTATACTTTTTCTTCCTGTGTTTCAAAGCAGACAATACAACTTTTTCAAATGTGGCTGTCATGCCCTCTTTTGTAATGGCTGAGGTTTCAATTAAACATTCTGCTCCAATGTCTTTAGCTAATTCAATACCTTCCTCTGATGTTATACAGTCAGTACACTCGTCACGAATATCACTTTGTGTGGCCACTAAAATCACAGGCCTCTTTTTGACATTGAATTGTTTAAGTTCTGGAATCCAGAAAGATTTAATGTTTTTAAATGATTCCCTGTCCACTACACTGTAACACACAATAAACACATCACTGTCTCTGTAGCTGAAAGCTCTAAGATTTGTGTAATCTTCCTGCAAAAAAGAAAGAAAAATAATAAATATTTGTATTCTTTTTTTCAAATTGTCACATTATTACTGATATTGTTTATTGATGAAATATGAAAATAGTTTGTTTTAGCATTTATCGGAACAATGTCAATGTTCAAGATTATTATGTTGATGAAATATGAATATAGTCTGTTTTAGCATTTATCGGAACAATGTCAATGTTCAAGATTATTATGTTGATGAAATATGAATATAGTCTGTTTTAGCATTTATCGGAACAATGTCAATGTTCAAGATTATTATGTTGATGAATATAGTCTGTTTTAGCATTTATCGGAACAATGTTCAAGATTATTATGTAAGATTATAGCCATTGTATGTTCCTAATGTTAATTTTAGTAAGTGTTCGTTTAAAATTATTTTATTGTATCAAAAAAGATTCAAATTTGAAATTATTGTTACTGTTTTGCATTATTTCATAATATGCTTACATTCGATATAAATGTTTAAATATACAAGTATATATATATATATAATAAACCTATATCATATTTCATTAACGATATCCATGCGATTAGGACGTCACAAGGGTGAAATTCTCGTATTATCAAAAATTCCTAAATATGTGTTGATAAAAGTCATTTGACTGTCATAAGGTTAAATTTGAACTTCAGTCGTTTCGAATTATCAGTTTTCTGAAAACCGTGACGTATTTACATCCGTGTGTTACTAATTGTAGGAAATTAGAAGTAGAAATGAAACTTAAATGAATCACTTGAAATATAAAAATACACTAAGGAAAACTATTTATATTACATTCTTCCTTAATGTATGCAATTTCTTTCGTTGAACTAACTTATGGGTAAACATAAGCTATGGTTCAAAGAAAATGCCGATTAAACTATCAAATACAACTAAAATATAGTTATGTTTTTTTTTAAAGAAGTGTACTTACTTGTCCAGCTGAATCGAAGATGCCGATGGTATATTTACTGCCAGCCACTGCAACTGTTCCTGAAAACACAAAAAAATATGGTCAAAGATATTTTTTTAAATATTTTGTTAAAGATATATGTTAAAAATATGGCTAAAGATATATTTTATAAATATGGTTAAAGATATATGTTAAAAATGTGGTTATAGATATATGCCGCCCATTACATTGTATTAAATTATATTTGAACAATTCTCAAAAATGCTTGTAATGCTCATCAACTGTTAAACTATTTAGCATAGCAAATTACAATGAATAAAAATTAGGTTTTAATTAACATATTACTATGAATACTAATCTATGTCAATGTGTATGCATTTCATTACACATTGTGTTTTGTTTTAGATTTTAAAATATATAAAACATAGATATTAGAACGTTTTCTTACCTGCATAATTGTCAAAAACTGTTGCAACATAATTGTCTGGTAATGAGTGTCCCGAAAAAGACTTGGCTAGGTGTGATTTCCCGACCATACCGTCTCCTACAATTACACACTGTATACAATTTTGATCCATTTTCATGTTGATAAATAATGTTCACACAACGAGTTTACAGGTAAATCTGATAGTAAATTCACAGTAGGATTGTATTTATATTAAAATCTATTATTAGATTGATGGGTGGACACGTTGGACCAATCAAAATACAGCATATTTTATCGTAACACGAAATGTATTTCCTTGAATTTATAGTGAGTCGACGTAATAAATATTTTGTGGAATTCAATTAATATCGGAAGTTATTATCAATAAAGACCACAGTCTAATAATATTTACAGGTAAATAATAAATATTTTACCTGTCATAAAAAAGCGGATTTTGAATGTTGAAATTATACCTGTGAGATTTGTAACAATATTAAATTAATACCCAGGGATTTTTATGAGGAATTATGCGTTTTTCGTTGAAATAGGGAAGTTGACATAGTTTTGTTTTATAAGTAGCTATAGAGTATTTCAGTTTTCTGTAAAAAATATATTGCTAATGAAGATTGTCTGTTATAAAACTCTCTACTCTCTCAAATCGTTTGCTCAAACTACGGTATGTCGTTTTCTTGCATGACCGCAACATTTTACTAAGAGGAGATTCGGGTCCATAAGATTAGCTTAACACCGCCACTTTTTCTTGAAGTACCTGTAATAATATAGAAAAGTGAGTGTCTTGTATATGTGTGGTAGGGGGGTTTCGATTTACCCCTGTTTCGAATACACAATTTTTGAAGCGCTAAAACAATGCTGTCTTATGCTGTCTTCCGTAACTTTTATTTTCTTCTTTTCCTGTCAAGATTATTCCCTTTGAAAGAAGATTAACATATTACTTTGAATTCAATCATCCTCCGTATACATGTAAAATAGCTATTAATGATTGCTATGTATAGCTACTCATGAAAGGAAACTATTTGCTCTTGAGAAATCACCGTAATCCAGTTGATCATTAATCTATAAACCTAATATGTCATCCCAGGAAGTGAAAACTGGTCTTCGATCACTAATACATAAATATATCGAAACAGTGTACATTTGAATACTCTGTGATCGTCTTAGAATGTGGTTAGCCAACAGCTTGTATGCTGATTGAAATTTATAGTATATCCTACACAGAAACCCAGAAAAATTAAAATTAAAATCTAAAACAGACGTTTAATAATAAGATGAAAGCAGAGTATTCAAGTCCGAATATATATTCGAGAAAGGGGATGTCCAGATGCGAAAGAATACAACAGTTCAAAACATTTAGGATAGGTAATCTGTGCTGGAGCTAATTTCGTTTTTAATAGCGTTAGGTTTACTAGTGTTTGACACCAATTTCAATAACATTTCAATTGTATCGTAGTGGTCAGTTTTATTGGTGGAAACCGGAGTACCGGGGGTGACCTGCCGCAATAAGTGACAAACTGCATCAGAGTACGCCTCGCCAAAGGCAAAATTCGAACTCATAGTTTTGTTTATAATAACTATATGCAACTGGTTATATATGCAGATGTAATTCCAAGTAATAAAATTCCAACAATAAACAATGCCATAACCTGAGCCGACATTTTAATGTTATCAAGAACATTACAGATTCAAGGAATACTAAATCCCAACGGTAGTTGACTTAATTTCCTGTATTCATAATATTCTACATTGTCCTGTAAAATGGAGAAGAATCAATTAATTCCGTCATCTAATTTAACTAGAATAACCGTGAATAACGCTGTTATCATTTTCTCATTATACTGCTAACCGACATCACATAACATTGCGGTTTTTTCTTGAGAAATGTTTAACCTATTTTATATTTTTTTTCATTTTTTTGTGTAATATCCTCGTATGACAATAAGTCGGTCAGTCATTGAATAATGTTTGATTATTTTGTTAATGTTTGAAAAGTAAACATTTTTTTTTTTTAATTATGTTCCTCATCTATTCTTGCTCACATGTGTAAAGTTCCATGGAAAAAAGATCGATAATAATAACACACTGACCCATATGTGTTCCAAATGGCGTCCTATTACGTCACATAAAGCCGGTCAAAGGTCAATAAAGCACATGATTATGTCATAGACCAACCAAGCTTAGAAAGTAAACCAGATTAAGAAAGTACAGTATTTTAGCTTTTTCAGTGTAATTGTTTTGTCTGAAAAATTTCAAAGAATGTTTTTTTTAAATAGTTTGAAATTGAAGTATTAAAAATTAATCATTTGATGCAAATATTAAACTTGCTTACCCATATAATAAAGTATCTAATCCAGTGAATTTGGTGTTTTTGCTTTTGTCAATACAATCTATTAGACTAACTACATTCTGCCATATTTTTGTAAAACAATTAATGACTGATTTCAATTTATTTTAATCACATTTATTATCACAGAGTGGTAACAATACAGTTTTGTTGATGCTATTTGTAATAATGACAGGTTTTTTTTTACCCAGATAATCTCATTTTTCTGTCTGGTTTAATTTAATTCTCTGTTCAATTTATGCTATAAATTTTGATTATTGGTGTAAATTAATTCTTTTTCTATCTTCTCTGTGAATTTCATTTCATTACCCCAAGAAGTAAGGGGTATATTTGTTATTAAAGCAGCAGTGGACATGCAAAATAATCTGCCATTTTGTGACTAATGGAGAGCACTTGTATGTATTTTCCCGGTAAAATCGGCCATTTTCTAAATGATGGAATCTGAATGATCAATCATCATATTTTCAAAGTATTTTAAAATACAATTTGCTTGGCCTACATTCCAAAAACGGTCATGAACTGTGATGACAATTATGTCAACAAACCGGAAAGATAAAAATGATTGGGGAACACCATCGATGGAAACATATTTAACAAGCATAATGATCAGGAAAAAAAGACATTAGTAAAAAGGATCGTTTTTATTTGCATGGAATTTATTCAATTCAAACTTCTCTGTTTTAATCTCATCTTGTAATTTTGACGTTGAAAAGAATTCCCTCTGTGTTTATGTACGCTATGTATATACAGAATGACGTCATTGGTCTCGTGCTGCGCCAGAATTGTAAATCAAAGCAAGTGACCGACTGTATTACATGACCGAACAGATGACACGTCACGATACCATATCTATGCATTTGGGTAACATTAGATTTCTAAAAATAGTATATTTCTGTTCTTTTTCAAAAACCAATAATCACCAAAATGATAATTATAACAGCAATATTGACTGCATATTTTGTTCCTTTGCGAAAATGTGGTATTATCTTTTAACCCCAATGAAACCTTGAAGCACGACAGAGCAGAAGATGATTGGTCTTGCTGTTATTCATTTTTAGATTTTTTTCTCTTTTTTTATGTATGTATGTTCTTTTTTTTTCTTTTTTTTCTTCTGTTTATCTGATTCTTTGTTGGTTGTTTTATTTATTTGTTTATTTGTTTACTAATTATGAAACACAACAGAGTAGAAGATAGCTGGTCTAGTTATTATTGTTTCAAAGGCAACTGTCCAATCATCTTAAAGGCCGGTCAGATAATCTATCTTAAAGAGTAGAAACAATGGGTGGTATTTCTTGTTTGTCATTTCATTTCTAGAACTTCTCATTGAACTATAAATCGACCTTATATAATCATCTGTTATATAACGTAACTTGTTTGTTTCTTTTTAACCCTTATATTTATAGTGATATATTAATAGAAGCCGCTCATGTCATGAGAAATATCTTAATTTTTGTAGTAATGTGTATCTACTTACAAAATTACGCAGTGGTACATTAAAATTGAATATTGAACTTGGTCGTTATAACAATACCCCAAGAGAATCACGTTTATGTCTGTGTTGCAATATGAATGTTGTTGAAAACGAATATCATTTTGTGTTAGTTTGTCCTGCATATAGATCTGTACGTACGCATTTTTTGCCTACATATTACTGTTCTTGGCCGAATATTTATAAACTTGAACATTTATTAAAAGCTGCCAATAAAAATCTCACTATAAAATTATATAATTATCTAACGGCAGCTTGGAAAATCAGATGTCATATAATTAGTTAATATTGTTGTCGATATATAATGTGTTTAATTGTTCTCTGCTTTTTGTCATTGTGTTACATGTGTATATATCTGTTTGATTGCTATAGCATGTATATGCTTTTTGCAAATAAAGAATTCATTCAATAGAAGCCGCTAATTTAATATTTCTAAAAATCAATTTCAGAAATCAATTATCACCCAAATGTGTTATATTTTAAGATATTTCTAACAGCAACACTGACCGGGTTTGCTTGGCGAAAAAGTGGTAATTTCTTATAATCTGGGAACCGTAAAACACAACACAATATAAGATGGTTGATCTAGTATATTTAGAGCATTGTCTTCTTATTGATTGATTGTTTGATTGTTTTTGTTTGTTTGTTTAGTTGTTTGTCTGTTTGCTTTTGTTTGCTTTGACTAATAATGAAACACCAAAGAGTAGAAGAGGGTTGGTCTTGCTTATTAATGATTAATTAATTTTTCATTGTTTATGGTTTTACTTTAATATCATATAGAAAAGAGACCATGGTTTTCCTTTCGAAAAATTTAACCTTTGTAATAGCAATAGCATCAATAAATAAAATAAAATCCATCAAATAGTGATTTTGAAGATTAAGAATGTTAGAACAAAGAAACACGAAAAGTATATGCATGTATTGTCAAGCTAATTAGACGAATTCTAAATATGGTCTTTCCGTGATTCAGATGTTGTGATTGACATTATTCTGCATTTAAGTTCATTGCAATGAAATATGAAAATAACTCAACAAAAATTAAAATTTCCTCAATTATTTACAATGTGTCTGTACGTCATTTACTGGTATATCATAAGTTCTGAATGTAAATATAAACAACTATTTATAACTTAATATTTACATTTAATATACAGTGTTAAATATAGATAAAAGTAAAATCCATTAGTTCCCTACTATTACAATTTATAATTACATGTATATACATCTGAAAATGTAACACAACAGTGTTAGCATTACATTTTTGAGCTGACAAATAATTGTTCTCTACGCTCACACAATTAATCCACTGCATCCTTATTCCAGCACCCTAGTCCACATCCACAATAAAAATAAATATAGCTTCAATAGTCGAAATGTTGCCTTGTCTCGCAAGTCGAATCTAGGGATAGACATAGGACATGTGTTTAAGTGTATGTAGATGATACATATATATTTATTATTTTAATATGACAGCAATCTAACTCGTCATATTAAATAATCGCTACCACTGTGATAATCTACAATGCCAGTATTGTTATAATACTGTTATAGTGACAGCCGGAACCTTTGAGCCGTAATGAAAGCGGGAGGTTTGGCGCTTTAAAATCTGATTCAACCCACCATTTCTTTAGAAATGCCTGTACCAAGTCGGGGTCATTACGGTTTTCACAGTTTTCCGGTTGTTGACTGATTTTGTCTGTTTATATACTTATGAGTTTTGACTTTCCCTTTGTACGATTGTTCGGAGTTCGGTAATTTTGTTATTACCCTTATTTACAATATTCATGTCGTATCTGTTATATATTTCCGTATTTGTGTGCTTTAGTACCTGTACCTTACAGAGTGGGTTGGTGAGTGGATCTGTTTAATGCCATGTGAGCAAGTGACTTTTTGATGAGATGTTGATTATGTCTGTTTGGTGCTAATCATTAGTTGTATTGATATAAAGCTAGTTCACAGACACAACAGCTGACAGGTAAACGCTCGTGTCAACTCATGTACATTATCCTGACTCCGAGCTAGCCAGTATTTGCTCTAACTTGTTAATGTTGTGTGCGGCAAAGAAGCAACAAATATCAATTAATACTCAAGTTGTTGTTTCATGGAGTTGGCACTATACAATTCTAATTAACTCTGGATGTTGGTCTAGTACAATACAGACATCATCGTCATCTCACTGGATGTTGGTCTAGTACAATACAGACATCATCGTCATCTCACTGGATGTTGGTCTAATACAATACAGACATCATTGTCATCTCACTGGATGTTGGTCTAGTACAATAAAGACATCATCGTCATCTCACTGGATGTTGATCTAGTACAATACAGACATCATCGTCATCTCACTGGATGTTGGTCTAGTACAATACAGACATCATCGACATCTCATCAAAAGGAAACGTGTTCTCATCATGATAAAGCTGACAACTTGACCACTTGGCGCTAAGCAACAATCATTCACTAACTAATTCATATTATATGACTAAATTGCGAAAAATATGACAAATGAGGTTACAATTCATTCAATAATAAGGGTAATAACAAAATTACCGAACTCCGAACAATCTAACAAAGGGAAAGTCAAAACTCATAAGTATATAAACAGACAAAATCAGTCAACAACCGGAAAACTGTGAAAACCGTAATGACCCCGACTTGGTACAGGCATTTCTAAAGAAATGGTGGGTTGAATCAGATTTTAAAGCGCCAAACCTCCCCCTTTCATTACGGCTCAAAGTTTCCGGCTGTCACTATAACAGTATTTACAACAATACTTGAACAAAACAGGTAAAACAGTTGTCAAATCAGCGCCAAATGTCAAAAACATTTTTACGTCACACATTGATAAAAAAAAAAAATTTTGACATTTTTGTTGAAACCTTATCTTTATACATGTTCACTATATGAAAATCCATCGTTTATAATCTTTTCTGCAGAGACGGAATATATTTCGACAAGATCTTGGTATCGGAATATAAACTTTTTAAGAGATCGAATAAGGCGAATCTTGTTATAGCCCTGGTCCAGTAGCCTGTTTCTCAGATGAAGATGACGTTTCAGGAAATCAGAATAATTGCTACTGGTCCTTGCATAACGAATCAATTGCGAGATGTAAACACCATATGCAGGAGAAGCTGGTATATTGCTGCACATGTTTGGAAAATTTATGATCTTAAAATTGAAGTCGTCCCGTTTATCATAAATTTTAGTACTGATTTGACCACTGTCGTCAAATTCGAGGTATAAGTCCAAAAATGCGGACGAAGCGGTATCTGTGGTCTCTTTAACTTCCAGCTCTGGAGGATATATCAATGGAAGAAATTCTGCAAATCTAGAATTATTGATAGATAAAACGTCATCAATATACCTGTATGTGAAATTAAAGGCTCTAGCCTCATGAATCTTCTTATCTTTTACAAGCTTTTGAAGAAACTCCGACTCATATGAGTATAAAAATAAATCGGCTAGAAAAGGGGCACAATTCGTACCCATTGGTATGCCGATGACCTGCTGAAACAGTATCCCTCCAAAGGAGACAAATATGTTATCGATGAGGAACTCCAGCATACTGATCACTTGTTCCTTGGAGTAGCATGTTTTACCTTTTTGAATTTTGTTTGAAAAATATGTGGAATTGTAGCCTAACATAACACATTTTGAGCCATAGTTTCTATAACTGAAAGCTTTGTGAATTGTTTCTTTTAAGCGGGTTTTTAATTTGTCATGCGGTAGGGTGGTATATAGAGTTGAAAAATCAAAAAGTTTTGATGGAGGATACCTGAGAGAAAGATCTTGATTTAAGGTTATCCAAAAGATCTTTAGAGTTTTTCAAAATCCACATGTGATTTATGCCACTACGCGAGTAAACAGTTTCACAATATTTCTGTTGTCCCTCTATTACTGCAGACAGAATCTTTGTCGGGTGAATAGAAAATTCTTTCGTCGAACAAGTTGATGATCCCGCTATGTACCTTTCTTTGTATGGTGTCTTATGGAGTTTAGGTATCCAATATAAATAGGGTAAATCCTCAGACTCTTTACCAGAGGGAATGTTTAAAGAGGTCATGAATGATCTGTGGTTAGCTAGGATTTCATATATTTAGATATATTGAGTAGATATAAAATGTACCTTGATGTCTTTATTTTACTTAATGTTTATTTAAGTAATACAAATAAATATTTACATATTCAAATGATTGTAAGCAATGTGTTGCATATTTTGTGAAACACATATTTTCAGCGCAAACATCGTTTTCTGGAAATGTAACTTGCTAAGTAATTATGATAAATATATATATACAAATGTATTATCATTACGATATACGGTGTTCATCAAATAAATATATTATCTACATGTCTCAAGGTCAATGAATCTTTAGACCTTGTTCTAAATTAAATAGAAAATAAATTCTAGCTAATTTCAAACAGTATTTTCACTGTTGTAAGAAGAGTTTAAAAGTACCGAAGGAATAATCAGAATCCGTATATCGAAAGAGAATAGACAACACAATGGCCAAAAGAAAAATGACAAAAGGACAAACAACGATCTACAAACCATACCTATAAAACTACATCCACTGACTTGTATTTAAGATTTAAACTATGGAATTAACACTAATACGACACATTTATTTTCTTATTAAGGGACGATCTATATACAATATTCCTGTACAATGTCAAGTGATCCTGATTTTCAGTTGCTTTTTTTTCTATTTATCTGTATGTTGTGATTTTATGCTTTGTTTATCCTCGTTCTGTGTCTTATGTTCATTGACGATGGTCCATATTTTGATTGATTAAGCTATATTCATGACGAGAACAAGATTACAAACAGGAATGTATACTATAGGTAATATACATAGATGTTTTCGTATTGATACAATGATTGGGCATTAGTGGTTCGATGGTATTGCAGGGTTTACATCTACATCTTTCATCAATATCGTCCGGGATATCGATATATGTAGGTGTTGAGGTGTATATGATACAACTTAATGTAATACTAGTAAGTAATTGAGGTTTCTGTGAGAATTCCGCTATTCTTCCCAAATGAAACGTAGCGCCACAAAATAGTGTGAAGGTGGAGTGGCGTTAAAAGCCTAATAATCTAATCCTATCGAAGAAGCCACCAGGAAAATGACAACTGCTAACAAACTTGGTCCACTATGAACTGATCCATGTTCTCTCTTATGTTCAAGAATTCTGTAGCAAAAAAAGATAATTTTAGATAGAGCAATACGAAACCCCAATTAAAACCGGAGTGACTCCGGAATTGCTAGCAGTTCCTGTTCCACAAGTGACACCCATCATGTTCCTGTTAAACGACACTAACATCATCTGATATGGAAAAAATCTTGTTGGACACCGGTATGCGTAAATATATACAAATAACATACATAAAAATAGTTTACGTCCCGTTCCTAGTGCGAGTTGTGTGATTGATTCTTTCAACACAACAAGCGCACATGCCTTTCGTACACTAAAAGTAAGAAAGTACTTCTTAATAACATTAAAATATGTAATACCGGAAAAGCAACAAAAAAAACATTTAAAAATTAAATTATGTTTGTTTTGCAACAAAGCAACAAATGGTCGCACACCATACATTCAATGCTTATTTCTTTATTATTGCTAAATATTTATAATAACAGAATATGGTGTTTACATATCGGTTGATGTCCAACTATTAAATTAGTCAGAACTAATGTACACGATTCAAGCCATCTAGAATGACATAGCTCGAACATTGTTGAAAGTGACATTAAACACCGTAACCATAGCCGTCAAGCCATCTAGATGTTTGTATGTTACACTGTTTGTTTGTTGTTTCTTTCGATGTTTTGCAGAAATCTGGTGTCGTTTTTAAGGTTAGTGAATTGTCAAAACAGAAGTACCACCCTGTCTTATCACATGTACTATATCCTAGTTACATATCTGATCAACGTATAAAGGACATACATAGTTTGCATAAATATATTGGAGAGAACGCCAATTTGATTGAAATGTTTCATAGCATAACTATGTGAATGAGTGTATTTAGCTATATTATGTCGAGAACAATTTACTCTTCTATGAAATGATAATGTCCGCTTCGTACCAGACCAACACGCTTTATTGTGCTGTTATGGTGCTAGCTCACTGAACAACAGTCCGCAGATAAATATGTCACTTCACTCGGACACGCTATCCTGATTTCGAGTCAAACAGTCTTTATTGTTTCTGTTTAACGCTGCATAGTGGAGATGCAACAATTACCAATTTCATAGTCTTTGGTTTGATCCGACCGGGACTCCACTGCACTCGAACCGATCACAACGCTAATGCGGTTAGACTAACTTAAAATCCATCCTTTTTTCTTTTTTCTTTTTTTTACTAAAATGCAAAAATGATATTTCGTGACAAAACAATTAGTAAAAACTAGAGAAATTGAAAGTGAGGAACATTACATTTCTTTTCTAATCTTATTTCTGTCAT
This sequence comes from Bathymodiolus brooksi, assembly GCA_963680875.1. Classification (NCBI taxonomy): domain Eukaryota; kingdom Metazoa; phylum Mollusca; class Bivalvia; order Mytilida; family Modiolidae; genus Bathymodiolus; species Bathymodiolus brooksi. The sequence continues at coordinate 70,614,582 of OY804576.1, read as the reverse complement.
CTCAAGACGTGGTCGTGATCGTATGGTAGTTGGATTTATAACTACCTATGAAATCAGTGCTTTCACCACTGATGTGAGTTCGAATCTCGATCAGGGCGAGGTTTGCAACATTATGTGATAAGGTTTGTCAGTGACTTGCGACAGGTCGTTGGTTTTCTCCGAGTCTTCCGGTTTCCTCCACCAAAACTGACCGACGGCGATAAAACTGACATATTGTTGACGTGGCGCTAAGCACCATCAAACAAACAAACATTTTATCTCAAGAAAAAAAAATAGCAGAATAAAATTTCATTCGAACTGTGACGCATATTTACGGAAAGCTTGCATTATTCTGAAGCAAGATAAGTTTATTGTAAATCAATGGATTTTTATCCATTTTCCCCAAGATTGTTTTTTTCTTTCATTTTTTTAATCATGTCAACAAAACAGGACGTCGTACAATATCAGTTTTATTATATAGAGCTTCTGATTAGCTATTGTGTTTATCGTTTCAATATTTGAAGTCTAAAAAATAGATTGCGGTCACTATTATCAATGTACTGTTACACCCGTTGTGTTAAACTCCTTCATCATTTCATCGTGTAAAGGAACATCGCCTTTCTATTAAATATCCAAAATGTGATTGGCGTGTTTTTTTCGAAACATATATTGTCTATTATGTAAGCAACCCCATGAACTACACTACACTATACGCAACCATTAAGTTAGTATTCAAATCACGTAGACACTGGGTAGATCATTAAAAATCCTCGAATTCGACTCCTTTAAATATACCATATGGCACTGTGAACCTTCTGTCACAAGAAGAGAACACCCTTTATAAGGGGAGGGTGTCACGTTATTTTTCTAAACAATGAAACCTAATATGTGAATTCTTTGGGATTCAAGGACGTTGTTTGACATCATCATCAGTGATCATGATTCTTTATCACCATTTAGGAGTTATAGCGAATCTTATAGAACGCCAGACCTTCATTGTTTGGTCTTTTGTGTCCCCTATTACCCACAGAAGCAATCATTCTTGAATACTGCCTATGGTGATGACAAACAACATGCAAAATACAATAGTCTGATTAATAACCGCTCCAAAATATTAATTGAATAATTATCATATTCATTTTTCGTCAGTTAAAAAGCAATAATTGCTGATTTTATGGATGGTTAGTAGATCGTGGGAAATCAGTTAAAACTGTTGACTTGGTTGACCGTTCTGGAATATCTGTGCCACAAATGACCACGGATATGTTCCACTTGTCGCAAAGACTTCCCGGTCCTTTCCTCATGCATGACTTATCACCGGGTTTATAACTAGATTAACACGACGGGTGCAACTAGTAGAGCAGGAACTGCTTACCCTTCCGGAGCACCTGAGGTCACCACCAGCTTTTAGCGGAGTTCATGTATGCTTTGTAAATCGTTGTTTGTCCTTTTGTACTTTTTCAATTTGGCCATTCTTTTGTCTGTTCTTCTCCGATATACGGATTCTGATTACACCCTTTGGTATCTTCAAACTCTTTGTGATTAGATACACAACATGTGAGTCTATTAACATGTCTGAAACGACTAGTGTCTATCACCAATAAAGGCGAGAGTTCGTTATTTACAGTTGTCGTTGTGTATACGATATAGCGTATCTTTCTATTTTGAACTTACATGATCAAGGTTATTCCAGAAACGTCTGGAAATTGCGGCAGGTTGGGATTTTTGTCTGAGTACTCTATTTTCCACCACAAAGTATTTCCAAGATTGCTTGGTGTTAAAAAACGACTACGTCAAACAACAAGAAAAAAGGAGATGCTTGATTGTAAAAAGTCATATACGATCATTTCTAACAAACTGTTGTTCACTGGGAACTGATGCAAATAAACGGTAGAGAATACCGAAGTGGCAATTAAAAATGGACAATCCAGAGAAACTGGGAACATAGGGTACACAAGACGAAGAAACAAAACACAACACAACACAATATGTGTTAGACAAGTTGTCTCGTCCGTGTAGATATTAAGTGTAGTATTATCTTTCCCTCGGAAGATATGTGTGTTTGATTCGTCCCACTTATCAAGCAGATCCCATTCAGAGATTACATTATAAAGCATTAAATATAAATAAGAAGAATTTGACGACACCAAAGAGGTAATTAGAATCCGTATATCGAAGAAGAACAGACAACACAATGGCCAAAAGAAAACGTATAAAAGGACAAACAACGATCTACTAAACATACACATAAAACTAAAGATCGAGTAACACGAACCCTACTAAACACCGGGGGTGAACTCAGGTGTTCCGGAAGGGTAATCAGTTCCTGCTCCACTAGTGGCACCCGTCGTGTTAATCTAGTTACACACCCGGTGATAAGTCATGAATGAGGAAAGGACCGAGAAGTGTTTACGACAAGTGGAACATATCCGTGGTCATTTGTGACACAGATGTTCCAGAAAGGTCAACCAATTATTAGATTAAAACTTTTAGTACGATTAAAATAAGCAAAAAAACAAGTCTTGTGTAAATTAGTATCCTTTTTTTTTATTATAAGATTATAAATAATCACATACTTCATACTAAAATATAGTTTTACTGATTGTTTATTTATTATCGTCAATAATTTACAATAATATGATATTATAATGTCCGTCGATTTTCAGTTCTTGAATTCGATAAAGCCTATGTACATCATTCAAGTCATCTAGATGTTGTGTATGTTACACAGTAACTCGTATTTCACTGAAAATTTACTTTTTGACATTTTTTCAAGATGTTTGTTTTCTCCAAATATAATATCTATCAAAACAGACGTAATACAATGTGAATTTTTAGGACATAAACCTTTTAGTTATGTATTTTATCAATATTCCTCCTGTTATTCCAATATTGAAGAGCTATATATAGATTGTGGTCAATGTTGTCAAAGATGTGCTACACCCTGTTGTGTGGGTTCAACAAATTTACAGTTGTTATATTAATTGATGTCTCAAATATTTAGTCCCTTGTTATTTATATTTTTGGCAAAGAAAGTAAAAGGTGTCATCTTATGCAACGTGGACAGTGTTTAAGCCTCTTCTAAGATTTACTTTTGTATGAGGTCATATTTGCTGTCTGCTTTGGGTTGACCCGACAGAGAGATCAAACAATCAAGATAAGACAATCTAATCGTAATACAATCTACCACCGATGCTGTTTAAACTCATTAAATTAAACATATAATCACTGAACATACACAGCAGAAAATGTTACTCGTGATTGTTTTCATTATCTTTTCATTTCAAGATCATCTGATCATGATTATGTCAATATTATACGAAATATACGTGAAGACATCATAAACTTGCCATAAGATTTAGACATAATCACATGATGTCTGGTTTGAATGAGAAACATGTGCATTTCAAATTGTATGATATGTTCATTTTCCGAAGTGAAAATACGATAGAGAAAACCGAAGGGGCAATCTAGAATGGACAATCTAGAGACACTAGTAACACTGGGCACACAAGAAACAGCACGAACACAAACAAATCATAAAAGCACAGGAAAACACGGAAAACTAAAAACTGAATCATCGGAATGAGCCATAATGTTCGTTGTTTTCATTCCAATATGAATAGTATATGTAAGCGACTTTAGAAGATGAATGTAGAGCTAAATCACCTGTCTAGTGAGTGAATGATTGTTGTTTAACACCAAATGAGCAATTTGCTAGCTATATCATGTCGAGAACAAGTTACATTCGATGACATGATGATAATGTCCGCTTTCTACCAGAAAAAAACGCTTAGATGGATCTTCATAGTGCTAGCTCATTGAAACAATTTTCCGCGGGTAGACGTGTCCCTTCTCTCGTTCACATTATTCTGATTCCGAACTAATTAGCATTAACTTAAGCACGTGTTTTACATCATCATCTTCTTCGTCATCATCACCATCATCTTCATCATCATCATCATCATCATCGTCATCATCATTAGCAATGAACACTAGTCTTTAGCACCACTGAAGAGCCATATCCAATCTTATAGAACGTCAGACCTTCATTTTTAGTTCTTTTGAATCCCCTCCTCCTCACATGTCTGTAATAACTCGTGTCTATCACCAAGAAAGTTCAGGGTTTTGTTTTTTACAGTAGTCGCTGTCTTCTTGATATAGCTTATCTTTCTATTTTGGACGTACATGATGAATATTATTCCAGAAACGCGTCGTGTGCAGGAAATTTGATATCTACGTTTTCATAAGATTGATCAATTTTGTCTGGAAATTGCGGCTGGGTGGGAGGAGGGGCTGTCTGTGTAGTCTTTTCCACCAGAAAGTATTTCCAAGACTGCTTCCTGTTAAAACAAAACAACTACATCAAACAACCAGAAAAAAGGGGGAGATAATTGATTGCAAAAAGTCATATGCGATCACTTCTAACAAACTGTTGTTCACTGCGAACTAATGCAAATAAACGTTGGAGAATACCGAAGTGGCAATCAAAAATGGACAATCCAGAGAAATTGGGAACATAAGGTACACAAGAAGAAGAAAAACAAACTCAGCACAATACAATATGTGTTGGACAAGTTCCTTCGTCCGTGCAAAATTAAGTAGTAGTATTTTTCCCTCGGAAGATAGGTGTGTTTGATTGGTCTCGTATGTCAAGTAGATCCCAATCAGACATTAAATTATAAAGCATTAAATATAAATACTTATTAAATCATAACCTTTTATACGATTAAAATTCAAGACATTAAAACATTATCACCCCTTTTTTGTACAAAGCCAAAAATAGTCACAAACTGGTTGCTAAGCTATATGTCCAATTTGTAGGGATTAGGGTTATGGACTTTAACGCCACTTTCAACAATATTTTCCAATGTGTAATTCGTTATTATCGTCAATCATTTAAAATAATAATATGATGTCATTAGTCCGTTGATTATCAGTTCTTTAATTAAACAAAACTAAATATATAGAATAAAGGGCATTTTGTTTTCGATACTGTCTTTATCAGGACCATTATCTGGCGAACCCGATAGGGTGAGCCAGATGAAGGTCCTGATAAAGACAGTATCGAAAACAAATAGCCCTTTATTTTGTTTATCGGTAATTTACATCCAAAGATCATTAAAACGTTGGAAAAAAGATTTATTTGCAGATACAGAAAAGATTTCGGGTCTAAACTCTATTTATTTCCATGCAAAAACTATTCTATTTGGGGACTACTTTTTAGCGTTTTTTTCGTTTGTGAAGCGTCATTCATTCAAACCGCACGCGCTTCATTTTCAGTTGAACTATGAATGTGACGTCATTTTCACCGTTCCTCAAATTTGTGCATATGTTGTGGATAACCCGCATAATTTGGAAATTGATTAATTGAAAATTGCAGTAAGTGAACATATATTATTATATTTTAAGAATTGAAACAGTTTTTTCTGTGTACGCGTGATAATGTGCGCACACTTCTAGAAGATTGGCGTGAAGCCCTAGACAAAAATTATTATATAGCATCAGTTCTGATGGACCTTTCAAAGGCTTTTGATTGCCTACCACATGCCATACTGCTAGACAAATTGTCAGCTTATGGAGTTTCAGATAATTCGGTCTTGTTACTAAAATCATACTTATCAAACAGAAAACAACAAATAAAGGTCAATAGTGTTCTGAGTAACTGGGCTGACATCCATAAAGGGGTTCCGCAAGGATCTGTACTTGGTCCCCTCTTATTCAATGTCTTCATAAACGATATATTTTTGTTCATTAAAGACAGTTCTCTGTACAATTATGCAGACGATAATACCCTTTCCTTTGGCAGTCCCGATTTTGATCTACTTATTTCTACTCTAGAGTCTGACTCAAATCATCTCATTGAATGGTTCAAAATTAACAAAATGCAGGCTAATCCTGATAAATTTCAAGTTTTGGCGGTGGGGAAGAAAACCTATGAAAAACGTCCAACTATAAATATACAAAATTTTGAACTAACATGTGAAGACAGTGTTAAATTACTAGGCATTGAGATTGATTATCAATTAAATTTTGACACACATATAAGTACAATCTGCAGGAAGGCATCCCAACAGCTGAACATTATCAAACGTTTAGACCCCTATTTGAACAGATTAAACAAACTTACAATTTTCCATACTTTTATTCTTAGTAATTTTAACTTTTGCCCTTTGGCCTGGCATTTTTGTACGGAGAAAAATTCCAAAAAGATAGAAAAAGTGCAAGAAAGAGCTCTTCGCTTTGTGTATGAGGATTACAATAGCTCATATGATAATTTATTGAAAAAAGCAAAGGTGCCTTCCTTGCAGATTCGTAGAATGAGAACTATGGCCCTGGAAACATTTAAGATTATGAATAAACTGTCGCCATCATGTCTCCATAGCCTTGTGCATTTACGAAATTCAAAATATTATTTTAGATACAACAATATACTGGACATTCCACAGGTCAGAACATCAAGGTATGGCAAAAAAACATTTAAATTTGCTGCTGCTACATTGTGGAACAGCCTCCCAAACCATTTCAGGACTGAAAACAGTTTTTCTCAATTTAAGAGCTTAATGCAGTCCTGGAATGGTACTAAATGTTGCTGTTCTGCATGCAGATGATAAATATTCTGCTACTGTTTTTGCTCTTTTTATTTGCATATAGCTTTTAGATATATATTGCTTTGTTTTAGTGCTTGTCAATTTTTTATCCAAACATGCTTAATTTTCTGCTTTATTATGTCATGATGCATGTGGATGCCGATGGGAACCCAGCGAGGCATTGCCACCTGGTCCCCGGCCGGCATCTATATGCAGTATGCACGGTACAGTAAAAACTCTTTCAGATTTGCTGCATCTACATTGTGGAACAGCCTCCCAGATCATTTCAGGACTGAAAATAGCTTCTCTCAATTCAAGAGTCTTTTGCAGTCCTGGAATGGGTCCAAATGTTGCTGTTCTGCATGTAGATGATTCAAATTTTGCTTCTGGTTTGCTTAATTTTAATTTTTAATTTTTTTAATTATTATTTTTTTTTAGTTTGGCTTGAAAATTTTATATTCTTTGATTTTTTAGTTAGACAGTGCTACTTTTACTGATTATGTTGGTACCAGTTTTAAATATTCAGTATTATTATTTCATTATTTTTTTTTACCTGATGCTTCTTTTTAAATGCTGCTTTATGTTGGAGCATCTGTGTGTGGATCTTGAACAAGAGTCCAGCATCTGTGTGTGGATCTTGAACAAGAGTCCAAAGAGGCACTTGCTACGTGGGTTCTTGTTCAGATCTATACACAGTCCTCCTTTTTATGCCTATATGTCTTAGCTTATTTTAGTTTGTAACTTTGCATGTGACTTGTGTTGTTTTATTGTTAATGTATATTCGGTAAAAAGCTCATTAGAGCTTATGTTGTACTGTTTTATTATGTGCCGAATCAAAATAAAGTTTTCTTATTCTTATTATTCTTATAGTCATGACCCATGGTGTACTTTCGTTTTCGACAGGTAAACATTCCACATACTTCCATCGGATATGTGTATTCATTCACATTTTAAGATAAAATCATCATCACATGCCGTGAGAAACATCATACCATCAAATAATGATCTAGGCGTAACAAAGAGTGTCATTTTCCTGGTTACTGGATAGTACTTTGTTTATGTTGAATCTTAGTACATTTATTGCAGCTAGTGTATATTGCAAATAGAACACCACGACATCTAGATTTTTTTAGTTGATCATCTTAAAATAGTTCATGTTGCATGTATTTTTGTAGATTTTCGCATAGCAGACGATTTCCCATTGGAAATCTCGCCAAGATGTTGTGTAATTAATAGGAATTTACCGTGGAAGCAAAGTGAATTATAATAATTTATTTTTTCTTCAAATTTAATTGAATATTTTATTGCAAACAACCGCATTTTACAATTTACTTCCCGAAACAGTGTGGCATTGTTTTCAAATAGCGACGACCGACATTGACCTAGCATGATTGCGTCACAGTGCATATCCTTCCGCGTTGGTCAGCGCATGTCAAATGATGAACTGACCCAATAAATTTCTAATATGGTCTAGTACGTCGGCCCCAGATTTATCTATTAGTACACTTCAAAGGAATGCGGCACAAAATACCGATAAACATGATTCAAGTTATTTTTATGTTGTGTATGTTACACCGTAGCTCGTATTTCACTAAAAATTAATATTTTTGACATTTTTCCAGATGTTTTTCTCTCTCCAAATATAATATCTATCAAAACAGACGTCATGCAATGTTGATTTTTAGAACATGAACCTTTTAGTTATGCATTTTATCAAGTTTCCTGCTGTTATTTCAATATTGAAGAGCTATATATAGATTGTGGTCAATGTTGTTAAAGATGTGTTACGCCCTGTTGTGTGGGTTCAACAAATTTACGGCTGTTATATTAATTGATGCTTTCTCAAGTATTTTGCCCTTCTTATTTAAAACTTTTGACAGTGGCGACGATAAATCTGTCGAAGTGATGACTTCAAATTAACCAATAGGAACCCTTGATTCAGTAGCTTTCTTGTTAGCAGGAACCCTCTATCAAGGAAATCCTGATAGGAACCAAAAGCATTTAGATATATATGTTCCATATGCAGGTGTTGCTGGAATGGTGCTATATATAAATGGAATGTTCACGATGGTATACCTAAAATCATCTCTCTTGTCGTAAAGCTACGTTCATAACCAGCTCTCACTGTCAATTTCGAGGTATGAAACAGAACATAGCTGTACAAGTGGTATCATTTATTTCAAGCACAATGGGATAGATGCAATCAACAAAATCACCAAAATGAGAATTATTTAGTGAAAGGACATAATCTATATAACGGAACGTGAAATTAAAGGATCGGGATAACTTCTTTTCGTTTTTCTTGAGAAGCCCCTTTATGAAGTCTGATTCATACGAATAAAGGAAAATATGACTAAAAGAGGAGCGCAGTTTGTACCCATAAGTATGCTGACTGTTGAAAAACACGTCCACCAAGCATAACAAAATGTCAATTTTTAGGACATAACCCTTTTAGTCATGCATTCTTATCAAGTTTCTTGCTGTTATTCCAATATTGGAGGACTATATATAGATTGTGGTCAATGTTGTTAAAGATCTGTAACACCCTGCTGTGTGGGTTCAACAAATGTATGGTTCTTACCGGTATATTAATGTATGCTCTCTCAAATATTTAGCTTTTGTTATTTCAAACCTTTGACAGAGAAGAGTAAAAAAAATTGTTTAACGGAACGTGGACATTGTTTTAGCCTCGTCATTGCGATACTGTTTGATGATGTCATGGTTGTTGTCTGCTTTGTGTTAACCAGACAGAGAGATCGAACAATCTAGATGAGCAATCTAACCGCAATACAATGTACCGCCGATGCTGTTTAAGCTCATTAAATTAAACATCTAATCACTGAACATACACAGCGGAAAATGTTACACGTGATTTTTTTTATTATCTTTTCGTTTCAAGATCATGTGATCATGATTATGTCAATATCATACGAAATACACGTGAAGACATCATAAAATTACCATAAGATTTATACATAATCAAATAATTTGGGTGAGGATCATGTGCTTTTCCAAATATAGAATAGGTGAAATGAATAATCCGAATACGATCCATATGGTATAATATGTTTCATTCCTATTGGAATAAGATGTGTGAAATGCATTCAGCATTTTCATGTAAAGGGAAATCACTTTTCTATTTAATATCCAACATGTGATTGGTGTGGGTTTTTTTAATATATATTATAGGTCCTGTCTAGATTGTCACCAGTTTCACGAATTGAACCCGATCTCCCTTACGGAGAATCGTGCCAATTAATAGCAGAACCATTGTTTACACCAAACATTTGTTTCCATTTGTGATGCCTCATGGCTGTGTTATATTTTTATCCGATGGTACTGCTGAGAGCATTTACACCGTTGCCATGCTTTGTGATTGGTTATTTATACCGTCTTTGATGAAAGACGGTACAAATGTTGCTTACAATGAACCGATACACAAATGTTCTTGCAAGTTCAAAAATTTATTCAAGACACTGGTCGTTTCACCATAAAGTAACTACTGTATGATAAGGTGTTTTGATGTTTATATTGTTTACCGTTCATGACTGACCTCGAAAGATTATTTTTATTTTTATTTTTATTTCTTCATTTATTTTATTTTTGTTTACAACAGTATGCGACAATGGATAACTCATATTTAAAACCATATTATGATACAGAAAGTGAACTAAAATTACTTACATTTAGCGAAATAATGTATTATTAATCCAATAACTAACAACATGTGCTACTGTCTATGTTCCAGTTTTTTCATACTCGGGTCTGTTTGATTGGTTACTTTTAATGATATTCCATTGTCGCATTCTGCTTTATTGCTACATTTATTGTTTCATGTCTTCATGTTAAATATTTTTAGAAACATTATGTAATGATAATGCATATCATATTGTATATTGTATATTGTATGTATATGGAGAAGACAATACTAAGTTGAAAAACTTGTGTCTGATCCTTTTGTCATTATTTAGACAATAAAATATGTTTAAAATAAAATGAACTGATGCAATTTGAGACAAATTACGTGCAAGATGTGTGGTATTTATTTACGACCCGTTCCTATTGGGAGCTGTGTCTATGATTCTTGCAGCACAACGAGCGTATATATATTTCGGGTGTTAAAACACAAACATTAGATCAAAACCTTTGGTAGGTAAAACAAAAGACATTTAAAAATTGAATTTGGTTTGTGTTGTAACAGAGTTAGAAACGATTTTTTGGCAATTTTTGATTTCGGGTTAAATTTAGTGAATTATAAAAAACAATAGGTGCCATCCTATCATATAAAATCCATTATTGCTTAATTAAACATCTAAACAGGAACTGCTGACCCTTACGGATCACCTGAGGTCACCCCGGTTTTTAGTGGGGTTCCTGTGACTCGATCTATAGTTTTATGTGTATGCTTTGTAGATCGTTGTGTGTCCTTTTGTCCTTTTTTGTCCTTTGGCCATTGTGTTGTCTGTCCTTCTTTAATTTACGGATTTTTATTACCCTTTGTTCAAACTCTTCTGATCAACGTATAAACGACACACATAGTTTGAGAATTTAAACTCCAGTTGTGTTCTTTTTGGATTTCCTTCACAAATATTTAATGGAATTACTGATGGTGAATATTACTGATGATCCATCCGATCCGTTTTGAATTAAAATGCAAAAAATTACATTTTATTTTAATCAAACGAAAACTAGAGGATATTCAAGTGAATAAATTTACATATTTTTATCTAAAATATATGTGTTATCTCCTCAAGAAAAAGACCCCTGTCAAATTTAATTCCAACTGATTTACGGAAAGCTTCCATTACTGTTATGGAAGGTAATCTCACCGTATATAAATATATTTTTTGTTAATTTCCTATATCTGTGAATCTTGGCCAGGGCTTCAGCAATACCAGGATGTTTGAATACAGATGTTGCTCTTGTGATCATTGACCTTTTGAGTTTTCTGATTCGAATATACATGTATATCAATGACCTAGCAGCGTTAGCGCATACTGAAAGGGCATCATCCTCATCTTTTGCTTGTTTTCGACATTATCTGGCATAGTTTCTGGTAAAAGCTATATATCCAAATTGTGGACTGTGGCTAATGGTATTGTTTCCTTTAGCAAGGTATCTACAATGATTTTCATTGTCTATGATGTTCAAATTACCCGTTCTATGTGGCAAGTGGCACTATGTTTGAATGAATAATCATGGCAAGAATAATCATGAGGTTTCAAACTGCTTACCCTGTCGGAGCACCAGAGTTCACCCGGGTTTTTAGTGGGTTTCGTGTTACTCGGTCTTTAGTTTTATGTGTATAGGTTTGTAGATCGTTGTTTGTCCTTTGGTCGTTTTTCTTTTGACCATTGTGACCATGTCTGTTCAAACGATTGAGCAACACGAACCCTACCAAAACAGGGGTTGAGCTCAGGTTCTGCTGAAGGGTAAGGAGTTCCTGTCCCACTAATGACACTCGACCTGTTACTAGGAAAGGATCGAATGGTGATTACGATAAAGGGAATATATCTGTGGTCATGTGTGACACAGATATCCTATAACGTTTAACCAAGTCATGGTGGCGACCGTACAATTTTCGAAGTGAAGATTTCAACTGAACCTTTAGGAAGCCTTGGTTCAGAAGCTTCTTTACTAGCAGAACCCTCTATCAAGGAAATCATGAGAGGAACCACAAACCCAGGAATTTCGTATCAACTGAGATGTATATACTCCATATAACAGGGGCCGCTGGAATGTTGCTGCATGTAAATGGAAAGATCACAATGGTAAGATTGAAATTATCTCTTTTAGCGTAGTAGAGTTCCACTCACTGTCAATTTCTAGGTGTAGGCCAAGATGTGAAACAGACCCAGCAAAATGAGTTCAAATCAGAGAAAGGGTCAAAACGTAGATTGTGTATATATAGAAATCAATTGACAATATTTAAATGTAATTGGCTTCTGTTTTATTCGTCGCTTCAGCTATCAGAGTTTACGTTACCACAACTGATATCTACATACATTAATATGCACGGTGATTACAACCAAACCTGTATTACGAGATCACAATTGGGACAAAGAAAAAGTGGTCTTATAAGACAGGTGACCTCTTAAAATAGGCTTAATTCATATGAAATTTTATATGACAGGATCAGTTAAAAGTGACCTCATATATATACCAATTTACCAATAATATCTCATTTTTATATTTATTTTTATTTCTAATTTAACATTTATTTAAATGTGTAGCCCTATTGTATATTTATATTATTGTTATTGTACTTTTATTAATTTATATGTAGGATTTCCATTCTTTTATGCATGTAGTTTCATATGTGCATCTTCTGGTTCTTTTGTGCCGTACATGGACCGTCAAAAACTTTTTTGAAATTTGAAAAGTCGCCATATTGTTTCGAGATTTTATTTAATTGGACATTGATAAAGTCCCTCGGTGGGACGAAAATTTTGTCATTCTACGAAGTGTTTAATTCTTTATCACTTTGTTTTGTGTACTTGGTGTTGTTTTACAAACCTTTTTAGACGTTTATAATTGTTTTACTTGTATAATATCGTTATACCGTAACGATCCAACACCCCGTAAGATTGATCGTTGACTGGTTTTTCAGACGTTGTATATATATATATATATATATATACGTCTGAAAATTAAACCAAACAGTGTTAGAATTAGATTTTAGAGCTGTCAAATTTTTGTTCTTCCCTCGACGGGATTTGAACCCACACCATTGATACACTGCAGCACCATTCGCTTAGCCTTACGTCCAGCGCCCTAGACCACTCGACCACATCCACTCCCTTACATATACATATACAGTATCCACGTATTTGATAATTATAAGTGATTAAAGTTCTTTTTTGACGAATATATATATATTTGATATTCGTCAAAAAAGAACTTTAATGACTTATAAATATCAAATATATATATATTCGTCAAAAAAGAACTTTAATCACTTATAAATATCAAATACGTGGATACTGTATAAGTTTGATATATATATAGACATCTCTGTAAATCAAAGTTCTTTAGGGTGTTCTATAGTTATTTGCAGTCCTATGCTTTTCCTCAAAGTATTTAGAATATGTGTTAGTTTTGAATGACGAAAAGGGGATTTACATATCCATATTTACGTAGCACTGTTCCAACAGCACCTGCACATGTAGTATATATCTCCCAGTAGATATCACAGGCCTTGTGGTTCCTATCAGTATTTAGAATATGTGTTTTAATGAGACTGTTATCTTTACCTGCCCTTGAGCATGAAGGCGTGAAAAAAACAGAGCGAGTAAACAAGAGATAAAAATAATGTATTAGACAACAATAGGCATTTCCAGTAATATTCTGATGGTTCTATGCAAACTTTATTCAGTTGTGAATTTGTAAATTATTTCATCGGTGGATGTGAAGTGACTTTTTCACAAACATACATATTTTTGTCGAGTCGAATAAACTCAAAATGGCCGACAAAATAAGCAAAGACCAACAATCCAAACTTAACAGTTTTGTATCCCAAACACCCAAGGCTAGTAATAAAAGGGATCAACCTGAGCGTAGTCCTGACAGTTCATCGCCTTCTACGCAACAACTTGATAAACAAGCGAGGTTTTCTGCTTTTGGTTCACCCTTGATCAGTGAATCTGTTACCTCCAATACTGTCAGTACAGGTCAGGCCCTTTCAACAGCTGTCCAAAGTGAAATCATTCTGCATCTATCGAAAGTTGTCTGTGCCACTCTTAAGAATCAAGAGTTTATTGACTCTATTATTCCATTGATAAGTGAAAAGGTCATGCTACTTATTAAGCCCAAAATAGCTAAAATAGTTGATGAATGTATGCAACCTCATCTAGAAACCATCCAGCACAACAAAGATGCATTAAATCTTCAGGAAATTCAAAATAAAAAACAAAATGATCAGATAAGTTCAATGAAAAACAAAATAAGTAACCTAGAAAAAAGGCTTGAAGAACAAGAACAGTATTCAAGAAGAACCAGCTTGAGGTTCAGTAATGTCAGAGTACCAACTAATGGAAGCAATGTCGTGAAAACACCGATTGATACTGGGGACTCATTAGTCCTTGGTATTTGTAAAAACCAACTAGGAGTCAAGCTCAATCTAACTGACATTGGAAGATCACACCCAGTTGGAGAAATCCGTGATAGTAAGATCTCTATAATTGTGCGCTTCCTTACATATCGCCAAAGACACATGGTTTTTAGTAAAAAGAAAGAACTAAAAGGTCATGTAGATAAAACTTTCATAAGTGAAAACTTAACCAGACACAGATATGACCTGTTGAAAAGATTGAATACTTTGCGTGTAGACAGGAAAATACATTCTTTATGGACACACGATGGTTCTGTGCTTGTTAAGGAAACTGAACTTTCTCGTCCATTAATTGTCAAAAGCAGACAAGATATATACAGACTGGGTGGGGAAATCCTCAATGGTGATGAAGAGGATTAGCGACGTACACCATACTTTTTATATATTTTGTCTTTTGTTGTAAATAAAATATTTTGCATTAATGTTCAGATTGTAGTTCCTTTTGAATCGTATTTGATTTGTTATGTAAACATTACCACGTGCTTTTGTTATTGTTATTTTTCACCCGAATAATTTATTCATCACGCATTTTTTCGATCAATAACTTCTAGATAAACTGAAATATATCCCTGTAATTACAAGTTAAAATAAAATATAGTAAAATAAGTAATGTTCTTGGTTTCTTTTATTTTTTATTTTTATTTATTTCATATCTCCTATTTACAATAGGTTATTTTGTCAGCCACGTGCTTCTATTTTCATTTAATTCTATATATATAAAAATATTGTTTGTGTATTACACACGCTGTATTTACAGTAGCTCACATCATATATCTACGACATTCATTATTACATCTTTAAATACCTGTTTGACAATCAATTTCAGGTGTTGTTTATAAATCTTATAAATAGACTTGATTAATTTCGTCCCACAATTGAGCAGACGACGTTTTCACTGATAGAGTTAACAAATCTTTGTCTAACACATATATATATATACAAAAGCGATACATTGTTATAACATTTTAAAATATGATAAATAAAATATAACACAACTAATGTTAATGTCTAATAGATATATATTCTTATAAAACTATCTCTTACTTAAGAAAACGACAATCGTACGAAGCATTGCCATAATCTTCAGTTTGTACATATATCTTTTGTTTTGTTTACAATTTTTGTTTCACTACGATTTTGATCATATAAAATGTCATTGTTTTTAAAATCATACTGTTATACATGTACACATATATTTTTACAGCCCTATTTATTAAACCTTGTCAAAACATTTTCTGTTGATAATGGTTGATATTGTATCATACACAGTGGCGGATTTAAGGGGGGCTTTGGGGGCTTCAGCCCCCCCCCCCCCCTCCCCCCATCCAAAAAGTCAAGTACATATATTAACATACGTTTTTCAAGACTATTTAACGTCACGATAAGGCTTTTAATCGAATGATTTCGATCTGTGTGATGAAAGTAAAACAAAATACAACTTAATTTCTTTGTTTTGATTTAATCTTCCAAGAGGTAATTATAAGTAATTATGCATTATTATGTATCATTTTAATGAATGTATCATCAAAATACCAATTAATCAGGTGTTGTTGTCTTAAACCGTTATATAAACATGTCTAGCGTCATAATTTCATATAGGTTAACCCAATCGTAACTACTCGGCCGTTACAGGGTAACAATAGGGCTGTTCTATACACAGGCGCTCGTGGCACGGACCACCCCCCTTTTTTCTAACTTTCTGTTTACAAATTTATTAAAATTTCTTTATTTCTTTATTATTTCATCTCTTTTTCCTTATTTTAACTTGTTCAAGTCAATATTCATACAATCTTATGTTAACATCAAATTTCATGTGACGACCCTATATAGATACTAATAATCCACAAGGCATGCAACTCGGCAGGTTTAAAAATCGTACCCCTGCTCGCTTCGAGTACATTTATTGCACCTTATTTCCATTATGTCGTTCAAACTAGGACATGTATCCATTCCTAAAAGACGCATCTTTTTGCCCCTGTTTTTGTTTTGTGCATACGATAGCTCAGTTCTCCAGAAGTTTAAGATTTTCACACATTTATTGCCAAATTTTTCGTATAAGGACCCACGGCTGACGGAAGTGACGTACCACTGCATTAACTTCAACGATAGGCAGAAAAGTTCCATATTTAAGGTTTTGGTAGACTATTTGCTGATGACACTTGTATTGGCCATATGGCACATAATGACGAAAATCTACATACATTAATAAGTACAGATTTAGAATATTTAATTGCATGGTCATATAGATGGCTTGTGAAATTCAATCCCAATAAAAACAGATATTATCTACAAGGAAACAGGATGGGAAACATTGTCAATAAAGAAGCACCAGATTATTTATATGAATTAGTTCCGCCTTTAGTGGCAGCAAACGTTAATTATAATTTACGTAACAGTCACAATATACATGTACCTCTTAACCGTTTGTCTGTATACCTAAATTCTTACTTTCCATGTACTATTCCAACATGGAATTCTTTGGATCTAACTATTAGAAATCTTCCTACGTTTTCCTCTTTTAAGCTAAAACTTCAGCAAATATTTTATACTAAGAGGAGAAATGCTCAATATTATTATATAGGTGACAGCTTTCTCAGTGTATTGCACTCTAGAATGCGAAATAAATGCAGTGCATTAAATGCAGATTTATATCATGCAAATTTGATTGTAAATTATAATTGTTTATGTGGATACTTTAATGAAAATGCAGAGCATTACTTGTTACACTGTAACAGATTTACCTTATCGCGTATTATTATGTTATTTGAATAAATAAGTTGAATTTGATCGGAATTCCGGTAAATATTGATTTATTATTATTCGGAAATGAAACACTTAGCTGTGATATATATTGTTTCATATTTGTGGCTGTACAAAAATACATTAAAAACACTTGTCGCTTTTCTATGTCATGATCATAAATGTTTGTAAATTAGTCATATTTGTAATATGTAACAGGCTAATAATAGATTTATGTCTTACCTTATTGATCAAGATCGTATGAACTAGTTTCGAGACAGCCTCATGCAACTGGATTATCGAGTCGTCATATCATAAATAACAGTTTTTAACAAAAATATTATAAAAAAAGGAATATACTTACCGAACGTTAATAGAATAATGATTCCTCCCTATATCTTCATATGTTAACTAACTTATTTAAGCACCCACTTTAAATATAAATCCACTAGAAAGTTAAATTCAAATTGAATGTTTGGTGTGTTCGTGTCATTAAAATGAAAGGGTGTGTTCGATTAAGTATACTTTAGCTTGGATAATCCACCTGCATGACGCTCAATATTTTTAGTTTTTGTTTGTTTTTGTTTTTGTTTTCTTCGTGTCTTCACTGAATATGAAATATGTATATAATATTATATAAGTTCATTTTGTATTAATTCATGTATGTATTGGAGAAGACGTTTCTAAGTTGTGAAACTTGTGTCCTATCCAATTGTTTCTTATTGAACAATAAAATTTGTTTAAAGTAATGACGTAAAGGGGATTTACATTTCCATAATTATATGTAGCACCGTTCCTGCAGCACCTACATATGAAGTATATTTCTCCCAGGGGTTGTGGTTCCTATCAGGATTTAATTGACATAGTATTGAGGTTGCTGCAAACAATGTAACTACTGAACCAATGGTTCCTATTGGCTAAGTTGTGATATTTACAATCCCTGCCTTTCCTCGTTCACCACTTATCACCGGATTTGCAACAATAAAGGTAATAACAAAATTACCGAACTCCGAACAATCTTACAAAGGGAAAGTCAAAACTCATAATTATATAAACAGACAAAATCAGTCAACAACCGGAAAACTGTGAAAACCGTAATGACCCTGACTTGGTACAGGCATTTCTAAAGAAATGGTGGGTTGAATCAGATTTTAAGGCGCCAAACCTCCCGCTCTCATTACGGTTCAAAGGTTCCGGCTGTCAATATGAATACGACCGGTGCCACTAGTGGAACATGCTTACCCTTCCTAAGCACAGGAATCTTCCCATATTTATAATGAGGTTCATGTTGCTCAATCTTTAGTTTTCTGTGAAGTGTTATGTGGATCATTGCTTGTTTATTTTTTGTATTTTTTCTTTTGATCATTGTAGTGTCTGTCCTTCGATTTACCAGTTCTGATTACCGCTTTGACATCTTCAAACTTTTCTAATTTAATTGTTCATGCAACGAAATGGTTGAAATATGTTCAGAGATGTAGTTAAACAGAAAAATAGATAATAATAGTTTAATAGAAATGAAACTGATCGTAATTGATGGTTTAAGTAGCATACTCCTTTTGGATGGAATCAGTTATTAATGTACAGTATTGTGTAAAAGATGTAATACTTTAAAGTCTGATTTTGTATGTTTGTTTGTTTTGTTATTATTGTTTTTGTTTTTGTTTTTGTTTATTTTTTGATCTTATGTACATGTATATTGAAAGTTGAAAACCATTTCATGTAATTATTAAGAGCAACAACTCTAAGCTTAATATAGTCCAACGTTTGTCCTTACGTTCTTAGTTCCGTGTTGTGATGTCCGCTACGATTTCCGTATGAAAACGATGTTCGGTTAGTCTTTGGGCCCAGTTGTTTGTAGGAGGGCTCAGGTTTTATTTATGTTATTTGTGTTTTTATTTCCGTACAGTGGACATGGTTTCCAATGAGAGGTAGTTGTCATAATATACCATATAAATATTAATGCACAAAAAGAAGTTTCAGCTCAAATTGGGTATGAGATGTATTAAAAACGATTTACAATAATATTTCAGTTAGATCGCGGGGGTCAGCTTTTTATTGGTGGAAGAAACCAGAATGCATGGAGAAAAACACCAACCTGTCGCAAGCCTCTGACAGTACACTCTATCGAATACAGATCAGCAAGGTAGTCCAACTCATTCGATCCTGACTGGACTCGATGATGGTTATTCCAGAGTCATGTATCCGTGTGCAGTATATGAGATATCTAGATTGTTATTTCTATTGCTATGCAGATATTTCTACTGGTGGAAAATGTATTATCGATGGTATCATCCTCCCAGTAGTCAATGCCTCGACGCTTTTAAGGTTATAAGATAGTTTCGTTACGACATTCACGTTCCTTACAGTAATTTCTAATTAAAATTAACCTTCATAACAGAACATATAAATGCACACAGATAATTCCAACGACATTTGTATCACCATATATACATATAATGTATGCATTGTCCATGTTTGGAATGCACCTGAGTTCACCCCCGGTTTTTAGTGGGGTTCGCGGTACTCGATCTTTAGTTTTATGTGTACGTTTTGAAGATCAATGTTTGTCCTTTTGTATTTTGTCTTTTGGCCATTGTGTTGTCTGTTCTTTTTCGATATACGGATTCTGACTACCCCATTGGTATCTTCAAAATCTTCTTACATATGATTTATGATATTACTGGTGAGATAAATTGTGGTACCGTATAATATGGTAGGCAAAAGAAAAGAAAAAACGTTTCGCTCGCGAAAGTTGTGCCATAAATATACATACATGAGGTTAGGTATATAGAACTTACAGCGTTATTTTCATGTAGAGTTTTAGGCATATTTTATTTTCAAAATTTTCTTTTCGGTTTTACATGTTCTGTGTCCTTATTTTTCGGTCTCCGGAGATTTGGATTTTTGGGAATATCGGAAAAATTTATTTCCTTTTTTTAGATGAGAGAAAGGGTGTGCAAATTGCGCAAATGCACGAGGCGGAGAAGTGTACATTACAGAATGTGCCACTTAACCTTTAGGTTGCCTATTAAATTGACAAAAAAGACCATTATGGTGACCAGAGATTTATAAAACAATGCATGGATTTTGGGACTGATCTGACAGTGTGGTGGGGTTTTTTTAGAGGGGGGGGTTGTTTTTTGCTTTGTTTTTGTTTGTTTGCTTATTTTTTTCTTTTTATTGTCTCCGCGTTGGTCAATGTTTTCGCAGCATACATTGAATGTTTATAACAGAATGGAACCAAACTTGGAGATGAACTCTCAGAATATGGCTTGAACTCCCAGGTGAGATGTATAATGAAAAGTAGAATTAATAATGATGACGATGGTTAAAGTCCAAACTGTTGGTAAACATATTAATGGTATTTCCTTCTAGAAGAGGCAGGTGTGTATGAGTGGCACCAAAGTTCATATCTAAGTAATAAACATATGAACTATTACATAAAGTAAAGATATCAGTATTATTACATTTTTACTTCATTTTTCTTTCTTCGTTTATACATTCCTGTACCACCCCTATACATATGTCGTGGACATGGTTTGCAATGAGAGGTAGTTGTCATAATATACCATATAAATATTAATGCACAAAAATAAGTTTCAGTTCAAATTGGGTATGAGATCTATTAAAAGCGATTTCCAATAATATTTCAACTAGATCGCAGCGGTCAGCTTTTTATTGGTGGAAGAAATCAGAATGCATGGAGAAAAACACCAATCTGTCGCAAGCCTCTGACAATACACTGTATCGAATACATATCAGCACGGTAATCCAACTCATTCGACCCTGAGTGGACTCGATGATGGTTATTCCAGAGTCATGTATCCGTGTGCAGTATATGAGATATCTAGATTGTTATCTATATTGCTATGTAGATATTTCTACTGGTGGAAAATGTATTATCGATGGTATCACCCTCCCAATAGTCAATGCCTCGACGCTTTTAAGGTTATAAGATATTTTCGTTACGACATTCACGTTCCTTACAGTAATTTTTAATTAAAATTAAGCTTCAAAAAAGAACATATAAATTCACACAGATAATTCCAACGACATTTGTATCACCATATATACATATAATGTATGCATTGTCCATGTTTGGAATGCACCTGAGTTCACCCCCGGTTTTTAGTGGGGTTCGCGGTACTCGATCTTTAGTTGTATGTGTACGTTTTGAAGATCAATGTTTGTCCTTTTGTATTTTTTCTTTTGGCCATTGTGTTGTCTGTTCTTTTTCGATATACGGATTCTGACTACCCCATTGGTATCTTCAAAATCTTCTTACATATGATTTATGATATTACTGGTGAGATAAATTGTGGTACCGTATAATATGGTAGGCAAAAGAAAAGAAAAAGCGTTTCGCTCGCGAAAGTCGTGCCATAAATATACATACATGAGGCTAGGTATATAGAACTTACAGCGTTATTTTCATGTAGAGTTTTAGGCATATTTTATTTTCAAAATTTTCTTTTCGGTTTTACATGTTCTGTGTCCTTATTTTTCGGTCTCCGGAGATTTAGATTTTTGGGAATATCGGAAAAATTTATTTCCTTTTCTTAGATGAGAGAAAGGGTGTGCAAATTGCGCAAATGCACGAGGCGGAGAAGTGTACATTACAGAATGTGCCACTTAACCTTTAGGTTGCCTATTAAATTGACAAAAAAGACCATTATGGTGACCAGAGATTTATAAAACAATGCATGGATTTTGGGACTGATCTGACAGTGTGGTGGGTTTTTTTTAGAGGGGGGGGTTGTTTTTTGCTTTGTTTTTGTTTGTTTGCTTATTTTTTTCTTTTTATTGTCTCCGCGTTGGTCAATGTTTTCGCAGCATACATTGAATGTTTATAACAGAATGGAACCAAACTTGGAGATGAACTCTCAGAATATGGCTTGAACTCCCAGGTGAGATGTATAATGAAAAGTAGAATTAATAATGATGACGATGGTTAAAGTCCAAACTGTTGGTAAACATATTAATGGTATTTCCTTCTAGAAGAGGCAGGTGTGTATGAGTGGCACCAAAGTTCATATCTAAATAATAAACATATGAACTATTACATAAAGTAAAGATATCAGTATTATTACATTTTTACTTCATTTTTCTTTCTTCGTTTATACATTCCTGTACCACCCCTATACATATGTCGTGGACATGGTTTGCAATGAGAGGTAGTTGTCATAATATACCATATAAATATTAATGCACAAAAATAAGTTTCAGTTCAAATTGGGTATGAGATCTATTAAAAGCGATTTCCAATAATATTTCAACTAGATCGCAGCGGTCAGCTTTTTATTGGTGGAAGAAATCAGAATGCATGGAGAAAAACACCAATCTGTCGCAAGCCTCTGACAATACACTGTATCGAATACATATCAGCACGGTAATCCAACTCATTCGACCCTGTGTGGACTCGATGATGGTTATTCCAGAGTCATGTATCCGTGTGCAGTATATGAGATATCTAGATTGTTATCTATATTGCTATGTAGATATTTCTACTGGTGGAAAATGTATTATCGATGGTATCACCCTCCCAATAGTCAATGCCTCGACGCTTTTAAGGTTTTAAGATATTTTCGTTACGACATTCACGTTCCTTACAGTAATTTTTAATTAAAATTAAGCTTCAAAACAGAACATATAAATTCACACAGATAATTCCAACGACATTTGTATCACCATATATACATATAATGTATGCATTGTCCATTTTTGGAATGCACCTGAGTTCACCCCCGGTTTTTACTCGATCTTTAGTTTTATGTGTACGTTTTGAAGATCAATGTTTGTCCTTTTGTACTTTTTCTTTTGGCCATTGTGTTGTCTGTTCTTTTTCGATATACGGATTCTGACTACCCCTTTGGTATCTTCAAAATCTTCTTACATATGATTTATGATATTTCTGGTGAGATAAATTGTGGTACCGTATAATATGGTAGGTAAAAGAAAAGAAAAAAACGTTTCGCGAAAGTCGTGCCATAAATATACATACATGAGGCTAGGTATATAGTACTTACAGTGTTATTTTCATGTAGAGTTTTTGGCATATTTTATTTTCACAATGTTCTTGTTCGGTTTTACATTTCTCATTCTTCGTGTTTTTATATTTGTATTTCAAGTGTTTACCTTCCTCAACCACCCTCATGCATATCTCGTGGACATGGTTTGAAGTGAGAGGTAGTTGTCATAATATACGATATGGATATTATTAAAAAAAGAAGGAAGTGTCATTTTAATTGGGGTTTGATTTGTTTTAAACGCGACTTCATAGATTATTTCAGTTAGATCGTGGCGGTGTCTTTTTATTGTTGAAGGAAATAGGAATACACGGAGGAAAAACATCAACCTGTCGCGAGTCACTGACAATACATTGTATCGAAAACATATCATTATTGTTGAGAGTCCAGCTCATTCGACCGTGCGTGTACCCGATAATGGTTATTCCAGAAGCATATGTCTGTATGTACTAGATTTTTATCTTTTAAAAAAAAAAGTTTTATTACAATTACCAGGTCGATATCTCTACTGATGGAGGGGGTGGTCGTGGTCGTGGTCGTATGGTATTTGGATTTACAACTATCTTTGCAATCAGTGCCTATCAACACCAATTGTGTGAGTTTGAGTCCCGATCAGGGCGAGGTGTACTAGATGCAACATTATGTGATAAAGTTTCTCCTCCGGTTTGCTCCACCAAAAAAAACTGATCGCCACGATATAGCTGAAATATTGTTGAAAGTGGCGTTAAATACCATAAATAAGGGTAATAACAAAATTACCGAACTTCGAACAATCTAACAAAAGGAAAGTCAAATTTCATAAGTATATAAACAGACAAAATCAGTCAACAACCGGAAAACTGTGAAAACCGTAATGACCCTGACTTGGTACAGGCATTTCTAAAGAAATGGTGGGTTGAATCAGATTTTAAAGCGCCAAACCTCCCCCTTTCATTACGGCTCAAAGTTTCCGGCTGTCACTGTGACAGTATTTACAACAATACTTCAACAAAACAGGTAAAACAGTTGTCAAATCAGCGCCAAACTCAGTGAAGTAAATGTCAAAAACACTTTTACGTCACACATTGATAAAAAAAAATATTTTTGACATTTTTGTTGAAATCTTATCTTTATACATTTTCACTATATGAAAATCCATCGTTTATAATCTTTTCTGCAGAGACGGAATATATTTCGACAAGATCTTGGTATCGGAATATGAACTTTATAAGAGATCGAATAAGGCGAATCTTTGTATAGCCCTGGTCCAGTAGCCTGTTTCTCAGATGAAGATGACGTTTCAGGAAATCAGAATAATTGCTACTGGCCCTTGCATAACGAATCAATTGTGAGATGTAAACACCATATGTAGGAGAAGCTGGTATATTGCTGCACATATTTGGAAAATTTATGATCTTAAAATTGAAGTCGTCCCATTTATCATAAATTTTAGTACTGATTTGACCACTGTCGTCAAATTCGAGGTATAATTCCAAAAATGATGCGGACGAAGCTATGGTCTCTTTAACTTCCAGCTCTGGAGGATAAAGCCAAACCAATCTACAGGTGGAAAATAATCCGAGAGTATCATTCTCCCAGTGGTCAATGATTCGACGCTGACATGGTCTAGATGATATTTTATTTACTAACAATTACGTTCTTTAATGTAATAATTATTAAAATTATAAGCTTCATCTCTCTCAGTCTCTCAGGAATACATGTAAGTATCCTTAGCTGATCTTCGTTATGCTGTATGGGCACTTTGGTATTTTCTTTCCCTATGACCTTTAGGAAGAGTTTGAAGATACCAAAGAGATAATCAGAATCCGTATATCGAAGAAGAACAGACTATGGCTAAAAAAGTACAATAACGATCTACAAAACATTACACATAAAACTAAAGATCGAATATCACAAACCCCACTAAAACTGGAGGTGAACTCAGGTGCTCCGGAAGGGTAGATATTTCCTGCCCCACAAGTGGCACCAGTGGTGTTAATCTTATTACAAACCCGGAGATAAGTCATGAATGAGGAAAGTACCGGGAAGTGTTTACGACAGGTTAAATTATGTTGTTTCCCATTTTTCTTTACTTAGAGTGAACCTGATGTTAGTTTTCCCTGAAACGTTTTGTTCCCACTACATTATATATCTACATTTGTAATACAGCTTTAGTTGTGATAGGGGCTAATTGTATATGTAGGTGTACCATATCAACGTCCACAAATATGTCCCCTTTTTGGAGTGCAAGACATATAACTACAATACATACCATATAATTAAGATATCAGTATTTTATTATTTTTATTTGCTATCATCGTTCCTTAGAAAAATATTTTCCATTCTTCCTGTTTTTCAATTTTTATTTGAATATTAGCAGCCCGTTGTTTTTGGTAATTAGTCAAAACATTTTGCTATTTGATTATTACATAATACAATAAAGTGAATTTACAGTACGTTGCTACAATTGTTGTTTGTTCGTCTGTTTATCATTTGTTTGATCAGCTTTCTTTCTCTCACTATCACAAGTGGTATATACGTATATACAACATATGTTATATGACCCAGTATTTGTTGGCGTGGTTCACACTTTATGACCAAACAAATATTTAACGTATATCTGTTTTACTTTTGTGCATTTGTTGTTGATCAATTGTTGCATAGCTTTAACGGAGGAATGTTTTTTAGATACTTTCCATTCATTTGAGCAAAATGCATGAGCGAGTAATTACAGCGGAGAAAACAAACCGGATATTGAATAAAGACCTAATTTCACCACTGTATGGAACAGCACTCCTCTAAAGGAATGTTCGCTAGATAATCGGGGTGAATAAAATGCACAACTCATCCATGGAATGGAACGCATTTGGGTGTTTTGTGCATAGACAACACCAGGCTCTTTCCTTCACGTAAAAGATAACATACAGAGGCTTATAATGGGCAATATTCTGAAAGGAAAACAAATCTGACGTTATCCATAACATCCTCTTATCCTGTGGCAATCAAGTTTCCCTCTAATATTCCCATCATTTGTATTATAAAATGTATATATCTAATATAGTGCGCACTATGCGTCTCTGAAATAACCTTCATCGGTTACCTGATAACCATGACTTGGTTAACCGCTACGGAATATTTGTGTCACAAATGACCACGGTTATATTCCGTTTGTCGTAATCAAAATCCGGTTCTTTCCTCATTCATTGCTGATCACCGCGGTTTTAACAAGAGTAACACGACGGTTATCAGGGACTGCTCACCCTTCTGGGGCACATTAATTCTTCCCAGGTTTTCGTGGGTTTCGTGTTGCTCAATCTTTTGTTTTCTGTGTAGTGTTTTGTATTTCAGTGTTTGTCCTTTTTCTGTTGGCCATTGTACTGTCTGACCTTTCTACGATTTACGATTTCTGTTTACCCCTTTGGTATCTTCAAATTCTTCTGAAGCTATAACAGAACAAGTTTACAAATAATAAATATATCAAGGCTCTTTGGTTTTCTTGCTACCAAAGACTTTTATATTATTTCACTTTTTAATCGTATATGATGAAGATTATTCCAGATATGCGTCGTGTGCACTATTGGATATCTAAGTTTTATTTTTATTTTGCTATTAACTATAGATATAAATAATAGTTTTAGTGTAAATGGCTTGAAATACCAAGTTTTCCGGTTGAAAATTGATGGCATTGCTATTATACAATCACGGTGTGTTAACACAGAAAATAAACAATTATAAGTTCATTTCACTATAGATCTATAATATCTATTTTCGTACATCTATTTTGTGGTAAATAGCTATACCAGAAACACATTTTCGAGAAAATAGAGTTACAAGAATAATGACTGCATCATTTAACACGAACAACTGATCTCGCGTCTCTATTTCATTATGAAACACTTCCTGTAATAAAGTACATTCTCTCTTTAACACGACATAACATTATCGTAATACCTCAAATATTTTAGAAAAATTATATATAGTTCATTCTCTTTAACACAACCTAACATTCTCGAAATTACTCAAATATTTTATAACAATTATAAAGTCATTTACAAAATAAATAAACAGCCTCTCAGACTGTGTCCGTCTTGGAGACCACTTCTCAGTACGTTACTCTTTGT
This sequence comes from Bathymodiolus brooksi, assembly GCA_963680875.1. Lineage (NCBI taxonomy): Eukaryota > Metazoa > Mollusca > Bivalvia > Mytilida > Modiolidae > Bathymodiolus > Bathymodiolus brooksi. Next base: position 70,587,038 of record OY804576.1, on the reverse strand, counting down.
CCACCTTTAAATGTATCGTATATTTAATCAGCTTTCTCTCGCTATCAAGTAATATATACAATGCAAGATATATGGCCCAGTAGTAGTACTTTACGTAGTTCCTACTTTATGGCCAGACAAATATGTCAGTTATATCTGTCCACTTGTTTGATAATCAGCTGGTATTTAACTTTATTAAAGGAATGTATATGCAAACTTCCCATTCATTATATCAAAATATAAGGGGGATAGTCCAAACAAACGTCAAACACAATTAGTGAATTAGTGTTGTTTAGCGCCAATTGAGCAATATTTAGATGCATCGTGGTCATACGGATGTTCCTATTTGCTTTAATGACCGATGGTGATAATGTCAGCCTTGCACTTGAAAAACACACTGAGTTAGATTTCTATTCTTTGGTTCTATCTCACTGACACAACAGTCCACAATTAGACTAGTTAGAAGAGTTTGAAGATACCAATGAGGTAAACAGAATCCGTAAATCGAAGAAGAACAGACAACACAATGACCAAAATAAAAAGGCCAAACAACGATCTACAAAACATAATACATAAAACTAACGATCAAGTAACACGAACCCCACTAAAAACCGGGAGTGAACTCAGGTGCTCTGGAAGGGTAAGGACGTCCTGTCCTACTAATGGCAACAGTCGTGTTACTCTAGTTACAAACCTGGTGACTTGTCATGAATGGGGAAAAGATTGGAAAGCTACTCTGTGTGTACATATTAACTTGATTCAGATAATTTTTTTAAAATAACCAGCAAAAACAGCTTCCTATGTCTCATTTCTTAACATTTACCTCAAATTTGGCACCAACTGTCAACTTTCTACCAGATTCTAACAAAAGAGACAGCTTTAATTTTGTCATTATAACTTTTCAACACCTTGATAGTAGAGTTTATATTTCTTACTCAGACGTTATATATAGATTCTCCTTCAGTTGCCCGTGGGTTGCGATATTTCTCCACTCAAGAGAGTTAAATTTAAAATTTTAACCACAAGCCGTTAGGCGAGTGGTTAAAATTTCAAATTTAACTCTCGAGAGTGGAGAAATATCGTAACCCACATGTGCAACTGAAGGAGAATTTGTTTCTCCCATTATTTAACACGAACTTTATTTCAAAATCCTTTGGCAGACCTCTACACAATTATGTTGCTAGGACGCGGGGAAAGGCACGAGACATTTTAATCCTCTAGAGGATTACCGATTTTTCCACCACTGGTTCAGCGGGGTTAAAACGCCATAATAATTGGAGAAAAATATATCTATGTTAGGGATCCATTTTCCCTCCGTTTCTACAATTTGTCTGTTGGATTGTTTTTGTTTTTTTCATTTTATTCCAATAATTTTCAGTTATATTCCGGAGCACATGAGTTCACCCCCGGTTTTTCAGTGGGGTTTGTGTTACTCGATCTTTAGTTTTATGTGTATGTTTTGTGGATCGTCGTTTGTCCTTTTGTACTTTTTCTTTTGGCCATTGTGTTGTCTGTTCTTCTTCGATATACGGATTCTGATTACCCTTGTGGTATCTTTTGGCCATTGTGTTGTCTGTTCTTCTTCGATATACGGATTCTGATTACTCCTTTGGTATCATCAAGCTATTCTTATTGATGAATGAAAACAAAATACATTGAGATAAACATCCACCTTCCACAAATCGCCCACACCCTTATTACATATTATAGTATTCATTGCATCTTGCCATGAATAGGAAATGAAGTCAGACTACAGTGGTAGTCTGCAACTGTTTCCTGGACAAGCGTTAATCAGACTGTCAATGGTCATTACATATGCGGCCTCTTCTATCGGTAATAAAATGGCAATGGACTTGGTGTAAGCTTTTATTCTACAATTATTATAATTCTATGACTAGAGAACAGGAGATCATCTCTAGTATTTATTGGGTTCCTGTTGAATAATATTTAGACAAAAGGTAGCACTATATTGAATTATACTTATTGGCCAGAAGAACGTGTTCTATTATAACGTATATTTCGTCTAACACAACAGTCCACAATTAGAGGGTTAATCAGAATTCGTAAATCGAAAAAAGGACAGACAACACAATGGCCAAAAGAAAAATGACAAAAGGACAAACAACATTCTCCAAAGCATTACACATACAACTAAAGATCAAGTAACGCGAACCCCACTAAAATCCGGGGGGTGAACACATGAAATCTGGAAGGGTATGCGGTTCCTGCTCCACTAGTGGCACCTGTCGTGTTGCTCTAGTTACACACTTAGTAACCTGTCATGAATGAGGAAAGGACCGGAAAGTTAATATGTTTATACACATTAACATGATTCAGATAATATAAAACAAACAACAGAAACAGCTTCCTCTGTCTCATTTCTTGATATTTACCTCATATTTGGCATCAACGGTCAACTTTCTACCAGAAACTGACAAAAGACACAACTTCAATTTTGTCAGTATAAATTTTCGCCACCTTCATAGTAGTTTACCAACTGGTCCGGTGTGTAGAGTTTATATTTCATAACTCATACGTTAAATATATATGTGTGTGCTAGGGGTATCAATTTTGTCTGTTTCTATAATTTGTCTGTTGGATTGTTTTTGTTTTTCATTTTATTCCAACAATTTTCAGTTATATTGTGGAGACCACTTTCATTGATGAATGAAAACAAAATACCTAGATAAAAGCATTGACCATCCATAACTCGCCCACAATCGTATTACACAAAATAGTATTGAGTATACAATGTACCTCTCAATGAAAAAGTCACACTACATTGGTAATCTGCAAATGTCTCATAGATAAAGGTCACTGCATATGCGGCCTCTTCTAAAGGTTATAAAATGTTAATGTCCTTGGTGTCAGCGGTTATTCCATAATTATTTATCATTTTATGGCTGGAAAAACATGAGTTTATCTCTAGTATTTATTGGGTTCCTGTTGATTAATATTTAGACAAAAAGTAGCAAAATATTAAATAATAATTATTGGCAAGAAGAAAGTGTTCTATTATAACGTATATTTCGAATACAACACACCCGATGTGCAGATAAGGAATACATATCGCTAATCGACAAAGCCAAATGTATATTTTGGGAAATTGAAGTCGAGACGATTATTATCGATTTGGTAACTCAGTCGTCCTTTCATTGTTTCTATAGTTGGTTTTTATTTGCACCTTTGTTATACCGTGCAGATATTAATTTCATCGGGGTCGTCGTGGTCGTGATTGCATGGTAGTTGGATTTATAACTACCTGTGCAATCAGTGCCTATCGCCGCTAAAGTTGTGAGGTCGAACCCCGTTCATGACGGAGGACCCGGGTGGCTCAGTGAGCCAGGTAGTTGGATTACCTAACAACTCATACAAGGCTATCACCAATGCGGTGTGGGTTCGCGCCCGGCTTTGTAAATTACAAAAAAGGGTGAACTCGACTCACAGCCGCAGGTGATAAAGCTTATACCAGTTGCTTGCCCATGATCGATGGTTTCTCTCCGGGTACTACGGCTTCTTCCACCACTAAAACTGGTCGCCATGATATAGCTGAAATATTGCTGAAAGTGGCGTTAAGCGCAATAAATCAATCAATCAATCCTTTAATCACCGTTCATGGCGAGGTGTACTAGATACAACATTGTGTGATAACGTTTGTCAGTGAATTGCGACAGGTCGGTGGTTTTCTCCGCGTACTCCAGTTTCCTCCACAAATAATACTGACCGCAACAATATAACTGAAATATTGTTGCAAGTGGTGTTAAGCACCATAAATCTAAACCAGCCTTAATTGTATCATCATAAACTATAATTTCTTAATTTGACTGGAACATTCTTGTAATTTCTTAAATGTCTAACTATCGATTTCAATTTATTTGACTTTATAGTGACTTGACTTTAGCTACTTTTGACGTCATTTATTTGTTCGTTTCGTACGAATGTTGACAGTTTAATTGAAGTTAAACATACCATCAGACACTTTTTGCACCTTCTGTTTGCATATCAAGTGATCTATACAAATGTTGGAGCTATATTCAAACAAATATTATGCTGTACAAAATAGTTTCGTCATTGTCCACTTAATTGATAGCGTATTTAAACAAATCATAAATCTTTTCTATCCAGTCGAGGGATGGACAACAGAGGCGTTAATTTAAATGTTTCACAAAGCACAGACCTTCACGAGATGTACATTCTGAATTCCGAGTACATCATACCATGACTTTGCAAACAATTAGAGGCAAATCTCCTGTCTTCATGGAATGGCATTTGCTAGGCATCTTGAATTTTCATCAAGTCAATTTAAGCAAACAATGTTTTTCCTTGTTCTATTTCTCAATGGTTGTCTTGTATTTTGAACTTAACATCATAAGGGAGATAAATCTAGCAAGGATATACCTAGTATAAAAATACCATGACAAGAGTCATTGTGGATATTTTTATTATTGGTTTTACAGAAATTAAATTCCTTAATTTAAAAAACTAGACTTCCTTTCCTATGGTTTAACCAGTTATATATATCATTTGAAATTAAAACAATTAGCCCTATGATTTTATTGTTTAATATCATTGCAAAATTCATACATAAGAAAAGCAATTTACAAAATGACATTCAATAAATTAACTATGATTTTTGCGCTTCAAGCATCCATTCTTCAGAGTAATCAACGTTAAATACCATATGAACATCTTGTGGAATTCTATTAGTTTTCAAAGCTGTTGTGTACACAGTTTTATGAAAATGTGATAATATTGCTTGGTTACAGATTAAACTAGCTGATTTGCATCTTTTTAGAGCTATGCAATTAATGATACATGGTCGTAGAATATACAGTTTTATTTCCACTTCTACGCTTATTTTCATTTTTATGATCATATATCACAAGAGACAGGGTAATGAATTACTAAGAACGAGCTGTAATATTATTGCCTGTTGAATTGTTTGTGTTTTTCATTTTACTCCAACTGTTTTCCGTTATATTGTTGAGGCCAGTTTTTATTGATGAATGAAAATAGAATACCTAAAGGAAAAACATCAACCTTCCACAAATCCCCCACAAATTTATTACGTAAAGTACTGTAGTATTGAGTGCATCTTGCTATGAAAAAGTCACACTACAGTGGTAATCTGCAACTGTTTCATAGACAGGCGTTAATCAGACTGTCAAAGGTCATTGTATATGTGGTCTCTTCTAACGGTAATAAAATGTTAATGACCTTGATGTATACGTTCATTTAATAATTACTAACATTATTATCTGGAGAACATGAGTTCATCTCTAGTACTTATTGGGTTCTTGCTGATTAATTTTTAGAAAAAAGGTAGCACCATATTCAATGATAATTATTGGCAAAAAAAGAACGTGTACGTGTTCTATTATAACGTATATTTCGAATACAACAACCCTGTATGTAGACAAGGCATAACTACATGTATTACTAATCGACAAAGCAAAATGTAGTTTCTGGAAGGGGGAATTTGAAGTCGATGCGATGATCATCGATTTTGTAACTCAGCTGACCCTCATTGTTTCCGTAGTTTGTTTTTTTGTTGTACCTTTGCTATACCATTGAGATATTAAGAGAGTTTATGGTAAGGATGTTAAACGACACTTTAAAACAATATTTCAGTTATATCGTGGTATTCAGTTTGATTGGTGGAGGAAACGGGAGTACCGGGAGAAAACCACCGACCTGCCGGAAGTCACTGAAAAACTTAGTAGTATAATCGTCATAAAATATAATTATTTAATTTGACGGGCACATTCTTGTAATTTCTTAAATATCTTACGATTGATTTCAATTTATTTGAATTTATAGTCATTTGATTTTAGCTACTTTTGACGTCATTTATTTGTTCGTTTCGTACAAATGTTGACATTTTAACTGAAGTTAAACATACAATCAGACACTTTTCACACCTTCTGTTTGCAAATCAAGTGGTCTATCATGTAAGATATACAAATGTTTGAGCTATATTCAAACAAATATTATGCTGTACAAAATATTTTAGTTACTTCGGCATTGTCCTCTTAATTCATAAAGTTTTTAAACACATCTTAAATCCTTCCAGTCCAGTCGAGGGATGGGCAACAGAGACGTCGATTTAAATGTAAAACAGAGCCCAGACCTTCACGAGATGTATACTCTGGATGCCGAGTACATCATACGATACTTAGCAAACAACTAAAGGCTATGGTTGAAAAATCTCCTCTCTTCATGAAATAGCGATTGCTAGACATCTTGAACTTTCTCAAGTTAATTTAAACAAACAATTGTTTTCCCTTATTCTATTTGTCAATGGAAAATCTCCTGACTTCATGGAATAGCGTTTGTTAGACATATTATCTTTCTCAAGTTAATTAAAACCCAGAATTGTCTTGATTACTTATTCTATTTCATAATAATTGTGTTGTTATTTGAGATTTGACATCATTTATCGTTTCAGGGTACTTAATATAAAACTATCCCAAAAATCGTTATGCTTATATTTCAATACATCTTCGCTAGCCAAGGGTTACGATTCGGGTCCCCCTTCACTCCACCCTTGGCAGATCTAGAATACATTTTGAGAATTCGCGCTTTAATATTTCATTGGTTACGGCTACCAGTACACGTATCCAATCAGAAGACGTTTTACACGGAGCACATGTTATCGACGAAATGTAAGCAAAGATGCCACTTCCCGTTTTGGTTCCAATGAAAACATCTTTCCCGTCTGCCAAAGATTTGAAACTTTTCACTTGGTTGACAGTAAGTGCTTCCAAATTAAATTTATCACAAATAAGTTTTTCTTCACTGGGCGCTGCCATTTTCAACTCTCCAACATACGTATAACAAAACGATTCTGATTGGCTGGCGATGATGACTATCTAAGGGGAGCAACTTCAATAAACCATCAGGTGGCATTGCGGGCGAATTTCAAAATATATTCTAGATCCGCCAAGGGTGGAGAGAAGGGGGACCCGAATCGTAACCCTTGGCTAGCGAAGATGATTTCAATATTGGTATTGCAGAAATTTAATTTCTCAATTAAAATGAAAAATTCATTTCCTATGATCTAACAAGTTATAATACCATATGAAATTGCTACTATTTAAGCTGTTAGACAAATGATTTTATTGGTTAATATCACTGGGCAAAAATCCCTGAAAAATCCTACATTTAAGAAACGAAATTTGCAAAATGACATGAAGCAAACTCGGCATGATGTCTCGCGGGTCAAGTAATCATAGCGATCTAATTAAAATTAGATCTCCGCACTTGCTCCTTAATTTCACGCGGCGACTCTATACAATGGCCATCCCCAACAGACACCAGACACTGTAATAGTCTGTATCAATATTATTTCCGATAGAAAATAAAGAGCAAGTGCGGAGATCTAAATTTAATTAGATTGGTAATCATAGCTTTCTTTTTTTGAGTAAACAATGGTGCAGTGTATATGCTATTTCGTGGTATTTTCTGGTCATTGCAAGCTCGAAGCTGTTGTGTACCCAGTTATATGCAAATTGTTATACATTGATTTGTTGAGTTGTTTTGTTTGGGTTTTTTTTCTTTGCATCTTTTTTTTATTTTCTTTGTTGTTTTTTTTTTTTTTTCTTTTTTTTTTTTTTCTTTTTTTGTTTTTTTTTTAATGCGATGAATGATGCATGGTCGGGGAGTTTACATTTTATTTACTCTTATATGCCTACATTTCATTTTTATCTAAATTTCATGATGCAATATCACGAGACAGGGTAATGAATTACCAAGAATCTCAACAAAGAGAGATAACTGCAATTACCAAGATTCTCAACAAGGAGAGATAACTGCAAGAAATTGTACATTTAAGAAAGTATATTATACCTTAGCTGCGCGTAAAAACACACCCCTTCTCTTCTTTTCACGAAGCTAGACAGATTGTTTCCTCTCTTTATCCAATTGCGCATAGAAGAAGTTAAAGGTTTGTATTTGCCTTTTAATTTTAAAACTGTTTGGTAATATTACTGGCTGGTATCAATGGTGCTAGGAAAAGGGAGTGTGTGTGACGTAGTGTTTTGTGAAGCATTGTTTGTTTGCATGTTGGTATTGTTTTGTGGATTGAATTAAACGCACATTAGCAAATTTTAGAATAGATAGGCAATATATGTATATTGCAATAAAACAATACCATTAAATTTTGAAATAGCATTAAAGATTTATACCGACAAGAACTCTGTGATTAAAATTCATATGGCCAAAGGTAGATAACTCTAAAAGACATTTTCAATTTTTAAAATATAATTCTTCCTTGTGTTGGGCTTGCGTTTCGTCGTAAGAATTATATATAGATGTGTAGCTTATACGTATTTAATAATCGGATAAAAGTGTATTTATCCTGTTGGAAAATCTTTAAAATATAGATTTAAATATGGATTGTATCAAAGGAAATGGCTTATGCAATTCTTGCTATAGAGGATTGTCCATTTAAAATTACATGAATTCATTGACTTTTAAATTGCATATATATTTGTCAATACTTTTTAACGTATTCAAAATATTGTTATTCAATGTGTTCATTGGGTATATACACGTATAAAGCACCTGTGTGAGTACAGTACACATATATACATCATGTGTGATTCTAGTCAGAAGCATGTTTTGCTTGTGTTCGCACACCAAGACAATAAATCGTTTAATGGAGCTCTCAGGGATGTTGCTGTCGATACCTTACGGAAACTTGGACATACGGTAGAAGTATCAGATTTGTATTCAAACCATTTTGAATCACGTGCTACTAGAAATGACATAAGGGGTAAGCCATTTGTCTTTTAAAAAACAGGCTAAAATTGACTAATTATATTTATGTACCGGTTCAGTACATATTCATTTCGAAGCAAAGTATTGAATTATTGATCGCTAAGGTATAACACATACTTATTTGATTTTAGCATTTCTATGTGTTTGTTATTTACATATTACAGGTGCCTTCAATGATTTGTATTCTTACGCTATCTTTTGAAATCTTGCAACTATATTTGTATATCTTGTCTCGGGAAGGCCAAAAAAACTCTGCGAATGTTAAGAAAACTTTATATATTACATATATTCGAAGTTTTCTTCAGATTTGTTTATTCTTAACTTCATGGTCTGATACCGACATATTCTACCTTCTTATATAGCAGTCAGTCACCTAGGGGAGCATTCAGTAACTACTGCTTTACAGTCTGTAATTGTGTTGTAACCATGCATGCGAAATAATATAACAGTTTAAGGTAAAAGTGTTATTTAATATTTGTTTTATCTGTTTGTTCACAGGACATCTATTTATCAAGAGGCCTTAGTTGCGATTTAAAACAATCAGCGAAATCTGGCCATGTCTCAGGTTGAGGACCAATATGTTTTGCATGATTTTCATAAGCTTCCGTCTTTGGCCTTTGTAGGTCCTTTACTGGAACCAAGTTTATTCAACTACGGTAAAGAAGTAAGGCATGCTTACAGAAATAACTGTCAATCAGAAGACATTTCAAATGAGATTGATAAATTAAAACGTGCAGATATGGTCATATTCCAGTTCCCGCTTTATTGGTTCTCTGTACCAGCTATACTAAAGGGTTGGTTCGATCGAGTCCTGTGTGAAAGTTTTGCTTTCGACTTTGAATCACAGAACGTTCTGGATAAAGGATTCATGAAGGTACATTGTGTATGTCTAATTGTTTTTGTTACAATCTTAGTTTTGCATTGCAACTAGGGCTATTGTGGTCGTGATCATATTGTATTTGGATTTACAACTACCTGTGCAACCAGTGCCTATCACCACTAAAGTTGTGAGTTCGAATTACGCTCATGATGAGGTGTACTCGATACAACATTATGTGATAAAGTTTGTCAGTGAATTTCGGCAGGTCGGGGGGTTTTCTCCGGATATTTTTGTTTCCTCCACCAATAAAACTTACCGCCATGATATAACTGAAATATTGTTGAAAGTGGCGTTAAACACCATAATGATAACCCCTGTATTACAACTGCTCTAAATTAGAAAAAACAAATTGTCTTATTATTGTGCAATCGTTTCAAACATTTGATTCTATATTTTATATGCGATCTCTCATACATATATTTGCTCATTATGATTCAATCAAATGACAAATACCATACACAAAACACAATGTTTCGATTCTCTCTATCCTCTCACCGTTTATCTTGTAACAATAAAAACACTCGCCAGTAAACCTCTCCCAGTTAATGCCACGTTTTGTGTCGTTGTTTTTTTCTATATTGTAATTGTACTTTTGCTATGACTATGACTGAAATAAATTCTCACGGGGAAGTAAAACAACTGTCAATTAGTAATTAACATACAACACTATCAATCAAAATACATTACTATGTAAAGAAAAAACTATTTTATAACGCGACGAATGGTTGATAACATGCTGGTTTTTTTTTTCTCCAACTGTTGAAGACAATGAATATGACAACCTTTGCCTCCTTTAAATCTATCAGTACCAGTGTCGTTAATAGTGTAAAATTCATTTTTTTTTAAATAATATCAACATTGTTTTGAATGAAAAGTTTGTAGTAATTGTGCTTCCTTTCGTAAGTAAATAATGTGTGTGTGGGGGGGGGGGGGGGGGGGGGGGTAATAAAAACTAGATTCACATCCGAAACTTTTTTTTATTTCGTTCCTCATTAAAACATGTGGTACAGATTGGAGTTGCATACCTTGTTTTCGCTTAAAGACGTTACGAAATTGTCCAAAGAAATACGAGGTCGTTTATCATATATATCTCGTCAACACTGTCCACTTTTTTTCTCTCATATACATGTAGTTTTTTTGACACATTTAATTGAATTACTTTGATTACAGAATAAAAGAGCTGTGTTGTCCTTAACAACAGGATGTTCACGAGATATGTTGACACCTACTGGGATCGGCAGCGATATAAATGTTCTACTCTGGCCTATTCAGGTAAGATAAAAGGATGAAGTTTATTGGGTAATGCATTGAAAGAATCTTGTTCTGTAACATTTGATTTGATACGGTATTCAGTAAGAGCTCTTTCCCTTTTACCATTTGTCCAGGCATCAGCATAGCAAATATAATTTGTCCTGAAGACATGTAATGATTAATTCGGAATTACGAAAGAGGACTAATGGTTAAACTCATAAGCAGAGTTCTCGCATAGATATTACAGTTTATTTACAAAACTATTCCGAAGCTCTCCCGCATAGTCCATTACATTGTCTTCAGTTCAAATACTCGATTATGACTGTAACATTTACTCGTTATCAGTATAGCTGAAATACTCCTCCATTGACATTAGAAAATTATCAACCAATTAATTCAAATATATTTGTCATATTATTTTGTTTTTATAAAATATTGCTTAGCTGCTCGTCGTCTAAATGTATCTTATATTGTTCTATTCTTGACATACTTAAGTACAATGTACTCAGTTCAGGCATAGACATTTTATGAATTTATTTATTTGGGTTTTGGTTTTTTTTACTTGCTTTGTGTAAAGAAACAAACATGGTGTGTTGGATAAACAGAATTTGATCCAATCTCAAGACAATATACAATGTAACATGTGGAAGCTAGTTATGGCAATGTAAAGTTCATTTATTTTGTTATTTTATTTCTATTTGTTACCATCCTTGTTCATTATTTCTATTTTATTTTATTTTATTTTATTTTCTTACAGTATGGAACATTAAGAATGTGTGGGTTTGACGTACTTCAGCCACAGATATCATATGCGACCAAACTTGTAGATGAATCCACAAGACTGCAATATATTGAAGACTGGAAATGTCGTTTACAAACAATATTTTCCGAGAAGCCATTAGATTTTCCCGACCTGTCAGATTTTGACCCTAAGACATTAATGTTCCATACCGAGAACGGTAGTAAACCAGTTACTTCTATAGGACATAGATATTCTGAAGAACACAATGTATACCAATAATTATTTAGATTTTACATTTTTCTATTATATTTTTAATTAAAAAGTATCAAATTTGTCATTAAACTATTTCAAATGTACATTCAAAATAAAATGTAGATAAATAATACATCTTTTGAATGTCAGAAGATTGTATGTCACTGAAGAATTCTCAATTCTGTGATTATCTGCATCCCCTCTGTCCAAATGAGCTTGAAGTAAAGGATACTACTGACAAAAGGAAATGGAGTCCTGGCTATACATAGATTTGATCGATACACATTTAATTATACTATTCTTAAAACTTCGCGTAATACTTGATTGGTTGAATGTTTCTATGCTTATGAAGTTATGTACATTCTATCGGCAGTGGCGTCATTCCAAATATGCATCCATAAAATCAAAGTATAATAAGTCTTACGGGCGCTTTGATAATCCGCAGTGGATTCATTTTTTTTTATATTGTTATAGTCTTTATTAGAACAGTTAATATAGCTTTCTTGTTGTTGTTCATATTACATCAGGGTTGGACCAACCGTGGCCACAATCCCAATGACACAATCACCATTATAGTTAGTCCATATAGCCACCATAATATTGTTGAAAAAGGTCGGTGGTTTTCTCTGTTAATTCGGTTTCCTCCACTAACAAAACTGACCGCCATAATATATCAAATATTGTCTAAAGTGTGGATTAACACCCATAAATCATACTCCTAGGCGACTGTGAAACGATAGCGCCTGCAGTTGAATGATAATCGCTACTTGTATCATTAAAATGCTTAAATCAGCTGATAAGAATTACAAGAAGATATATGGATGCAGGGGATAGTAGCCTCTATTTGTCCCCCCTCCCTTTTTTATTAGTAGAGCAGTATGGTGATATTTAAAAAAAAATGAGACTTTATAGCTAAAATGACTGAGAATTCTTCAGTATAATTTCAAAGGTGATTAATTTCTGTAAAAGCTTTTCTGCAAAATACATTGGATTTGAGATTATAAGCTGCTACCGGCACAGGTACGCTCCTGTACTGACCCTGTGTTTTTCGACATAGGATACCAGTTGATTAATGGCAGCCCCCATGTAAAGAGGTAATGCACAAAATTTTCATGGTCATTAGGGCTGCTGAAAGCGTTTTTTGGTAGGATGCTATGTGCAGATGAAATGCTTTTATTCAGTTTTGTCCCTGTGTTTTGCTTTTTGTAAATTCCATATTGTGGAAGTGTAGTACCGTCCGTACAATTTAGTGGTATTTTGAATTTGAAATTTCTATATGTAAACCTCATTTTATATTTTAAGTGAGCAACAAATACCATTTTTGTATATTGACTGACAATTTCATTACTATTTCACTTTCATAGCACTTTCATTTGTTGATTTGTAGTGTCCTTGACTAAATAATAGCAATAAATAGAAACATTGTCAATTGCCGTAGATTTTGGTTAAAAGTACTATCCCCTGCATCCTTAAGAAAATTACAGAATATAAGAAAAAAAATATTAAAATTAAGTCATTTGTTTTTTCTAAATATACATGTTTTTTGCTTCTTGGCATGCTTCAGTTTAATACCTGAATGTGAGAAATGTCATGAGAAAATGAATTTAAAAATAATACTGCAATTCAAGTTAGATAACTCTTTTTTTTGTCGTTTTTCCCAATTTTGTTAAATCCGTCCCCAAAGTATTGCAATGGTAAATATTCATGATTTAGCTGACAAAAAAGTTTCTTTGTCATGTAACGTGTTTGTTTTTTTTCGTTTTTTTTTATTGCAGTTAAGCCAAACTGGCATCATCAAACTTTCCCATAGTAATTATGCATTAACAAAATACAATATTTTCTGTTCACTACATAATTTTATTTTACAATGCAATATGACATTTTTTTACAAAACTAAGCTCACCGATAAAGAAATTCGTAAAGTAAGCGAGTACATTAAGAAAAAAATTAGTTTTAGTGCGCACAACGCGTTTCTGGAATAACCTTCATCAGGTACGCTCAAAATCGAAAGGTTGGAAAGCCAAATAATGTAAAAAGTTTTGCGAGCAAGTAAACCAAAGGGCCTAAATAGGATCGCCAAAATCGGCAAAGGTCACCTATGCCTGAGGAAGGAGAACCCTAATTTTAATAATACTTTCATTATTTAGAAACTGTAAATTTCAATAACACATATATCTATTAAACCATGGCAGTGCTGAAGCACTGACTATTGGGCGGATGATAGCCTAAGGGACTAATAGTTCACCAGCAGAGGTATCGACCCAGTGATAGTAATAAAGCGTAGATATCAAATTTATCCTCAGATATTTCAGTCATTTTCATTTTCATCTTCTATTTTGACAGGTCTCGGCTTTGTTGGAAGTACATCTCCATCACACTGTGCAGATAGAGCATCAACAAATTCCTCTGAACTGGTGCAGTGCCTTTGTAGAACAGACACAGAAGAACTACTGGAATTGTCCGTGTAAGACTCTTTGAGTGTTGATGTAAATTTATGTCCAGCGTGTAAATTTCATGTTTTCTGTATTTTGATCACTAGGAATCTTTTTTTTTCTTAATCTGTAGTGGTAATTTCCAGTTTGTTTAAAGTGGCCGAGCACATTAAAATCATCATTTTATGCATTTTGATGTTAATATCCTGCAGTAGGAAGGCATCTTTATATTCCCTATGATTCAGTCTTTCCAGAATTAGATAAGGGCTCCTTATAGAGGTCTATCTTGATTTTTTGGAATTTTTTTAAGCAATTTGGATATTGCGGACAAATTCCTGTAAATTTGTAAAGAACAGTGTACTTGTTTAAAAATTTCTAAATAGAGTCTGTAACATCTGTAAGTGTTCAAATATAGTTATTCTTGTTTCAAATTGGATAAATTATTAGGAAAAAAATATACAGTGGATGATGTAGATTATTTTTGGTCTTCTTAAGGATGCAGGGGATAGTAGCCTCTATTTGTCCCCCCTCCCTTTTTTATTAGTAGAGCAGTATGGTGATATTTAAAAAAAAATGAGACTTTATAGCTAAAATGACTGAGAATTCTTCAGTATAATTTCAAAGGTGATTAATTTCTGTAAAAGCTTTTCTGCAAAATACATTGGATTTGAGATTATAAGCTGCTACCGGCACAGGTACGCTCCTGTACTGACCCTGTGTTTTTCGACATAGGATACCAGTTGATTAATGGCAGCCCCCATGTAAAGAGGTAATGCACAAAATTTTCATGGTCATTAGGGCTGCTGAAAGCGTTTTTTGGTAGGATGCTATGTGCAGATGAAATGCTTTTATTCAGTTTTGTCCCTGTGTTTTGCTTTTTGTAAATTCCATATTGTGGAAGTGTAGTACCGTCCGTACAATTTAGTGGTATTTTGAATTTGAAATTTCTATATGTAAACCTCATTTTATATTTTAAGTGAGCAACAAATACCATTTTTGTATATTGACTGACAATTTCATTACTATTTCACTTTCATAGCACTTTCATTTGTTGATTTGTAGTGTCCTTGACTAAATAATAGCAATAAATAGAAACATTGTCAATTGCCGTAGATTTTGGTTAAAAGTACTATCCCCTGCATCCTTAAGAAAATTACAGAATATAAGAAAAAAAATATTAAAATTAAGTCATTTGTTTTTTCTAAATATACATGTTTTTTGCTTCTTGGCATGCTTCAGTTTAATACCTGAATGTGAGAAATGTCATGAGAAAATGAATTTAAAAATAATACTGCAATTCAAGTTAGATAACTCTTTTTTTTGTCGTTTTTCCCAATTTTGTTAAATCCGTCCCCAAAGTATTGCAATGGTAAATATTCATGATTTAGCTGACAAAAAAGTTTCTTTGTCATGTAACGTGTTTGTTTTTTTTCGTTTTTTTTTATTGCAGTTAAGCCAAACTGGCATCATCAAACTTTCCCATAGTAATTATGCATTAACAAAATACAATATTTTCTGTTCACTACATAATTTTATTTTACAATGCAATATGACATTTTTTTACAAAACTAAGCTCACCGATAAAGAAATTCGTAAAGTAAGCGAGTACATTAAGAAAAAAATTAGTTTTAGTGCGCACAACGCGTTTCTGGAATAACCTTCATCAGGTACGCTCAAAATCGAAAGGTTGGAAAGCCAAATAATGTAAAAAGTTTTGCGAGCAAGTAAACCAAAGGGCCTAAATAGGATCGCCAAAATCGGCAAAGGTCACCTATGCCTGAGGAAGGAGAACCCTAATTTTAATAATACTTTCATTATTTAGAAACTGTAAATTTCAATAACACATATATCTATTAAACCATGGCAGTGCTGAAGCACTGACTATTGGGCGGATGATAGCCTAAGGGACTAATAGTTCACCAGCAGAGGTATCGACCCAGTGATAGTAATAAAGCGTAGATATCAAATTTATCCTCAGATATTTCAGTCATTTTCATTTTCATCTTCTATTTTGACAGGTCTCGGCTTTGTTGGAAGTACATCTCCATCACACTGTGCAGATAGAGCATCAACAAATTCCTCTGAACTGGTGCAGTGCCTTTGTAGAACAGACACAGAAGAACTACTGGAATTGTCCGTGTAAGACTCTTTGAGTGTTGATGTAAATTTATGTCCAGCGTGTAAATTTCATGTTTTCTGTATTTTGATCACTAGGAATCTTTTTTTTTCTTAATCTGTAGTGGTAATTTCCAGTTTGTTTAAAGTGGCCGAGCACATTAAAATCATCATTTTATGCATTTTGATGTTAATATCCTGCAGTAGGAAGGCATCTTTATATTCCCTATGATTCAGTCTTTCCAGAATTAGATAAGGGCTCCTTATAGAGGTCTATCTTGATTTTTTGGAATTTTTTTAAGCAATTTGGATATTGCGGACAAATTCCTGTAAATTTGTAAAGAACAGTGTACTTGTTTAAAAATTTCTAAATAGAGTCTGTAACATCTGTAAGTGTTCAAATATAGTTATTCTTGTTTCAAATTGGATAAATTATTAGGAAAAAAATATACAGTGGATGATGTAGATTATTTTTGGTCTTCTTAAGGATGCAGGGGATAGTAGCCTCTATTTGTCCCCCCTCCCTTTTTTATTAGTAGAGCAGTATGGTGATATTTAAAAAAAAATGAGACTTTATAGCTAAAATGACTGAGAATTCTTCAGTATAATTTCAAAGGTGATTAATTTCTGTAAAAGCTTTTCTGCAAAATACATTGGATTTGAGATTATAAGCTGCTACCGGCACAGGTACGCTCCTGTACTGACCCTGTGTTTTTCGACATAGGATACCAGTTGATTAATGGCAGCCCCCATGTAAAGAGGTAATGCACAAAATTTTCATGGTCATTAGGGCTGCTGAAAGCGTTTTTTGGTAGGATGCTATGTGCAGATGAAATGCTTTTATTCAGTTTTGTCCCTGTGTTTTGCTTTTTGTAAATTCCATATTGTGGAAGTGTAGTACCGTCCGTACAATTTAGTGGTATTTTGAATTTGAAATTTCTATATGTAAACCTCATTTTATATTTTAAGTGAGCAACAAATACCATTTTTGTATATTGACTGACAATTTCATTACTATTTCACTTTCATAGCACTTTCATTTGTTGATTTGTAGTGTCCTTGACTAAATAATAGCAATAAATAGAAACATTGTCAATTGCCGTAGATTTTGGTTAAAAGTACTATCCCCTGCATCCTATGTATTTAGTTTCATGTAATGTATTCCAGTAATTTAGCAGACACGCAATTTAAATTAAATATAGAACAACAGAGGATGACATTATGAAAAATAAAAAAGCTACATTCTTGATCTTGATTGTCGAAGCTTCTATTTCCATTTGTCTTCCCTTTTCAATATACCATTGGTGTTTCAGTGGCATGATCTGCAGTTATCTACTAACTCCTTTATTATCTAATTAGTAGTTATTGTTACCCCGAATTTAAGGAGTAAGCATATTGCAGCTGATTCCTATATTAAAAATCAGGAACTGCTTAACCTTTGCGAGCACATGGGTTCACCCCGGTCTAAAATAACAAACGTTTGAACAAAAACCAAAAACCGTATCAGGAATGGGACCAAATACTTGGAAATGGGAAGCTGGTCCTTCAGAACCAACTGACAAAGGAGTCAAGGTTCTAATAATTAAGGAAGGACATATTTGCATTCAAGTGGGAAGTTGGTCCTTCAGAACCAACTGACAAAGGAGTCAAGGTTCTAATAATTAAGGAAGGACTTATCTGCATTCAAGAAAATCACATAAAAGTTCTACAAATGTATGCATCCGATCATGTTTATAGAGTGTTGAGTTTAGGCAATTGGTATATCTAAGCAAATGACAAATAATTTATTTGACAGATTAAGTGTTCAGTTTGGAAAATACTGATAACTCAAACATAGTCTTGAATATAATATCGTCAGGTGATCCTTATACATGGATATTACTAGCCAAAAAATTGAAATTTACCATAGGAAAAGTTAAATGATTATGTTTTCGTAGTTTTATAACTCGATCATTCATTTGTGTCCGTGACCTACCGTTATCTACTATGTCAATGTCACGTAGATCTACAATATGTTGGTTGTCATTGAATTTAGGGTTGTGTTCTATGTTTTGTTATTACAAGGATACATGTATATCTTGGAATGTGATATAAGTAGTGATACTAAAACTTATCAAAGAATTGATATCAAGAGAAATAATTTGTGACCTAATTATTAATTATCTATTATGAATAGTTTTATCATTGCATACATACGTCATAATGTACTATTCCGCTGCAATTAACATTTAGATTTTCTGATCGAAAAATATTACAAGCCAAGTAATCAGAACCTCGGTACTGACACAACCGCATCGGTGGTGCAATGGTTAGTGTGCTTGTCTCGAGTGCGATAGATCGTGGGTTCGAGTCCCGATCGCGTCAAACCAAAGACAGCATTAAGGAGAAAGAGCAAAGAGTGATTGTCAGGATCAGGATAATGTGTCCGAGTGGGGCAACATGTCTATCCGCGGACTGTTGGTTCAGTATGCTAGCATTATAAAAATCCAACTAAGCGTGTTGGTCTAGTACAAAGCGGACCTCATTATCTCATTGAAAATTAAACTGTTCTCGTCATGACATAGCTGAAAAATTGGTGAGTTAAACAACAATCGCTCAATCTCTCACTCACTCACTCACTCACTGGGTACTGACATCAAATTGAAATATGATCTTTCAAAAATTTACAGACATTAAATTTGGGCAGGGGTGCAAAGCTATGGTTAATGGTTAATACGGAAATGACAAAAAAAAACATTATAACATGGGACATGCACAATATGTGGCGAGGCAGATATTATGATTAAAATCTCTATTCTCCATTCTCCACACATATATTTGACCAGCGCAACAGACACAAGGCAGTGGTAGAAAAACTCAAGAGAAGCGGAAGCCTAAAAACGACCTACCTTACTAGAAATGACGGCAAAATAACAATCATATACAACCGTCAACGAAATTAATGGTTAAATAATAGTGAAATTTGTATATCGTATACTCCAACATTTTTTTAAAGACAGACGCACTACCTCAGAAATAAAATTATCAGTATTTTCTATATTTCTATCAAACAAAATATGAATCAAAGATTCAACAGCTGTTAGCACATTATCATCTCTACTACGAGTGGGATTTTTTTTTTTCAAATGTATTAAAGTCAGAAAGTATTTGAACATAGTTAGAGAAAAGAACAAACAGAAACACCATTTTTTATAAATATCCACACAAAAGTGGAATTATATTACTATACACTGTAATAACATGCAGCAAATGCTGGTGTCTTTGGTGTAAGCGGACATTTTCGTAAGTATGATATTATGTTCAATTAAAGTCCAAACTAGTATGAGAAATGTGGAGTGAAAAAGAACCAGTGGAGAAATATATACTCCGTAAGATGTGCATCTTGTGTGTTAAATTGATATTAGTATCTTGTTGTTGATTAACATGGATCTATTACAAATTCAAGACAAGCTTGCAGATACAAAATGGTTAAGCAGAAGCCGTTCTCCGAAGTATAACAGACAATACGGTGGCCGAAAAAAGTGACAAAAAGTAAAACAACAGTCGGCAAAATACTACACAGAGGGCAAAAAAATGAGCGACACGAACCTCACTAAAACCCGCGTGTGAACTTGTGTACTCCGGAAGGATCAGCAGTTCCAACTCTACTAGTGGTATTCCTCGTAATACTCTTGTTATAAACACAATGGTAAGTCATAAATGGGGAGACGATTATGATGATTACAACAAATAGAACACATTCCTGGTCATTTATAGCACCTATATTCTGAAAAATTTAACGTAAAACAACTTCAAATTAACAACCCTTGGTTCAATAGATTCATTGTTAGAGACAACCATCTATCTAAGAAATCCTAATAGGAATAACAAGCTGTTGAATATCGCATCAAGTAGGAGCTTACGTCCATTCAATAAGTTGGGTTTTATTAAATCATATGAAGTGAAATAACATGACATACCATTTTTGATTATACATTGAATGTAATAGTTTTTATTATTATAATTTATTTAGAAGGATATAAACCAAAAGGCCTACACTTGATCAAAATATGCTAATGTTATGTATGTCTGAGGGAGATTGTCCCTATGTAGTTAAATAGTGCCATTGGTACTCTTACTGACCAGGAAAGTCGCAATTAAAACAGGACATAAGACTTTCTAATATGACTCGTCCTCAGGAAACAGCCATTCAGAACACTGTGTCAAAGATATAAAGTGCTCTGAATGGATGATTCTCGAATACTCGGGCTCAAAAGTTTTACGAGCAGGTAACATCTCGTTTTTTTATGGCGACTTGGTCTTGTCCGATCAACATTGTATGTCTCTGAACTGATGTTTTCAGAGGGGTAATGTCTATTCATCATGATTTCCTCAGTGTACTGTAGTTTTGACAGTATACCAATATCTTATACAATTTGCATTTGTCAGAATTATTGAGGCAATACAAGATGCCACCTCATCATGTAAATCTGGTTTGACTCGTGATTTGTTATTTCTGTATTTTTGGTTTTTATATTGTATTGTATCTTAATTGTCCTTTGTTGAACTTTCCACGCTTGGAGTTTAGTTTTGTATATGCATCTTCCTGGGGTTATGGCAATAGTTTATAATAATAGCAATCTAGCTTTTGTTTATGATGATTTTATTTGTTAAATTAACAAAAGGGATAGGACACAAGTTTTACCAACTTATGAAGTCTTCTCCCATTTATACAATATATTCACATAGTATAATGATCATTCTGAGCATGCATATAATACATATAGAGATATATTGTAAATAATTAACGAATTAATAAAAAGGTTGTGTTGGGTGGATGCGAGGTTGGAGAGTAGATAATTATCGAGTAATTATACTACAAGGAATCTTTTTGAAGATTTAGTCAAATTGAAAACGTGTTTGATGATATTAATATTTTCTTCGTATGTTAAATCATCCGACCCACAGGTTAGTAGATTCAAATTCAAATCGCTTGTCTGTACCCAATTTAAGTTGTTCATCATAATACGTCTTATTTCAGTATAGTTAGGACAGGTAAACAAATAATGGAATGCATCTTCCCGTGGGGCTCCACAGGAACAAGCAGCATCATTTACTATATTAAACTTTGATAGATCGTAATTTAGAAAGGAACACGAGTTACGAAGTTGAGTAAGAATAATATTAAGTTTTCTGGGACCATAATAAAAATGTTTCGGGATACGTTTTGTGTTATCTGACTGTTCCTTTCGAATGGCTTTTTTGAATTTAGTTAATGTGTCAAGATTACGATCAAATTGATCTAGCCGGTTCCAGAGTTTAACAGTAGATGGAATAAAAGATTCAGTTGTAATCGAGAGTCTACAAAAAGGTATTATTAAATCCGAACCGTTTCTTAAGAGGTAAATAGTTGTGCTTTGTACAGTAGGAGGAATAAGTTCTCTAAGATAATTTGGTGCATGTCCATTCTTTATATTATAAAATAACTGGAGTTTCCTATTATGCCAGTTATTTTATAATATAAAGAATGGACATGCACCAAATTATCTTAGAGAACTTATTCTTCCTACTGTACAAAGCACAACTATTTACCCCTTAAGAAACGGTTGAGATTTAATAATACCTTTTTGTAGACTCTCGATTACAACTGAATATTTTATTGTAATCGAGAGTCTACAAAAAGGTATTATTAAATCCGAACCGCTTTTGTATTATTTGAGAAATATTTACTTCTAGAATTTAGGCAGAATTATATTTATATGTTTAATGAATAATTGTTGATCCATGTATAGTCTATTGATGAATGATATTCCAAAATAATATCGTATAACTTTATATGTATGTACCTGTATATGATAAATAAACATTAGTGACCTGACTGAAATATTACACGATTTACAGTTTGTTTTTAAATGATATGTAGTAGGTTTACCTGAATAAGTTTGTTTATAGACGAAAGGTTTGTGAGTTATGTCGTCAGAGAAGTAAAAGTAAAAATACGTGGGGGCATCACCTCACGTGACAAGGGACACTTTTTATTGGATGGCGCGCAAACTTTTTCTGTATTGATATGAAAAATAATCCAAATGAGTGTGGTGTGGATTTTATAAACTTTAGATGTAGAAAATTGAAACGATGGTGCATCTGGGTACAAACCATATTAAATGTGTCGTCATAGGGGATGATTGTGTGGGTAAGACTAGCATGTTAGTTAGTTATGCCACGAAAAGATTCCCGACCAATTATGTTCCATCAGCATTTGACAATTATGCTGGTAAGTTTTATTTTTATTCCACAAATTTATATTTTGCATTTATTTATACAAATATCTGGAGAAAGACATATGTTTGTGGTTTGTTTTTGTCGATTTGGACCACCGAACAATACTATTCAAAATATGTAAATAATTGCATGTATGATATATTTTTATTTCTTCTATCACCTTTTATATAATTTATGGCAATTTATTTATATAAATATTATGTAGAGAATGATTATTTAGAGCGGCATTAGCTACGATTTTGACCAAAAAAATTATATGTTTTGGAAATTGGTAAATAGCTTTAAAATTATGAAATAAAGGTAAATAGTTCACATTAAGCAGCTTATCGTACCACTTTTCGCCTTTTGAGAACGAAAATTACCATCGATTTATTATTTCCTTGGATGCAAATAATTTGACCTCGCTTTCTCCGTATGCAAGTGATAGGTAAAAACGAATAATTTGTATTTTGTCGCTTATTGACTGCAAACTTGCATGGTTCTTTGTCCGTACTTAACGCCGACTAAAAGCAGATTCACAGAAAATAAGAAATAAGTGCATTGTTGTACTGATTTAATGACGATTCGGCAAACTCCGTAAAAAATGCCGATAATTAATAAGATGACGTCCATTTCTTGATCGATCTCAAAACACGAGCAGTTGCACCTTTTTTTCCCCGATGCGCGTACATTTCATAACATATATAAGTTACAGAAACACGTTTTATTAAGGCATCAATCATATCTGATAGTTTTTATGGATATCAAAAATTTACGATTTTGGCATATAATGCCCCTTTAACCAAGAGTGTATTATTTTGGGAATGAATTAATTTATGGATCCTTATATTTAATGTCGTAGTTTTTTTAATATCTATTATGCTGCTTGTTATATATTTAGAACATATATTCCTATTTATAAACCTTTTCCGAAAAAAAAGTTATTTCTATTTCAGGAATTATTTCGTTGTCAGGGAAACAGCGCCATTTGCAATTATTAGATACAATAGAACAGGTAATTTTTTATTTTTATACCTAAAATGTCCGCCAAAATTATTCATTATCGCTGTGATTAATTTTCTTTTTTCACCACACCTTAGAAATGCATTGAACTGCACGTTCCGAAAATACCAACTCCATTACATCAGAAATATATTTCCAATACACCTACATTTGATTTACCTATGTACATATATATCAATCAACCTTGTCATGTTACCTGAAATCCAACAATGATATAGACAACTTTATTATTTACCTTATTATGTTAAACTAAGAATTTCAATATTTGAAGTTATTACTTTGTACTATTAACAGATAAACGGGTTAAATCAACTCCCGCTATAAACAAATTGCATAATCAGTTCAAATCAACAATGTTAAAATGTCCGAATCATCCGTGTTTACTCGTAAAATCTTCGTGAATTCTCATCATCTGTACTTTTACCTGGCGCATAGCATTACTTTTTTTATATATAAAATTTAAAAAACAAAGAACAAGCCTAAACAAATCAGACCCATAAAAAAAACAACGATAACGACAGGTGCTTTATGAAATTGACAACTATTTATGTTTAATCGTGGTCATGCAATAAACCACGTTTCACATCTCGGAATGCCTCTGTACAGACAAGGGAAATTACTAAAGATTTTGAATAC
Organism: Bathymodiolus brooksi; assembly: GCA_963680875.1. Classification (NCBI taxonomy): domain Eukaryota; kingdom Metazoa; phylum Mollusca; class Bivalvia; order Mytilida; family Modiolidae; genus Bathymodiolus; species Bathymodiolus brooksi. Next base: position 70,562,707 of record OY804576.1, on the reverse strand, counting down.
GAGGATCATTGCACGTACCTTCAAATTTTAAGTGAGCTCTTGTGTCTGTTTCACTGTGGACTGAACAAGACTGAGAGAATACCCACACCAATACGTTAACATCTTATATTGACTGAGAGAATACCCACACCAATACGTTAACATCATATATTGACTGAGAGAATACCCACACCAATACGTTAACATCTTATATTGACTGAGAGAATACCCACACCAATACGTTAACATCTTATATTGACTGAGAGAATACCCACACCAATACGTTAACATCATATATTGACTGAGAGAATACCCACACCAATACGTTAACATCTTATATTGACTGAGAGAATACCCACACCAATACATTAACATCATATATTGACTGAGAGAATACCCACACCAATACGTTAACATCTTATATTGACTGAGAGAATACCCACACCAATACATTAACATCATATATTGACTGAGAGAATACCCACACCAATACGTTAACATCATATATTGACTGAGAGAATACCCACACCAATACGTTAACATCATATATTGACTGAGAGAATACCCACACCAATACGTTAACATCTTATATTGACTGAGAGAATACCCACACCAATACATTAACATCATATATTGACTGAGAGAATACCCACACCAATACATTAACATCATATATTGACTGAGAGAATACCCACACCAATACGTTAACATCATATATTGCTCTTTCCCTGTTTGGAGTTCATGTAAAGGGTTGGCATTTTATTCACATGTGGAAAGATCTGTCATGAATGCATCGCTTTGCTTGCTCATAGGGGTCGTTTGGGCCCATGAAACTAGTTTAACACTGCCACTTTTGTAGGTGTCTGTATCATGCCAGGAAAGTGAGTGGTCATATATTACTGTTTTAGGCGTATCAGATTTACTTCATTCTACGATTTTGTTATTGAATGGTGGAACTGTTAGGACAGTGTGGAACTGTTAGGACAGTGTGGTAGTTTTTGATTTTCATTTTATTTGAAATATACCGTATACATAAATGTCCATTCATGTTGTTAATTGCAAATGAGAGTTTACTAAAGAACACTAGTTCAACTAAAATTCTCGTATATTTTAATAAATTGATTTATTGTTGGTTGCTTAACGTTCAGCAGCACATATTTCATGCATAGTCAGGTCAATAACAATTTCAACAATATCACAACACTAGAGAGAAATGAGGCAGGAATGAGACAATCGGGTGAACGACATTTGACTGTCACTTGAAAAATATGGTGTGCTGTGTATAAGGAAGAATGAAATTGCATTTCTTAGCGGTTACATTGCCCCTACATTTCAAAATCTTAGGTTTTTAATGTAGTAGAAGCGTGGCACTCCAAACTTTGACACCCTGGGCACTATCGTTTACGGTAAGGCGTTCCGCATTATCGGACAACTCCTGCTGTAGGTACTGTGCACCAAAAGGTGTTGAGCCCTATGAACAGTCACAAGTACTCACGGTAATATACGATACTGTCTGAACAGCTAGATAGTAAACATCAACACGTTTTATATTACGCTTCCAGTTATACCTCAGGTGAACACAGAGAGTGGGTGGTTGTTGTTTAACGCAAACTCAGCAAATTTGTTTTTAGCTATATCATGGAGATGAACACAGAGATGTTTAGTATTGATACCAAAGGGGTGAATGAAATAGAATATTTTGATATCTGAAAATCCCTAAATCATGAGAATGCACTCCAATATTATAGAACTTAAGGCTTTATGCTCTGATTACCGACAATTTCAGGTTCTTAGCTTTTAGCAAAACGGGAAAGAACATTACATGTATATTAAATGTCTACGTTCACATTGCGGACAGTTCCCAGTTAATGACAAATATTGTTTAATGAAATTAATAATTAGCACTTAAAACAAGGTTACATTAATATAGACAAGTGTCTTACATTATGACAAATATAAAACACTGGCATAAAATGACGTTCATCACATACTATGTAAAAACTTTTATATTGTATACATATCAAAAAATGTATAATATATGACCATGTATTTTGGTATTTACTTCATGTAATTGATCCATATCTATGTAACCCTTTAGCTATTCATGATATTAAAAGTTTATATTACATATGGTGTGGTTTTCGTACAATTTCATTGGCTAAATCAGTTGTGTAATATACAGAATATTTAATGTATTTTTTCCACTGTGAAGAAACCAGACCTCTTGTTTCTATATTTACATATATTGACGCTATGTTTCTATTTTTACGTATATTGACGCTATGTTACTAGATTTAGAAGCGCCAGATCCTCAGCAGACGAAAAGAAAAAAAAATTCAAAATTTCAAATTTTTTTAAAAAATTCGAAATTTGCATAAAATTTCAAAATGTTCATAAGATTTCAAAATTGAAAAAAAAAATTCAAAAATTTCAGTTTTCATAAAATTTCTAAATTTTAATATTTAAATAATAATATTGAAAAACATATGTAATATAAAAATTAAGGACTTTTTACTCTGTCAATATGTTATATATGGTCAATATAATCCTAACAGGTCCATATATATAACATATTGACCTCGTAAAAAGTCCATAATTGATAAATATGTAAATAGGTAAAAAAATTAAATATATTTTCAATAACAGTAACACCGACAATTTGAAGCTCTTTTTAATATCTCAAAATTGGTTACTTCTCTAGCGGTTTGGACCCATAAAGCCAGGTTAACTGCGCAACTCTTTATATTGAATTGCCTGTACCAGACTAGGAAAGTAACAGGTCATATTCATTTTTGCCTCTGTTTCTATCATTTTTATATTATATTTTTTAACTGCTCCGATAGCGTGGTATTTTTTTGTTTTTATTGTCTTACTAGAAATGTTTTAAATTTAAATCTGTCCTTCAAATTCGCGTTAAACCACACTTGCCATTTGTAATTTCCAAACCAATTCAAGGATTAAGATTCAACTTTCAAGCCAAAATATTGCAGGCGACAGTTAATATTTGTATATGAAGCATGAATACAACCAATTTCGAACCATTCAAAAATGCATGATAGATTTAGCTACCGATAGTTGCATTTTCATAAGGAAGAAATATTGCGCAAATGTATAGATTTTAAACTGTAATCTGTGATTACAGTTGAATCGGTAGTCACAGAAGCAATGCAGGATTTCACCCATCATCCATATCAAAACATGAAAAGTTTGAAAATACCAAAATGGTGATTCGAATGACAGACAATAAAAATGGACAAACTGAAAAGGAAAAAAAAAGATAATCAACATAAAACACAGAAAACTAAAGATTGGGCAGCATAATTACATATGATGCATACTGTCGAATTATAATATAAATGATTTATTTTTATCAGAAGAGTTTGACGATACCAAAGGTTAACCGAATCTGTAAATCGAAGAACGACAGACAACATAATGACCAAATGAAAAAGTACAAACAATGATCTGCAATACAATACGATCTTTTTAATTCATTAATTATAATATCAGTACATTTATCAATAACTTTTAGCTATTTCATCCTGTAATTAGTTGAGTATAATATAACAGAATATATTTCAAAATGGATGCCTTATCGTATTTTTGCAGTAATAATTGTCGTCTGCTTATTAATATTCATTGATTGTTATGCATCAATATATTACAGGAAGCATTGGCAGATACCATACAGACTATTTTCTCAGGCACCGATGTGTTTGTTGTTTGTTATTCAGCAGTTCAGCCAAAGTCTTTCAAAAATGTGCAAGAAAAATGGATTCCTAGAATACGTTACTATATGGGTGATCGCATGCCTATAGTTCTTGTAGCCACCCAAACTGATTTACGTGATAATCAAATTGTAAACTGTCAACTCAGTAACGGTGGCTTGAAATCTGTATCGCGCGCTCAAGGACATGCTTTAGCGAAACGTATTGGATGTGCCAGTTACATTGAGTGCTCACCGAATATGCAGAAAAAAGTGAAACAGATAATTAATAAAGCTATAAGTTCAGTATTGATACCCCAGGGTGATCGTCTGGAGATGCAATCGTGCACCATATTATGATAATTATGTATTATATTGATGTATACTGTAGTAATCACAAAGTGATAGCCGGTGGGCAATAGTCTGTCTGCCTTTTGACCACACAACTGAATATTTATTTTAATGAAGATGAGTAATATGTTTTTGTATACAGACCGTAGCACCTTTCGTGCAGCTTTAGGCATACATATTGTTTTTTATGAGTTTTATGAGTTTTGTATGTTTAAGACAAAGATAAATACAATTTAAATAGTGTTAAATATTACATGTGTGGTGCCAATCATTTTCTAAATGGCGGGTAAACAGGAGAATTTCTTAATCCTAATAATTTAGTTCTAGCTAGAAGAATTAAATTCTTAGTGTGCAAATGAATTAACAAGAAATTCAATGCATGTTGTCAAACTCGTACGTCGTTCAATAACTCATAAGTACAATATATTTAAAGGAGGCAAAATAGTTTCTATAGAGAAATAAGACACCTATAGAAATTCATTGATACCTTGTTTACGCCTGTTTATTCACATATCATTGCGTCATACCATTGTGGCCATTGTTGTGTCGTCTGCGATATATTTTATTATTATTTTTTTAAATATAGTCTGTGCAAAACAGATTATCATCACTGTCTCAGCATTATTTTGTTGACATTTTTGTATAAACATGAAATGATTCTACAATTTTATCATGATGACAATATAATATATGATAACAAAGATATTTTGGAAATTTTATTTCTGTGATTTCAATGCAAACTGGTGGTGTCATGATGCTCTACCTTATAACGAGGAATCATACTGTCAATCCGATACAAACATAACACATATTTAATGCCAAGCAAAATTAGATAATTCCTTAGATAGGCACACCTACCCACCTAAACTTTCATCAAAAATGTTACTACATATGTATGTAAATATTAAATCATTTTACAATGCAAATGAAATACTGCTCGTAACGAGCTTGGAGCGTCGAATACAAGTTATATAAACGTTATCTTGGTCTGACCATGGAATGGAATGCTAATACATGTTCTTTCAGAGAAGTCGCACTTCGTTCTATATATCAGGGTTCTACCAAATACTTAACTACCTTCATCAAGTAGAATATTTACCTTGGTGGTTAATTTATAAGTATGTTTGAGTTGTAATATCAGGGTTTGTGGATTCATTTCTTACATTAAGTTCTATAGGTCTAGGAGGAGTCCTGATTTGTTCTATTTCCAGACATTTCGCTAGTTGCTAATTGCAATGTGTACTTGTATTTTTTGTTTTATTTGTCTTCGTTCTGTGTCTTGTGGCCAGTAATGACAGTATCTCTGGATTGTTTCTTCTTGATTGCCCCTTCGGTTTTATGTAACGTAGCGAAATTCCATTTTAAATTCAAATCAGGTAATCATTTTATTGTAACAACCACAAAATGAATTCTGTAATTTCAATACTCACTACTTATTAATAATAATGATCGTGTAATATTCGTGGTATTTAAAATACAAGATTTAAGAAATATGTACTGCAAAATATATATTGCCGAATTTTGTATTTTGGCATTTAGTGTCAATTCAGAAATGCTTATCATAAAGATAACATTTTCAAAAACATATTATGTAGATATATTTTAATTGACAGGTAAACGAAAATAAATCACCTGGTAAGATGATATTTAATTGCCAATGGTATGTTCAGATCATCCGATATTTAAAATTGCAAACGCCCCTACATTGTATGTAATGTTTCTACAAAAAAATTAATAGTTATACTTTGATAAATGACAGCATGATCTATAAAAAAAGTTGATGTTCACATGGCGATTTCCATAACTTGTAATTTCAAGAAGTAGAAAGAAATTCGTAATGATTCTGCTAGATGTTAGATATCTAATTTAGAGCGCATGACGCATTTTTGGAATAACCTTTATTATGTACGATCAAAATCAAAATATTGGAAAGCAAAGCAATCAAAACAAAACTAGGAACAAGTAAACCAAAGGGTGGCCAAAATCAGTAAAGGTTACCTTTGCTTGAAGGAGATCGACCTTAGTTTTAATCAATCACATTATTCAGTAATTTTTTAATCAATCACATTATTCAGTAATTTTTTAATCAATCACATTATTCAGTAATTTATTAATCAATCACATTATTCGGAAATTGCAAATTTTAGCTATAGAAATATCTTATAAAACACGCAATCGGAGCACTGACTACTGTGCGAATGATACCCTCTGATATTTAATCGACAATAGGTAACATGAAAGCGATTTGCATTACAGCAACAGCCTAGTCATAAATTATTTGGGTTATGTCAGATATGGGTACTTTTAGAATATGCCCTTGAAATAAATATATTGCTATGTACATACACAAGTATCCCAGATAGAGGGTGTTACGACTAAATTTTGGAAGTTAAGACATGTTAACTTTAAAGCCTTTGTTTACTTTGTAATATTTATTGGGGTAGCAATGTGGGACTACGATGTAAGGTTCTCATGTAATAAACCCATCGAGTTGTTCAGCGCGTCCCTGGGTGGTGGAGAATGGGGGCTTTCTCGATGGGGGTTGTCAGGTTATTATACGGAAAGCTTGATCGTGGATCATAGTGGGTAGCGTGTTTGGAGAAAGTCACGCTCTCTGTACGCTAAAAATATCTTTTGTAGATTTCGGAAAAATGTAGGCACATTGTAGCTGCTATAAAAGACAGGATTGTTCGTCCCTACCCAGCTATCCATGATGTTCCAGTGGCAGCTAAAAGTAGTTTTCTCGGTTGATCCATCCCTCTTTTTATATAAATAAATAATAATAATAATAAATAATAGATTTTATATATTATTGAATTTGTTCTCGTCCTGAATATAGCTGAAATACTGCAACAATCAATCAATCAGTCAATAATTCAATAGCTTTTGCCTGTGGCAGGTAGACTCTGTCCTTCGATTGATATAATTTATATGTACCTCATGTACAAATATAAATAATAGGTCATCGATGTCATATTGATAAAACGCCTTCAGATGAGTAAACAAAACACAGCAAACCGGATAATTTGTTTGTTCAGACTTATAACACTGATAGATAAAGCAATATGGTTAGGGTTGTGGTGTTTAACACCACTTCAACAGTATTTCAGTTATATCGTGGCGGTCAGTTTGATTGGTGGAGGAAACCGGAGTGCCCGGAGAAAACCACCGACCTGTTGCAAGTCACTGACAAACTATATCACATAATGTTGTATAGAGTACACCTCGCCATAAACGGGATTCGAATTCACAACTTTTGTGGTGGTAGACACTGATTGCATAAGTAGTTGTAAATCCAACTACCATACGATCACGACCACGACGGCCCCTGATTAAACAATACATGTGAGATATAAACTGCAACTAAATAATGGGGGACAAAAAGCTGTTCCTGTTCTATATATATAACTCGTGATTTTATTATTTTGAACAGTAGGTAGTGAAAATTACATATAAGGTCCATGTAATTTGGAACATGTCAGCAATCTGTTGAGATGTACGTCATTTTATTAAGAAAAGTCTGAAGATGGTAAGCAGAAGCAACGATATAATGACAATAAAGGAAAAAAAAAGACTACACAGAAAACAAAATTTTGAGCAACACGAACCCTGCTTATTAACCCACTGTGGACTCCAGAAGGGTAAGCAATTCCTGCTCCACTAGTGATACTATATTCCTTAAAGCAAAAATACTTAGAGGGAGCAACAGAATCCCCAGTGAAATTTTGTTTGGATACGGGTAGGTGCCATGTGCTCTGAATGCTACAACGTGGCTTTGGAGTTACATATTATTACTATCGCTGACTCGATAACTCTGGTGGTCTGTTCTAAGTCCACGAGGGTAATATCCAAACGGTAGTCTGTGTTTCTAGACTGACATGGTTTATGAGATATGTGCGGTGTTCTTCATAGTATAGGAGATGTATGCATGAGATATACATGTAAACAAATAAATGATAAATCTATAAGAGGTGAGATCAATATACATGTTGTATTTGATAACCTATTTCCGTCAAGGATGTCAATAACTTGTTTATTTGATAATATGACTAAGTGATTATTCGTTATTAAAATTCAAATGAAATTGTCAACGTTGTCTGTATAATATTCAATATGCTATCTTTGTCTCGTGTCAACATATATGAAAATAGATCATATGTATGTTTATATTTATAGTTATCTGTGCTTCACAAGATTCCAGATTATTCAAGTGTTGTTCAAGGTTGCAATATGGCATTAAGATATCAACCTAAACATGTATTATAACAAATATTTCTAACGTATTTCATTTCTAGGTTAATTCCCTTAAGATAAATACATTGCTTTAGCAAACAGGTATAATGTGTGCATGATAGATTTGACAAATTTAAGTCAAGAACTTGGTTATTAAAAACAAACCTATCGACAAAATCAGGATATCGATCACCTGTAGTTAGATTGACCAGATAATTTCTCCCATATACATTGCATGAACTGTATGTGATTTCTGGTTCATAAATGACAGCTGATGTGGAATTGTGAATACTAATCTAAGATTTGATGACGGATGGCATATATCCGACATGGGATACTAACTATTCTAGACAATGAGTATACTCACATCCCCTTGGAAGACGTGACAATGCTATCTCATACCCTGAGAGATCATATATGAGTGGGGTTTTTTCTAAACATAGGCTTACAGAGATTGAGAAATAAAAATATTTGCACCAGAGTGTGTGAGATAGCCATGCCAAAACAACTATTTTATATGTAACATTTGTGACATTAGCGTTGACAAGGACAGGGGTGTGAAATAAGCTGATCTCAAACCTTAGCAACCATGATATTATTCTGTCACACATATAAGAAAATCTTGAGTCACTTTCTGTTTTATGGGAGTTCCTGTTATGCGAGCTTTCGTTTCGTCGATTTGTTTTACCTTCAAACTAACAATGTTTGTTGTTGTATGTAGATTGTCCGACAAACATAGGAAGTAAGATCACGTTCTCTGAAAGGGTTAGGATCTCTTGTACTTTAAATGACATCATTCGTAAATTGGGTTGTGTAATCATCGCCATATGGATACTTATGCACAGATAGTGGTAGCTGGATTTCATGGTTCTTGATACACTAGTTGTCTAAGATATATTGGCTTTATGCTAGATTGTGATTGCTAAGCGATAACTTTAACAATAGTTTGCTTGACGTGATAAACAGTGTTAAATGTGGAGGAAAATAACCTACCTTCCGACAAGTCAGACAACCTTAAGCTTGTTTCAAATACACCTCACCAAGATCTGACATGGACTGGGTAGTGGCCACTATTTCTAGAGTTCAACCCATAAAGCTGCAATGCACGATTCCAGGTGGTGAATAGAGGATGTCCACTCGATTGGGATTGTCAAGTCAATATAATATGGAAAACCTGACCGAAGATCATAGTTGGTGCCATGTTTGGAGGATGACACTCTCATTGCATTTATCAGATTTCGAAACAGTAAGCCTATTGTAGCAGCTACCAAAGGCTAAATTTAGAGTTAAGCTATTGCACTTGTTCTTGTCCTGAATAATACACCTCCATTTTAATGGGGGGGCAATACACTTGCTCTTTTTTCTTCTATTTTTATATTTCAATTGCCCAATTCAACAAACCGTTATAGTTTCCATACAAAGCCCATCATAGTTATTTGAATCCTCAGTGAACATTCTCATCAAAATGATTCCGGAAAATTGGTAAGTAAACCTGGCCCTCTTTGAAAGGAAGGTAAGTGGAGATATAGCTAAAGGGTCTGCAAAAATAAGGACGCTTGAGATACAAACATTTCCGTAAGACATTATGTTACAAACAGCCAATCCCGTCAACATCCGTAGTCTTGATATAGTTATCAAATCTCGTTGTTCTGACAGAGAGAAATCTCCTTTCATGAAGGAACAGTTTAATAAATTTCTATCAGTATTTTGCGACCCCACCAGCTGTTAGCGCTGATGGCTATATATTTCCTTTTTGACGATTGAACATATCTCTAGATTTTCAAGTCAACTTCAACATTTTTTGCCTAGGAATAATATAGGGTTACTGCATGCATATTGGTGAATATTGTCCCGAGCAGTAGATCATATTGCGCGAGCGTGCGAGTGCAATATGATTCAAAACGAGGGACAATATTCACCAATATTCAGTGCATTAACCCTTTTATTATTAAATATTTCTTCTTCAGAAGTGTTATTAATACTGTCAAGATATGCCATGATTGTTTTCATATATCATTACTATATTGCACTAGGAAGAATATTTTAATATTTGCACTAGTGCAATATGAATTTTGTTTTATTTCAGTAAAACAAAGAAAACATTTTCAGGAACACTGACTCAGTATTAATAAAGAGGATTGAGGTCTTATAAACTAGTTTAACTGTGTGCCATATTATTACATGTACAAGTATGTGCCTGTCCCAAGCCAAGTCTTTTGTGACTGTTCTTGTCTTCAGATTATTTCTATTGCGTTGACCTCAGCTTGTTCATTTTCGTGGGGTTCAACAAGTTCCCCTCTATTTAAAAGAAAGGCGATGTCATCCTCCGCCATCTTAACTCTCCAGACGACTGGGGAGAGTAAAATATGAGAAATGACCTTCGGAACGCACCGGTATTTTTTTCGGATCTTATAAAGACGATCGAGACCAACAGTAAAATACAAGAATATATTGCACGAATTTTTATAAAGGATTAAATAGAGAAATATTTATTACTATATAATAAATATGAATACTACATTTTCTAATTTATTGTCGTACATACTTGATGTTGAAACGTCGCAACTTTATGGGGAGGAAAATATTACTATCAGTTTTTTTTTCCTGGTTTAATAGAAAGAGGAGATTTTTAGAGAGATATTACTTCCTGGACCATTCAGAAACGCACTGGATAGTGTGTTTCTCAGTGCGAGATGGGAGTTTCTCACCTTTTTTCCCATCACTGTCACAAAGTCGTGGGCAATCGTGATTGAGTAATATATTTCTTTTTCACTACTACTATTTTCTTGATATCTGTTAGTTTTATTGATATTGATGTCATTGTTGACCATCAATGGTTTTTTTTATTTACTTGTCAATATGAACACAGATAGTGATTGGATCAAAAGTGTAAGTATTTCCTTTCCCATTTATTGCACTCGTAGTGGAGTGTTATTTTCAGTGTCTCCTTCAAAACTTGACCAATAACAATAACAATACAATAATTCTGGTCACCGAACGCAAGGACAAGTGGCCACGGAAGTCACATTCACTTAATTTATCTTCTAATTACCACATGATTATCAGTCTTGTTTATATTTGTTTTTTATTTAAATAGGTGAAATGAAAGAAGGGTCAACGTTCACGAAAAAATGCAAATCCTTTCGGCTAATTTGAAATGAAAGTCATCTTTCCAGCAAAAGAATGCATTCATCCTCGGGAGATTGTAATATTTGTTGGTGCATTAATACCTCTTTATCACAAAGGAATATTATGTTTTATTAATACATATCGTCTAGAAAATATGCTTAACCGTTTTTTTTTAAATAGTATACCTGTATATTCATATGAAAACGCACTTTCTTTAAAATATTTTCTTTTTTTTTTATTCTTGTTTTATTTTTATGAAACTTGTACTTCTAAAACGAAAATCTTCTAAAACTGACGATTTCAGATATTAGTAAATCTAAAAAAAGATTTTTTTTATCTGTAAAAAAAGATGTAAATTGTGACGTCATGCATTCAATTTTGTGATTAATTCGCGAAAACTTGTTAACTCTAAGAATTAAAATTATAATAAATTAACTGGATGAAACGGTAGAGTATTCTGCGTGTGATTATTTGTATTTGATTTAATTTGGACAAGAGACAATCTGTATATACTCGTATGTATTTGGAGGGTCCAAGTTTTCAGCTGAATGGAAAATAAAATATATGTATCTCCATTTTGGTTTCAAAGGAAGAAAACTTTGTAGGTACACATTTTGATTTGATACGTTATTGCTTTATTTTACCTTTGCGAAAAAACAGATTAATACTTTTAATTTAGTTAATAGTGAAATTGAAAAAAAAAAAAAAAAACACCGTCAAAACAGCTCAAAAATTGAATCGGTACATATACTCCAAATATTAATTCAAACAACTGGGTTAATCATGCAGTTATCTCTTTACATATACCTTAATGGAACATTAAAACAACTTAAGTAAGTGGGTACAAATAATGGCTAGTGTTTGTCTGTTGACCACATCACGATAAAGTGTGTTAAATTGACTATGACCGCATTTCTTCACAATTTTCGTTTTATTGTTATTGTCTATTAGAACTTAACAGATTTACCAAGTCATCAACTTTATATTTATAAAAAGTACTCTATATACAAGGGGTCAACGATATGTTTAAATAAACACCTCATATCGGAAGAAATGTGCTTATACAGAGAATGTCAAGACCCCCAAGGTCATTATTATTTTCGTGGTTTAATCTTCATTTGATGTATTTGTTATCGTATAAAACTCGCGAGATGTCATCAGATATTTTAATCAATTACGACGAAGATTAGAAGAATCGACATTACTAGCCAATGTTTGTTTCAACGCCTTTACATGTTTAGGATAAGTTGTGACAAAATTTGCAATTGTATTTGAGGAGGTAACTCCACATGACAATATCATATTGGTCAACAAAGCCGACATTATTTTTGATACGCCAATATCATGTAACAAGAATACATTTCACAGTAATATTGACATCCAGCTGAGGTCTCTTAACTTTGCCTTAGATAACAATCACTCACATCTTAAACCGTTGTCTCTATTTCCGCAGACTCAATATCACTCGACAAATGTAATCACAAAGCTAACAAATGATTTGATAAATTTCCAAAGGACTACGTTTAAAAATAAAAGATTAGCATGACGGGTGCCACTAGCGGGGCAGGAACTGCACCTGATTTCAACCCTGGTTTTTAGTTTTGGCTTAATATTTGGGTTTTTTTGTGCAGAGTTTTGTAGATAACTGTTTGTTGTTTTGTCATTTTTTTTTTTGCCATTGTATTGTCTGTTCTTCTTCGATTTACGGCCTCTGGTTACACCTTTGGTATCTTAGATTTACGGCTTCTGGTTACACCTTTGGTATCTTAGATTTACGGCTTCTGGTTACACCTTTGGTATCTTTTGGCCATTGTTTTGTCTGTTCTTCTTCGATTTACGGCTTCTGGTTACACCTTTAGTATCTTTTGGCCATTGTTTTTTCTGTTCTTCTTTGATTTACGGTTTCTGGTTACACCTTTGGTATCTTCAAACTTTTCTTACGTATGTGAGAAAAACAAGTTTAATGAAAAATTTGTCGTTTAATATTTTAGATTGATTAGTCTGTTATTTCAATATCTTTTTAATAAGATGGTACTTTTTATTTATGATGACATCAGCATCCAAAAGATTGTCCATTTTAAATTTTTAAGTTTTTACAAGGTCATTGTCGTGTTTGTTTACCTTTTGAAAATAACATTAAGAATAAGTAATTGAACATTCCTCTATTGCTTCGTAGCAGTTTCTTAGTTATAACGTTGTTCCTTATAGTACAGGATAGATATTTAGAATATTGCCAATTTAAGGTAAATAACGACCAAACAACACGTGTCCTGAATTCTTTTTAGCAGATAAGATTTTTGTCTCAAGAGATTTAGAAACACGAGACATGAGAGATTTACTTATGTTCGTGTTGAATAGAAAGTAAACTTCATATATAGATATAATATCATACGCGCTTATTATTCTAGTCATTTTTTTATATTTATAATTATAATATCCAACGGTCGTGGTCGTATGGTAGGTGGATTTACAACTACCTGTTCAATCAGTGTTTATCACCACTAACGTTGCGAGTTCGAATTCCGCTAATGGTAAGGTGTACTCGATACAACATTATATGATAAGGTTTGTCAGTGACTTGCGACAGCTCAGTGGTTTTCTCCGGGTACTCTGGTTTCCTCCACCAATCAGACTGACCGCCACGATGTAACTAAAATATTGTAGAAAGTGGCATTAAATACCAAAGCCAAACCAAGCCTCAAAAAACATCTGAAAAACTCAATGGATATCGATTTGACCTCTTTTTACGGTGTTTGGAAGTTTTCCGACGGTGTGGTATTTTATGTTTGTCATTTTACATGTATCTATAGTGTTTTAAGAAGATTATGTGAACAAAGATTTTTCATTTTTTAATCCCGTATTAAATTGAGTGTACAAGTTAAAATAATATCTACATCTAATATACTATTGTATGTCATGCCTTAGTATACCTGATAATGAAATACACGTCCAAACTCTGATAACACTTCTAAATAATATCATGTAAGTGAGGTAGATAGGTATTAGGGGCCGAACTCGTATCAGTGGTGTTATATGTTAAATATTTGGGCTTAGTAGTCAATCATCTTAACCACTCAGTAACCCAGGGTCAATATAGAGGGATAAACACACATCATAAATGGAAGGACAGACAATTCATATGTCAGAAAGCAAAAATAACAATCAATGATCGACACAAAATACAAAGAAAACAAAAGATTCAGCAACATCAATCCTTAAAACCCGAGCGGTGTGATGTGATAGGATGGGTCGTTCCTGTTCTAAAAGTAGCACCCGTCTTGTTAAATTGAAGGACACGACATCATCGGACTGAAATGAAGATCATGTTTGACACGCAGTATACGGAAATAAATACAAATAACATAAATAAAATATTAACACCCCATCACAAGAAATTGGAGAAAAGACGAACACCGTTTGTTCGCGAGGTTAACTAATCATAGAAGAAAACAGAAAACAAGCGAGAAAATAGTCACATATATATTTCGTGTAACGTCAGCTCTGAACATGTGCCTTTTATAATGAAAAACGTGTTTCCATGTTCGAGTGTGATTTCTCTTTACAATATCATCCTATTAGTTGACATGTGTATATTTCTAGGGACAGTTATAACTTCTCTGTGCCATTGCTTATTTCCAAATATTCCAATTGTATTATTTGTGTTTGTTTGTGTGTAGTGGTGTCCAACAGGTCTTAACTATATGAGTAACACGATGGGTGTCTTTTAAGAGACAGGAACTGCTACCGGTTTTCGGAGGGGTCCGTGTTGCTAATGTTGTAAGGTTTTCTATGTTGTGTTTTTGTTTTGTTAGTCTTTGTCTTGTGCCTTTTGTACCGAATTTTGTCAGTGTCTCTGGATTGTCCATTCCTGATTGCCCCTTCGACTTATTTAAAATATTAATATGTTTTGTAAATCTATGTCAAACGATTTTATCATTTCGTATAACATTAGTGCTTCAAAGAAAGATAACTCAATTTTCGATAGTATCTTTAATTTCCTTGAGAAAAGGGTGAAATAATTTTATTAGGTTAAGTGATAACATCTGTATGTTCAAAATATTTGCTTTAAGAGCCAGGTTATTCGGCTATAATCTGAAATAATAAACTATGTAGGATTGACTAAAAGTAGGTAAACTATAAAGGTTAGGTAAAGGTTACATACGTAAGTTTTCACTTTTATACTTCCCGAGTCCATGATGTTTAACATTTGATGGTATATATATGAACATTATCTCAAATTTTTAGTAGCTCATACTTAAACTTCAAATATCAATCTAGATCCACAGATCAGGTGCGAATGTGAAATTGTTTTCTTTGTCATCCCCTGTTGTACCCTTGGTTACATGAAAACTGACGTAATCATGGCTTTCATGTATTATTTCGAGTTCTATATTTTTAATCAGTTTGGTATTCAAGGGTTAGTGTTATGGTGTTTAACGCCACTTTCAACAATATTTCAGTTAAATCGTGGTGATCAGTTTTATTGGTGTAAGAAACCGGAGTACACAGAGAAAAGCACTGACCTATCAGTGTCTAGTATTTTGACTTTTGTATATCGGGTTTATGCCTCATAATTATAGCAAAAATTATATTTTCTATTGAATTTAAATTTTAAAACTAGCATAAGATTTATTTAATAGTTAAATGATAAATAAGACCATCAGGTCCCTTTGATAGTGCTAACATTATGCACAAAGCGAAGATTAAATATTTTACAATACAATTATTGATTAGAACGTTCTTTACAACAACAAGGCTCATCGGGTAACACGTGAGGTTTGACATTGTACTCACATGTGGAAAACACTTCCGTACTCACATCATTTCATTGAGAGGGGATGTTTGGGACTATAAAACTAGTCTATTTTTATTGAAGTGCCTGTGCTAAACCAGGAACATGAGTGATAGTGTTTTTGCGTGCTAGGGGAATCGATTTCTACGTCTGTTTCTACCAGGAACGTGAGTGATAGTGTATATGCGTGCTAGGGGGATCGATTTCTACGTCTGTTTCTACCAGGAACGTGAGTGATAGTGTATATGCGTGCTAGGGGAATCGATTTCTGCGTCTGTTTCTACCAGGAACGTGAGTGATAGTGTATATGCGTGCTAGGGGAATCGATTTCTACGTCTGTTTCTACCAGGAACGTGAGTGATAGTGTATATGCGTGCTAGGGGAATCGATTTCTGCGTCTGTTTCTACCAGGAACGTGAGTGATAGTGTATATGCGTGCTAGGGGAATCGATTTCTACGTCTGTTTCTACCAGGAACGTGAGTGAAAGTGTATATGCGTGCTAGGGGAATGGATTTCTATGTCTGTTTCTACCAGGAACGTGAGTGATAGTGTATATGCGTGCTAGAGGAATCGATTTCTACGTCTGTTTCTACCAGGAACGTGAGTGATAGTGTATATGCGTGCTAGGGGAATCGATTTCTACGTCTGTTTCTACCAGGAACGTGAGTGATAGTGTATATGCGTGCTAGGGGAATCGATTTCTACGTCTGTTTCTACCAGGAACGTGAGTGATAGTGTATATGCGTGCTAGGGGAATCGATTTCTACGTCTGTTTCTACCAGGAACGTGAGTGATAGTGTATATGCGTGCTAGGGGAATTGATTTCTGCGTCTGTTTCTACCAGGAACGTGAGTGATAGTGTATATGCGTGCTAGGGGAATCGATTTCTGCGTCTGTTTCTACCAGGAACGTGAGTGATAGTGTATATGCGTGTTAGGGGAATCGATTTCTGCGTCTGTTTCTACCAGGAACGTGAGTGATAGTGTATATGTGTGCTAGGGGAATCGATTTCTACGTCTGTTTCTACCAGGAACGTGAGTGATAGTGTATATGTGTGCTAGGGGAATCGATTTCTACGTCTGTTTCTACCAGGAACGTGAGTGATAGTGTATATGTGTGCTAGGGGAATCGATTTCTACGTCTGTTTCTACCAGGAACGTGAGTGATAGTGTATATGCGTGCTAGGGGAATCGATTTCTACGTCTGTTTCTACCAGGAACGTGAGTGATAGTGTATATGCGTGCTAGGGGAATCGATTTCTACGTCTGTTTCTACGATTTTATGCTTAGATTTAGCTCCAAGGTTATCAATTTACAATAAGCTAGTTTAATGAAATTGAATTTTATTCACATGTAAAATGGGTTATATTCTTATTCCTACCACCAATCTACGATAAACCTTACTATGCATATGTAGTGACGTCGTTGTCACGTGATCAATCTAAAGTAAGCAAAGGGCATTCTTATAAAAATAAATATCCATTCTCATCTAACATTCTGTTGACGATTAAACCACCTTTACGTTACAGGAAATCTACTAGCAAATTTCCAATAGTTTCCGCGGATTGACATTAAATCAAGTTTGTAATGTCATCAGAGGACGATAGTTTCACACTCGCCTGCCCAGAACAATTAGTCTAAAGGCGTAAATGTCTACAACATTACAGTAGAACGTACGTCGAACCTGATAGAGGCGATGACCTGAATTGTCTATAACATTACAGTAGAACATACGTCGAACCTGATAGAGGCGATGACCTGAATTGTCTATAACATTACAGTAGAACATACGTCGAACCTGATAGAGGCGATGACCTGAATTGTCTATAACATTACAGTAGAACATACGTCGAACCTGATAGAGGCGATGACCTGAATTGTCTATAACATTACAGTAGAACATACGTCGAACCTGATAGAGGCGATGACCTGAATTGTCTATAACATTACAGTAGAACATACGTCGAACCTGATAGAGGCGATGACCTGAATTGTCTATAACATTACAGTAGAACATATGTCGAACCTGATAGAGGCGATGACCTGAATTGTCTATAACATTACAGTAGAACATATGTCGAACCTGATAGAGGCGATGACCTGAATTGTCTATAACATTACAGTAGAACATACGTCGAACCTGATAGAGGCGATGACCTGAATTGTCTATGACATTACAGTAGAACATACGTCGAACCTGATAGAGGCGATGACCTGAATTGTCTATAACATTACAGTAGAACATACGTCGAACCTGATAGAGGCGATGACCTGAATTGTCTATAACATTACAGTAGAACATATGTCGAACCTGATAGAGGCGATGACCTGAATTGTCTATAACATTACAGTAGAACATACGTCGAACCTGATAGAGGCGATGACCTGAATTGTCTACAACATTACAGTAGAACATACGTCGAACCTGATAGAGGCGATGACCTGAATTGTCTACAACATTACAGTAGAACATACGTCGAACCTGATAGAGGCGATGACCTGAATTCAAAGATACTAATTAGTTTGTTACGAGATCAAAGTATATAAAAAGAATTAATGTACTCTCGTCAGCTAGTATCTTAATTGTTTTGCTCTGTTAAAGTAATAAAAACGTAGATATCAAATTCAGAGCACACGACGTGTGTCTGGAATAACCTTGAATAACCTTTATCAGGAAGCCAAATAATTTAACAGTATTTGGAAGCAGGAAAACCAAAGTCTCTAAACAGGATAGTCAAGATCAGCTGATTGTACCTATGCCTGAGGAAGTCAAACTACCTCTATATGACGTTACTTTGTCCGAGGTCGTTATGGTCATGCTATTGTTTTGTTTGTGCTGTGTTTTCTTCCGGATCGACATTTTAAACTTGATTTAGCTTCCTTTTATGTGTCACGTACAGCATGTAACTATGTGTGAGGTATATAATTCCTTCTTCCATTTCCTTAATTGAATAATTGATACCTAATTACTGTTTGTTTGAAAAGTCAATCTGAGGTGTATAACGTGCATTGTATTAATTAAATAATTAATTAATTAATTAATCAAAACAGAAGTAGTGTACCTAGGAGAAATCTCTCAACTGTAATCAGGAGTTTCAATCTGTTTTTCATACAAACGCATGCAATCCGTTTACATCTTTACAAAAGTCCGATTTTCGCCCGTAGTGAGGTGTACTCGATTAAACTTTTAGCAATCTAGTTTGTCCATTACTTGCGGATGATCGTTGTTTTTTCATGGTACTCCGGCTTCACCGTTGAGAGTAACGTTAAGCAGTCATAACCTATAACATATATTAGAATTATTCAGAGCTATTCCATATATGGAAATTCCTACAAAATGTCTTTGCACGTGCATGTGATAATATTGTGACTTTTTTTTAATCTCTAATACACATGTCATGTTTCCACCATACCGGTAACATATGTATGATAAACAGCGGCTATACAACACTGTAATTTACTTCAGATATAAACAATTTGGTATTACTAGTTAATAGCAAATGCCGTTATACAGACCTTTTTTAGCACATCTTCTGGAAGAGACATATTGTTGTTTTTGTCTCATCTGCCCGTCCCTCCGTCACAAACATGTGTACCTTCAACTCCTCCTATATTTTAAAACTTTGTATGCCTGCTTTTAGCCATATGAAATTTGCTTATCGTTACGGCACGGCAGTTTGATCAGGTAATTTTTAAATGATGCATTGCCCTTTTTGACTTTGAATCTTTTATCAAAAGGTTTGTACGAAAACCTTACATGAGTGGAGATAAATGTCTTTGTGTAAACATAGCCTTTAATTTCAATCTTATTTCAACCCCAGTTTACTTCATCCTTAGAATTATCATACATCTTTTAGTTACATTAAATAGATTCTTTTTTTTCTTCTTAAAAAATACCATTAACAATGCATAATTCAATATTATAATATCACAAAAATACATACCAAAGAAAGACAACTCAAACAAAAATAAGATGGGAAAAATACACCACCGTCAGAATAGTTTAAACTTCGTTAAAACGAGCAAAATCTATACCCCTAGCGTTTTCACCTCTGAGTAAATTCTAAAGTCCCATACATAACTGGGGGGGGGGGGGGGGGGGGGTGTAAAGAATGCTTGCCCCATTTTGAACCTTATACATAAAATATGCATTCTTTGTGACACAGAAGTTGTCATATGTATAATATTAGTTATCCATCATTTAAATGTTTGGCATCGGAAGACATAGTAGGAGAACAATGATCAACCTCAAACCAAAGTCTAATTGTCAGTACCATCTCTCATCATCTGTACGCAAGTGGCATAATATTGTTTCAGCAAAGTATGAATATCTTGTGAAAAGCTTTTTTAAAGATAAGACGATACGATACTTTATAAATACTTGATTGATAGTTTAGTACTCGGAGGACGATAACGTTGTAAAAGGCCTGAACACAAACTCGAGATTAACGGAGACACCATTTAAACATTTAAACTTTTCACATATAGAGAATTGACAAACCACGTGATTAACGAACATCATCTCCAATGGTACTGGTGAAGACTTTATAGTTCATTTGCCGTTACCATCCAAGCATGAAATGTGTGCATTAGGATTATCTTCCTGGATTATTTGTTCCTGAACACTTTATAGATGTGATGTTCTTGTCTACATCTTATGTGATCGTTCTGCCTCAAACTAGTTCACTTTCATTTTGATTACTGCAATATCAATGTTGTTTTTAGAGGTGTGTTGTTTGGCCTTGAAATTTTCACTCCAACAGGGTATTGACGTTTGTGTTGCATATCAATTTAAGATGCCAGATGTCTGGATTCATCGAACTAACATAACATATGAACATCACCTCCAAATGACCTTTTCGTCGTTTTAGAACATATATTTTCTTCGGAATTCGTCATAAGAAAACATTAGACGATATTAAATGTGTTTTAAACAGCTGTTTATTATAATACAAGACTAGGACACGGTTTCGCGTTTTGCACAAATAAACAACAAATGGTCACTAACCACTCATATACATGAAGTGATCAAGATAATATTAAGCAGGAAAAGTTTTAAGATATAAAAGTGCTAATAACAAGATCAATATTCAATGATCTATCAAAGTTGATATTATGAGATTTTTGTAAATACGAATTTTTAGTGAAAACAACGTTTCTGTGGTCAGTATACAAGACGGCTGTCATGTTTGGAGGAGGAAGTTTTTGTTTTATTTACCTTTGTCGTTTTTTCTATCTTGATTTAATTTTGTATAGTTTTCCCTCTCAAGTTCCTCGTGTATGTCCTTAATACAAGGACGAGTGTCATTATATTATTACATTATCTATTTTAACTACTCGAATTTCATCCTATATACAATTAACTACATAAAAGGACCGAGTTTCTTGGTTTTTTTTCTTTTAAAAGTATGATATTGGTAGATACTACATCAATAGATTTCAAGAATGAGTAGTGATACCCACGTGATGTAAGCCTTTATTATGACGTAGGTATATAAACAGTAATCCACGTGCACGTTGTTAAAAGTACAAAATAGTAAACAAATTTAATTTTATTGTTTTCATCCGGTTTATTGTTATAACTCACAAAATAATCCGTACAGATTAAAAGATTTATTTATCAATAAAAACAAAAATATATTATTGAGTGCACACGATGTTTCTAGAATAACTTTCATCAGGTACTCTGAGAGTCAAAAGATTGGAAAGATAAACAGCTTAGAGGTGTGAGCAGGTAAACCAAAAGACTAACACATGATAGACTTTATTTTTACCGGATATCTGGGTGCTCCAACGCTGGAGGGATCTACGTAAAGAGAAGAAGAAGATAGCCAAAATGGACTGCGGTTACATATGCCTGTATGATATTCTTGTAGGACAAAATAGTGTTAATATAACAAACAACACATTTTGACTTCAACACCAACGTATGTGGGGCAGTCATGTCCGTGATCGTATGGTAGTTGGATTTACAACTACCAGGCTATGCATTCAGTGCCTATCACCACTGATGTTGTGAGTTCGAATCTCGATCAGGATGAGGTATGCAACATTATGTGATAAAGTTTGTCCTCCGGTTTCCTCCATCAATAAAAGTGACCGCCATGATATAACTGAAATATTGTTGAAAGCGGCGTTAAGCACCATAAAACCAAACCAAACCAAAGTATGTGAACCATTTGTCTTAGGTTCTCATATATTTATGATGTCATGTTTTAGTAAAACAGATGTAAGCGTTTATTATGACGCGGGTATATAAACAGTAATCCACGTGCATGCTAAAAGTACAAAATTGTAAACAAATATATTTTTTGTTGTCTTCATCCGGTTTATTGTTATATCTCACAAAATAATCCGTACCGATTAAAAACTTTATTTATCAATAAAAACAAAAATATCTAATTGAGTGCAAACGCTGTTTCTAAAATAACCTTTATAAGGTACTCTGATAGTCCTAGGATTGGAAAGCAAAATAATTAAATAATATTTGGGCCTAAACAGGATAGCCAAAATGGACTGCGGTTGCCTATGGATATTCTTAGACAAAAGGTGTTAATATTACAAACCATGTTGCATTATCGCCAAATCTCTTCTAACTTCACCATTAAAGTGTGTGAACGAATTGTCTTAGGTTCTCATATATTTATGGTGGCATATTTTAGTAAAACAAAAATATATGACGGCCCCCATTTCAATTTTCACATGTTATGCCTTGTTGGTGTTTATAAAATCTTTGACTTCATTGAAACTCGAACCTGAGATTTAAATAAATACAGTTGGTGTGTGCTTTTGAAAGCTTATAATTAGAAAATTAGTCTGTGTCTTTGGAATTGAAGCTTTAATATGCATAATGTTTATGCAGCTTTCAACCCTAAGTATATACATATAGTCATGAAATACCGGATTTACAACACTTTTCAAATTTCAAAGACACCATCGAAATATCATACCACACCATAATCAATAGTTCCTGATTAATTATTTAGATAAGTCAGCTCTAGGAATTATCATTTGTACACATAATGTCTTTTAATACCTGTGTAATCAGTGTCCATCATCACTAACGTTGTGTTTTCGAATCCCGCTCATGGTGATGTGCACTCGAAACAACATTGTGTGATAATGTTTGTCAGTGACTTGCGACATGACTGTGGTTTTGTTCTGGTACTCCGGTTTCCTCCACCAATAAAACTGACCGCCAGGATATAACTGAAATCTTGCCGAATGTGGAGTTAAACACCATGACCCTAACTCGAACTCTTTTTGGACAATAAGGTACATATGAAGCTTGGTCAAATATCCTTTCCTTTGACTGTTTTTGGTATCGCCCTCCTCTGCTTAAAAAATGAATATATATACATATATACTGCATATTTAGTTCGTGTAGATTAATATTAAACATAACGGTTTTTTCATTATGAGAAATGCTGTTTTAACTGGTAAACAATTGTAATGTAACTTGATTAACAATTTATAGTGCACGTATGGTAAGATACAATGTATTACACAAACACACACACACACACACACGCATGGAATAGAACATACAACTAGTAAATCTAGGTGATATTTTACAAATATCGTTAAGACAGTTATTTTCCTTTTCTTGCATAAATTTTACCAGACAATACAATATGGAGTTTATGAACTAGAATAAGGATAAATCACGTATTTGAAAAATGACTAAGCAATATCAATAACTCCACCAAATTCCATTGGACATGTAGTTGGGTAATTACCATATTCATAGCAACTATTCATCGTTTTATTAGTCTATTTGCATATAGCTTTTGATGATTGGTTCCAGCATATATCTTCAAAGTCGTCATATAGGGATTATGTAATATTAAAATGGCATGTCCCTGTTGTTACTAAATGTATATATACAGATAATTATTTGTCCAATTAAGAGGAAATATTGTCATGCCATGCTGTAATTAAAGATTGAAGGATATACAATACAAACAGTAAATAAACATAATGTATATCTGGTAGACACCGCCAACATTAAGAAATACTTTTTTTCTGAAGCTATCATCCAATCATAGTAGAATACCGTTAATAAAAATAAACACCAGACTAAAACAACAATGTGTTATTTGTTTTTCCCTATATAGATAAAGTTTTAGTACAACAGAGTGGTAAACAACAATGTGTTATTTGTTTTTCCTTATATAGATAAAGTTTTAGTACAACAGAGTGGTACCTAATAGACCAAATGGACAAATTTAGAAGAACGACTGATGTATGTTCTTCCAGAAAGGTTACATTTGTCATTATAGACGTCTTTCTTTGCTCAAAACTAAATTCTCCTAGTAGTCATAGGTATCTATATACAATTGTACCCACTGTATTATTTGTTTGTCTTCGTCTTGTACTTTGTTAAATTTACAATATATCTTATCTTTTGGAGTCAAGAAGTTGCTTCACATCAGAGTTTTATAGATTTTTATGAAATATTATCACTGATAACGCATGCAGTCTCCACTCCTTTTGCGACCTACATACTAGTACTACTGCATCCCGTAGGCTACCACCTGTTGTATTCCACTCACATGCTGCAGTCATCAATTTAAATCCCTTTCCGGTCACCAGGATCACTTGGTGAGCTGCTACGGAATATGTGTCACAAACTACCACGGATATGCTCCGCTGATCGTTTTCATAATCCAGTCATTCTTTTCTCTTTCATTATCGAATATGACTTGTCATCGGATCTTTAATATGAGGAATACGACGGTGCCACTAGTGGAGCAAATACTGCTTATCTTTCCGGAGTTCTTGAGTTCACCTCCAGGTTTTAGTAGGGTTCGTTTGTTCACTCCAGTTTTCAGTATGTTGTTTGGTTATTTTGTTGGGGGGTTTGGGGGGGGGGGGGGGGAGGGGGGGGGGGGGGGGTTGTTTGTGTTGTTGTTTTTTGTGTGAATAAATTATCTTTTCTCCTTTTGGGATTTTTGCATCCTTAATGTATTCTTAAACTGTGAATCGCAAAATTAATATAGATAGTGAGATACATGTACTTACAAATGACACCTAAAACTGTTTTAATCTTATTTACGATTACATATATTTAATTTTATCATGAAAATAAGGCTAATTAACAAATATTAGTTTATGAAAGGAAAATAGTGAAGATTGTACTGATAGAAACGCTCATATTTTAACATGGATTCTAAAATTATCAATCCTGCCATATTTTTTTAGCTCTCCCAAGTCTTGGCCTGGATTTCCAACGTCGTTGTCTTTTTATGTTCAATGGGTTGAGGTGAGAGGTCATTGTTCGTTTTGTTGATATTACTGGAATTATTGACCATCACTGTTTGTACTTTCTTTTTATAAAAATGTATAAAATGTACTATTCGAGCTTTGAATATACGAGTAAAAATGGGAAGAATTGTTTTTAAAGGAAAAAGTCAAGACACATGGCAATTTCATGTAATGAATGCTTCATCAATAATATAAGGCTAGAAGAGGTCACACTCATATTAGTTAGCTGTTATGATTATTAAAAGGGTGTGCTCCAATTGCGCTTAATATAACCTAAATTAATGGTTAAATAAAATTTGAAAGTATCAGAAAAAATATGTTGTTTATTTATATGTTACCTTGATCGGTATTTGACCTACATCTAGTACTACAAATTATACAATCAATGTAACAGCTGCTCTGTAAAACAATATTGTAGCTAACAGCTTGAAAGGGGTAAACATTGTGACTGAAATAATAGGCTCCCGTTATTTTTTATGACGTGGTTGTGGTTGGTTGTACTTTATGGTGTTTAATGCCACAATTAATATTTCAGCTATATCGTGGCCGCTAGTTTTATTGGTGGAGAAAAATGTTGTATCGAGACTCTTCGTCTGAGCGCGATTGGAACTCACAACGTTTTTATGATGTAAACGAGAGTTGTATTACTCATAAGAAATATTGTTGCTATTGTTTTTATTACTCCCAATCTGACCTGACTTTAAAAACTGCATTACAATAAACCATGTGACCTCACATTTCTGGTTGTTCTCACCCGAAATCTCTATTATGTTTGTCTTTTGTTTAGATTAAGATAAACGCAAGTATTGCTTTTTTTCTCTGTGAAAATGTCTGATTTTATATTCTAAGATATTGCTTTTTCAAATTAAATAATTACTAAAATCAATGTATAGGCATGTATAATTAAGAATTGCTTGCAATTAAAATACATTGGTGCTCTCATTCATACACAATATCCTTAAGAATAAGCAAAGTAGTCTCTAGATTATCATCAACATGCACGTGTTCGCTTTGATTCAACATGCATTGGGACTGCATATCTGTGGATTGATTTGACGACATCTTGGCACACTTTCAGACACTCATAGAACAGGGAGGAATGTCATGGACGGCAACTCAATCGTCATTCAAAAGGAAAACGTTCGAGATCATCATTATATATTTGATTGTTGCATCAATGTTCATTTGTCCGTCGTAACAGACTTTCGCTTGAACGCCCTTTTAAAACTCTGCCACACACGACGCTCTCTTTTCGGAGCTAACGTTGCGTTGTAAGCAGCAGTAAATATATCAGTAAGTCCAACAGTTTCTAGAGCACTACATTCGAGATAGTCTACAGCC
Organism: Bathymodiolus brooksi; assembly: GCA_963680875.1. Classification (NCBI taxonomy): domain Eukaryota; kingdom Metazoa; phylum Mollusca; class Bivalvia; order Mytilida; family Modiolidae; genus Bathymodiolus; species Bathymodiolus brooksi. The sequence continues at coordinate 70,535,909 of OY804576.1, read as the reverse complement.
CCTAGCCGTTTTGCGAGTTTCTTCCCTTTCACAGTTTTAACACATGCATCGGTTATGTCAGTCATTGAACCACGTAAGTCTGTTTGTGTTCCTACTATTATAAATGGAGTATTCGGTCGGAATTCTTTAATTTCTGGAATCCATTTTGTTTTTACATTTTCTAAAGAGTCTTTGTCCTCAACAGAAAAACAAACAAGAAACACATCCGTATCATAATAAGATAATGTTCGCAGCCGGTCGTACGTTTCCTGTAAAAATAGATAGTTTTTAAAAACGTTCAATATGACAAGATATATTATTCATATAATCTTATTTCCTGTTTTAGAATTAAATGACGACAGTAGACAGATATATTATCATTGGTTTTTTTTTAATGCGTGGTGTCTTTACTGAAGTACATCTTATCGATTATTTATTCATGTGCTCAGAAAATGACGGTATATCATCGACAAGAGAAATACCATATTTAAAGCGTTGATCAGTTATAACTAGACAATAAAACCCATCTACTAGATAGGTACATATCACATTAAATACATTACAAACAAGTCTAAACATACAGAACAACACGAACTCCCGTAATAATAATTATGTAGCTATCTTGTGTCCAGTAATTGGCGCTCGTTGTGAAATCCGTTTATCTCTTTACCATGTAATTTTGCAATGAGAATAAAGATATAATATGTATATGTTTAAGACTGGTGGAGCAGAATCTTCTTACCCTTCCGCAGGACCTGATCTCACCCATGGTGCTTAGTTGGGTTCGAGTTGTTCAATCTTTAGTTTTCTATGTAGTGTTTTGTTGATTATTGTTTGTCTTTTTGTACTTTTTCGTTTGACCATTGAATTGTCTGTCCTTCGTTTCAACTTTTTTTCACACCGATAACAAATACTTTATATAATAGATAAGCGATCGGATAGTGGTCAACCTAGAATCTAATTTGACAAGCAATACACAAGTATTAAGTTACATACTAAATGTTTTATGTAATTTATTGTAACTTTCAAGACTGGACATCGTATAGAAAAGAATTAAACAGCTAACCAAATAAGACCAATAATAATGCTGAATGTTCACTATGCAAAACACGCGATATCAATGTTAAATTATCAATGTTTAATTTTCTACGTAGCTCAACCTAGCAGCTACGATATTGAACGCACCCGTTCAAGATCGTAGCTGCTAGGTTGAGCTACGTGGAAAAATCCTATTGAACGGAAAGCTAGCCTTGCCGCTACATAGCTCTAGCTAGCTTAAAAAGTGTCTGCTAGCTTTTGAATCCAAGATGGCGGCTAAGACTAAATTTAATTTCGTAAGGTAAAAATAGTGGCATTGCAGGAAGTGACAACGCTTTTAATACGGATGATAATCTATTAAGGTAACTAGACAAATACGATTAGCTAAAATGTTCCAAGAAATTATTCTATATGATTGGCGTCATATTTGTTAGCACTGCTACGTAGCTAATCGTTCAATAACGTCACTATTTGTCCTGGGCCTAAGACACGTGCGAATTCCAAAAGTTGAATACCTATCAATAACAATAGAACTAGTGTGTAAACATTGATATAACACTTGATTTTGCTAATAGTGTTAACAGTTAATAACTGTACGGACTGTCGTATATAAATACAAACTATGAATGTCATCATGAAATATATATATTCATTTCGGCACCTTGTTATCCAATATTTGATATCCCCACACACATACATTGTAGACGTGATATTTGAATGCCATGCAGTTGATCGTATACACTTCATGTTAAGTTCATTTGTTTATATTTTGTCTGATACAAGTTGTTTGTTTTTGTTTTATATTATATTTTACAACTGAGATAACATATTATGATTAATTATCCAATATTTGTGGAGAATTATTGTGGAATATTTTTGTTGGTAATTGGTTTTTTTTTTTGGGGGGGGGAGGGGAGGGTGGTAAACACTACATATATACGTACTTGACCTGCTGTATCTGATACCTGCATCTTTTCACATCCATTACGTACGTGTATGTTTACTGCAAAAGAAGAAAATCTCAATAATATTTCATATAACCTTAGGCTAAATCATTTAAAGTAAGATTTTAGTTAAATAATTGCAAATGGAATATGAGGTACATTTTTGTGTATCTAAATAAGACTATTTTTAAAATCTTAACTGGAATGTAAATAGATTTATACTGATGTCAAAATATAAATATTACATGCATGTACTTATTATAATCTATCCATGCATGTAAATTTAAACGTTCATTCCACCATTCTTGTGCATTTTCGTTAATGTTAGATCAAAGATCACTTTTTAATATACAGGTGTGATTGTGAATATTAGTGTCTATTACCTGAGATGCACACCTTGCAAGATGACACCATATATATGTTAGGAATGTAACTGTTTACGTGTAACTGGAATGTAAATAGATTTATACTGATGTCAAAATATAAATATTACATGCATGTACTTATTATAATCTATCCATGCATGTAAATTTAAACGTTCATTCCACCATTCTTGTGCATTTTCGTTAATGTTAGATCAAAGATCACTTTTTAATATACAGGTGTGTTTGTGAATATTAGTGTCTATTACCTGAGATGCACACCTTGCAAGATGACACCATATATATGTTAGGAATGCAACTGTTTACGTGTAATTGTCAATGTCCAAATATTTCAATTATACCCCCCTTTTATCAAGATTGATTTAGAAGCTGTTTAGGGATACTATCGACTTTCATGACTAAAACACTTTTAAAATTGTACAGGCTTTTAATTAAAAGGTCTAGGATAATTAATCACTACTTTCCCCCTGCAAGAAAATATTATAATAACGTGTTAGTAGTTTATGTTGCTTTTAGATAAGAGTTTTATCCGTTTTATACAAAATTATTAATTTATCTTCATCTTTTTCTTGCCTTAAACAAAGAAAATACAGAAATGAAAAATGAATGAGACAGATTATGACTAATTATGTACAAATTTATGTTATTGTTATAAAATTTGTCTTACAAATTGTCTTGCTTGTGGGATAAACGGGAAGTACTTAATCATAAGACATCTTGTTATCTACTACTCATATACAAAATGTATATCAATATCATCTCCTTATATAATGTAACACAATGGAACAATAATGAACCTTTCTAAGACAAATGTATCTTTCTAACAATAATGAATTTTTCTAACAATAATGAATCTTTCTAACAATAATGTATCTTTCTATCTAACAAATAAATACATAATTTGACTTCGAGGTGACATGTATATTTCAACAATGACTTTTATGGATAGCTATAGGTTTTTTTTCCTGTCGATGAAAACATTTTTTTTAGAGACCATAATATAGTGAGATACTGTGAAGATTGTTTTCTGCTAAATGGTAATCGATTTTCTAAGCAAGCATTGTTTCATTATCTTTCTCCTGGAAATAGCATTAGCAACATCACCAGACTTTTCAAAAATAGAAAGTCAAAATCGATCCTTGTAAAAAAAAAAAAAGAGGACAAATAAACATTGAATAAAGAATGCACTACTTTTTTTTATTTTATTTTATTTTACTTAAGAGGAAACTAGGAAAGGGGGAGGGTGGTAATTTTAGGTCACTAAAATTAACAGAAAAAAAATATCATGAACTGAAAAATGCCAAAAAATGAATAATCTGACCCTGCAGTTTTTTAATGAGAAATTTTTGGTTTAATTTGAAGAAAAATTGCTGATTTTTCATATCCAAAAATAAATAATCAGATTTCTGTTTCTTTTGGAAAACAAAGTGTGACTCGGAGGTTCTTAATTTTATATATAATAGCTCATTGAATTTTGCTTTATAAAAACAAATACATTAAAAAGCAATAAATGAAAATTTGTACATTAAGAAAAAGAAAAAGAAAATTTTAATGAGTTTTCTACTCACCTAAATAATCATCGAAACACGTTGGTTCGTACGATGTCATAATTTTTCCTGTAGTATAGCTAAGTATAATACTAGTTTTTCCAACTCCTCCATCCCCTACTAAAACACATTTTACCTCTCTTGGTGCCTTTTTTGTCACCATTTTTGATATAATTATTTGTCCTTTATACAAATCCATCAATAAGCGTGTATCAAATAAGACATTTAATTACAGAGTAAACATTCGTAGCTTCAGTGACGTTACAATCGACTTTTCCGGTCACGCCTCACAAGTTAATTAAAATAAATAACTATCATTTCACTACAAACAGATTATGTGACTCACAAGTTATTAGTTCAAATTTATCTTAGAATAGTAAGACAATTCATAGTAAATTTAATAAGTACAAAATCCACTTACAGCGAGTAAATTTTACTTATAAGTAAACTATTTTAAATATGTACAATGTAACGCACTTACAATGCGGTATTATAGCGTCCGGATACATGACATATAACATATAACATGTATGTATAGTTCAAACTATAAACATTTTAAACATGTGTAGTGTTCAGCATCCAATACAGAAATAAACAAAGACACTTAGCAAGACAAAGAATAATCGATATCCCTACGAATTGTAGGCGTGTGAATTTAATTATCAGGGAAACTGATGTATCAAACGCGTTCATTCTGTCATATAATTATATAAATATCTGACTCCGATTGACCTAATGCTATGAACTATTTTTCTGTGTATTATTACCTTAATATTTATTTCATTCGAACAAACAAATGCATTACAGAAATATAGATATAGTTTAAACATATTGTATGTGCCAATTAAATAGACAAAATGGATTAGACACAAGTTAAACAGACTTATGAAGTCTTCTCCAAATTACAATTTGTTACATTAAAGAAGTACATAAAAGGCATGGATTACTATATATACATTGTATATACATCTTCGTTAATTTCTGTTTTCACAGTGTACTCGATAAGTCAGTGACTTGCGGCAGGTCGGTGGTTTTCTCCGGGCACTCTGGTATCCTCCACCAATAAAGCTGACCGCCACAGTATAACTGAAATATTGTTGAAAGTGGAGTTAAACACCATAACCCTAACGCCTAACTCTGTTTTCACAACACATCCCTATTTAATTGAAACATTTTATATCTATCAAAGCAATCTATGACTATATTTGTGTTCATTTTTATCAATATAATATTTTTGTAATGACCTACATGACATTTATACGACTTGTTCGTTATATATGATAACATCATGATTAATTAAAAGGAAAAAAACAAAAAATACCACGATGTCGGAACAGTTTCAAAATCCAATAGATTGGTATCGACACAACTTCAACAGACAAGACAAGGTTTTTTTTATATAACCTCAGACACACAGGTGTACAAGAGGACATAGCAAATTCACATTCTATATAAATACAAATAGACATATCATATATGCAATACAACATCACAAAATAATAAATAAATAGCATACAAGAAAGAAATCGGATTGTCTATAAAAAGCGCACCATAATTTTAAGAAAAGATGCCAGATTCCTGTACAGTTCTACATGACAATACATAAGCATTCGTGAAAGTTTCAGTTCGGTTGGATATTCCGTGTAATATATAGGAATGAACTTTTAATTTACTGTTTTTCACAGATGAACACATAAATAATGGAATTCATCTCCAATTCCGTTTCCACAGAGATTACAACTTCTTTCATGTTTAGGCACCCAGTTCCATCAATAAAAAGTGGCGTGGTTAAAGTAGTTTTATGTGCCCAAAGCTCATCTCTTAATGAGATGGTGCGGTCATGCAAGTGTTTTTCCACATGTGAGTAAAATGCAATCCCTTACATATAACTGGGCGAACAGTGTTATTTTAAAGAACGCTGTAATCTTGAACTTTATACATAATATATTTAATTTTCGTGACATAGAATTTGTTATATGTATAATATTAATTTCATTAAAGAAAGTCGATGGCATCAATCATCATTTAAATATTAGATAATAAACAAGGTCATCGTAAGACATAATGGTGAAACAATAGTCAACGTTGTATTAGTCCGAGATTCCTCTGCCGTCCGACGGCTTTTTTTTCTCGACTTGCTGAAGCCGCGCTGACTCTGCGTCGACACATTTCCACGTTTCGTGGCTATCGGATTTTATTTTCTATCCGAAACACTTATATAAATCGCTTCGCCAATCATTTTTCTATTCATTCATAACCATCTTACCCTCAGAAAGTGGTGTTACACTCGATTACAGCACGATTTTCATGTAGACCCTATGATTTCGTCATTTCACATCCATTTTGGAACATTTGTCACGTGACTTCGAGAAAACTACGATTACCGCAATGTATCATATAAAATGATTTGCATATAAACAAACAAACAAATATTTTCATTGCCAATCACAGGCGCCTGTTAAGGCAGAACAATTAACATAAAATTTAATACAGTTGATTACATTGATTGGTAATGATTTTAACAGCAATAGTGAATTACAGATAACCATAAGAAAAAAGATATGATCTTACCTTGTCCAAAAAGGGCGGACGTAACACATGCTCTTTCTGAAGCCCGTGGGCAACACTGCCATTGAATCTTTTCTTTCCAACACATTTTGTATTATTTCCTTCTGCTCTGATTTGAGCTGTAGATGGAACTGTTTGTCCTACAGAATACGCTTTACATCTATATTGTTGTCTATGTATGCAAATAATTTGGCACGCTGCATTAAGTAGTTCCCATCATGCAATGCGTTGCTATCATTCAGTTAGTATCGCGAGATCACGTTTGTAGGCTCGAAAAAGAAAGTCAACATGGCGAAATGATGGTCTAAGGCAAAATCGTGCTGTAATGGATTGTAACACCACATTCTGAGGGTAAGATGGTTATGAATGAATAGAAAAATGATTGGTGAAGCGATTTATATAAGGGTTTCGGATAGAAAATAAAATCCGATAGCCACGAAACGTGGAAATGTGTCGACGCAGAGTCGCAGCGGCAAATTCGCTGTTTTCCGTATGTAGAGCTCTCTGACGTCCCACGGCTCCAACAAGTTGAAAAAAAAGCCGTCGGACGGCAGAGGAATCTCGCACTAACGTTGTACCGAAATCTAAATGTCAATACCATATTTCTTCATCTGTACATTAAGAAGAGTTTGAAGATCCCAAAGGGAGGTAATCAGAATCCGTATATGGCCAAAAGAAAAAGTTCAAAAGGACAAACAACGATCTACAAAACATACATATAAAACTAAAGATCGAGTAACACGAACCCCACTAAAAACCGGGGGTGAACTCATGTTCCCCGGAAGGATACGCAGTTCCTGCTCCACTCGTCGTGTTAATCTAGTTACAAACCCGGGGACATAATACTTTTCAACAAGGTGTTGATATCTTCCGAAAAGGTTTTGAAAGATAAGACGAGACGATTCTTTAAAAATACTTTGATTGAATAGACTCGTATTCAGAATACGGTGACGATGAAGAAAACTGAATACAAACTGCAAGCTCGAGCGTAACGCATTCATGAGTCATGAAACATAAACTCCACACGTGGAAGCAGTTGATTAGTTACTATCAAGGTGCGAACAATTTATTATGACGACATTAATGTCGTCTCTTTTGTCATAGAGTCTGATCTGACCATTGGCGTCAAATAAACAACTATGAAAATAAATATTCTATTAGCTGTCTATCTGTGATGTGAGGCAGTTGCCTCTTCTGATTTTCTGAAGAAGAAAAAAAGGTTAAAAGAAAAAACAGAGAAACGGGGAAGACTGAAAGCCAACTTTATCTAGTTTTCTGGTCACGCCTCACAAGTTAATTAAAATAAATAATTATCATTTCACAACAAACAACTACAGATTATGTGACTCACGAGTTATTAGTTCAAATTTATCTTAGAATAGTAAGACAATTCATAGTAAATTTAATAAGTACAAAATCCAGGTACAGCGAGTAAATTTTACTTATAAGTAAACTACAGTACAGTCGGGAAGCCACGCACAGATTCCGTACCTCCAACAATGCAAAGTCAAATCCCGAAATCAAGGGACGTAACTCTATTTTTTTAGACATGACGCTTTACAAGTGAGCGGCCATGCATTGTTTACGTCGACACCCCATGTGTTTTTACTGAATATCTTCATAAATACAACTGAAAGAAGTATTCATTTTTATTGAATCCATTTTTTAAATAAAATTGTAACGTGACTGACGCGTGAATACGTGTATTTATGATATCGTTTGCTTGAAATCAACGTTGGAACTCGGGATACCGCTGCTGATGAAATGTTGTAAAAAAAATGGCGCTAAAAATAGACTCTTTAACTAAGTGGAACAATTGCATCCCATTGGCCGTTTATTAATAAATTTGGTAAAAATAGCTAGAATCACGTATTAGAGTATGGATTATTTGCATATTTCCCCATCATTCGTCACTAGAATTCCATATTTGGATGTAAACAAGAAGCACTATATTTCGAGATTCTAACCAAATATTTCTGGGGTTTTTTCATAGATTGATCGATCTATTAGGATGAAAATGTGACTGTTTCTGTTTAAACACGAAAGAACCACTTGACCAATCATAGTCACACATATATAGAGTCATTTTATTCCATTTTTAACAACAAATCTTTCATTTTCGTTGACTCGTTCCATGGCATTTATGGACATGTCAAAATATTGACATAATAAATAAATACATTTTAGAAATAAAAAGGTCTGCATTATAATGTATGATCTTGTCATGCAGAGAATGGTGAAAGATTATGTTAAATTCACTCTAGATTAACATGGCATAGCATAAGGCTATATGTTTAGTTCATGTCAAGCATTTACAGCCCCCCCCCCCCCCCCCCCCCCCTTTTTTTCCATTTTCAGTCTGTTTTCCTGAAATACTTATTGATGTGTGTATATGCTACTTTTCAGTGCCAATGGTATTGACAACCTCCAGATTTAGTTAGTTTTAGATCATTGTAGGTAGATATATATATACAGACTGGACATGGGATGTTTATTTTTTTTAACAAGAGTCTGAAGATACCAAAGGGGCAAAGTTACTGATTCTATTAAATAAAATGGATGTTTATTTTCTGTTAGTTTCAGATTCTATGAGTATAAATGCAAAGTTTCCTGTGATGTTTATTGGTTGAATATTTGAATAAATAAAAGGAAGAATGTATGACAAGTCTTATATATATATTCATACAGGTTTGAAAATCAATATATATATATATATATATGGTTTTTTTCTTCTAAAATATCCATGAAGTAAAAAAAAATGGACCAGCATTCCAATTATTTTTAAAGTACATCATCAAACAAAATGCCATGAGTTTTCAAGACACCTTGTGTCATAAATTATAATAAAGTCATTCAGAAAAGAACTTTTTGATTGTGTAATTTGTGAAACTTCATCTGAAAGTCAAAAGGTTTATTTCAATTTCAATTGAAAACCAGGACTTGTCTTAAACATTTCAAGAATGAATTAAATTTCTGTAAAGAATTTGGCTCAGAAGATAAATTATATTGTGGTACATATTGTTATAACAGTTGTAACACATTTTCTAGGTCAGAAAGTGGAGCTGAAACATGATCTCAAACTTTTCAATTTCTTATAGATATATTGAACCAGAACCAAGATGTTGAACAAGTTTCTACAGACATTTAGACCTGTATACACTCCAACATGTTGTTGAATTTGTTATTCATGCTTTTTTTTAGATGAAAAGGTACTTATGTTGCCTGTTGTTTATGAGAAATATAATTATCTTTTATTTATGAATATTAATGCCGAAATTTATAAATTTTCTTTTACAGAAAAGAATTTTTCAAAATGTGCCCATTTATTAACTTTTTTCCAGTCATTGGAACAAATAAAATAATTTTTTTAACTTCAATTTTAAACAATATTAACCAATACTTGGTTATTTTGCCAACAGAAAACATATTCATTCTATTCTAGTCATTTAATTTACTTAGTGAAATTTGGAATTCTGGTTTGTCCTTTCATGTGAATGCAAGTATTCTGTATGTGTCTTAAAATTATGTGAATGGTAGTCATTCAATATGCTCTTTTATGTGAATGCTAGTTATTCGGTATGTGTCTTTTATGTGAATGCTAGTCATTTTGTGTCTAATGTCTTTTATGTGAATGCTATAGTCATTCTGTTTGTGAATGTCATGGTGGAAAAATTATTGCAATCTAAGTATCCATATTTGTAAATGCTGGTAATTTTGTGAATGTCCTGGAGAAAGAATTATTGCAAACTAAGTACCCATATTTGTAAATGCTGGTCATTTTGTGAATGTCAAGGGGAAAGAATTTACAACTTGACCACCCATATATGTTATAAAAGCTAGTTTGTAGTTGTGTCAAACACATGAATATTCCAAATACATTGATATTTACATTGTGAGATAAACATGAAACTTGGTAGCTTTCATTCAGATAATAAAATTTCCTAATTTCAAGAAAAATATTTGCTTACACTGATTTTTTTTTTAATTTGCCTTGATATAATAGGAAGGGTTAAGATATCCGAATACAATTTTTTATGCCCCTTTTTGTCTCAAGGTTTCACTTTTTTTTTTTTAGATTTAAAAAAAATTATTAATTTTTTTACATGTTTTTTTGTTTTTTTTTTTATAATATTTTCATATTTTTTCAATTCGCTTAATTTTTGTTTACATGCTTTTATTTTTTCCACACATTTATTTCTTTCTATTTATCTCGTACCTGTTGTATTGAATTTAAGTCTAGTATCATATATGATTTTTTTTTTAATTTAAAGTGATAATAAATAGTAATTCCCCAGTCTAAATTACAAAATGCACAATGTCTAAAACAATATTGCAATACAAATAATTCAATTAAACTGAAAAATACGGTATTAATACAAGAAAATTAACAAAAGACATAGACACCCCTTTCCCAAATGAAATATACTCTTTCGGATGTACGCTTAGGTGTCGTTTATTGTTGATGTTAAGAAACACCACCGATGTGTTCCGAAAGACAATGAATTTCGATGTTTGGCAAATGGTCGATCCGATCAAGGTGGGTGTAGGGCTAAGTGGAACAATTGCATCCCACAAGACATTGACACTAGTTGTCGGTATGACAATGATCCTAGATGATTTCCAGGCAATGTATGTTACAGAAAGCCATCATATTGTTTTAATTAAATTTTCTCTTTTAAATAGAACCACCTTGACATTTGTTTTGAAATTGAGTCCACTTCAAGTAGCAAAATTCGATGTTTGTACACAATATAAATAAAAACTGAAGTGATACAATAAATTTCTATTTATCCATAGACATCTTCCGTATATTTTAATTGATTTCAAGCATAAATATTTATTGTAAACCGACGTATTTTAAGCGAAGGGTTGAACGTCATTTTTCATCAAAAATGAAGCGAAAGTCACGTGACTGGGACTTGACTATGGAGCTCTCCTGTCACGCTGGCTGTCCTACTGGTATGTGGCCAAAAGTATTGCAACATGTAAAAAAATCCCTATATAATCAACCAAAACCATATTTTTTCAAAAAATTATTGTGAAGTCATTTCTGGATAGATTTTAACAAAGTTTACACCAAAACATTCAGAATTGTCTATATTTTGATTGTTTATTTGCTCATTATGTTTATATGAGTGGTTTTTATTTGTTCATAATTTAAACAGGATTGTTAATTTTTGGGATTTATTTTTAGTTGAAATATATAGGAAAATCAAAGTCAATTTCTATTTGTTATGTTTAAATTATGAACAAATAAAAACCACTCATATAAACATAATGAGCAAATAAACAATCAACATATAGACAATTCTGAACGTTTTGGTGTAAAATTTGTTAAAATCTATCCAGAAATGACTGCACAATTATTGTTTGAAAAAATATGGTTTTGGTTGATTATATAGGGACTTTTTTACATGTTGCAATACTTTTGGCCACATACTGTACATGTATTTTAAATATGTACAATGTGACGCACTTACAATGCGGTATTATAGCGTCCGGATGCATGTACATGTATGTATAGTTCAAACAATAAACATTTTAAAAATGTGTAGTGTTCAGCATCCAATACAGAAATAAACAAAGACACTTAGCAAGACAAAGAATAATCGATATCCCTACGAATTGTAGGCGTGTGAATTTAATTATCAGGGAAACTGATATATCAAACGCGCTCATTCTGACATATAATCATATAAATATCTGACTCCGATTGACCTAATGCTATGAACTATTTTTCTGTGTATTAATTACCTTAATAATTATTTCATTCGAACAAACAAATGCATTACGGAAATATAGATATAGTTTAAACATATTTTATGTGCCAATTAGATAGACAAATTGGATTAGACACAAGCTAAACAGACTTATGAAGTCTTCTCCAAATTACAATTTGTTACATTAAAGAAGTACATAAAAGGCATGGATTACTATATATATATATATATATATATACATCTTCGTTAATTTCTGTTTTCACAGTGTACTCGATAAAACTTTATGTGAAAAAGTTTGTCAGTGACTTGCGGCAGGTCGGTGGTTTTATCCGGGCACTCCGGTATCCTCCACCAATAAAACTGACCGCCACAGTATAACTGAAATATTGTTGAAAGTGGAGTTAAACACCATAACCCTAAACGCCTAACTCTGTTTTCACAACACATCCCTATTTAATTGAAACATTTTATATCTATCAAAGCAATCTATGACTATATTTGTGTTCATTTTTATCAATATAATATTTTTGTAATAACCTACCGGTACATGACATTTATACGACTTGTTCGTTATATATGAAAACATCATGATTAATTAAAATGAAAAAACAAAAAATACCACGTTGTCGGAACAGTTTCAAAATCCAATAGATTGGTATCGACACAACTTCAACAGACAAGACAAGGTTTTTTTATATAACCTCAGACACACAGGTGTACAAGAGGACATAGCAAATTCACATTCTATATAAATACAAATAGACATATCATATATGCAACACAACATCACAAAATAATAAATAAATAACATACAAGAAAGAAATCGGATTGTCTATTAAAAACGCACCATAATTTTAAGAAAAGATGCCAGATTCCTGTACAGTTCTACATGACAATACATATAAGCATTCGTGAAAGTTTCAGTTCGGTTGGATATTTCGTGTAATATATAGGAATGAACTTTTCCCTAATGGTTTTAATTTCCTGTTTTTCACAGATGAACAAATAATGGAATTCATCTCCAATTCCGTTTCCACAGAGATTACAAATTCTTTCATGTTTAGACACCCCGTTCCATCGATAAAAAGTGGAGTGGTTAAGGTAGTTTTATGTGCCCAAACCTCATCTCTTAATGAGATGCAAGTGATTTTTCACATGTGAGTAAAATGCAATCCCTTACATATAACTGGGTGAACAGTGTTATTATAAAGAACACTGTAATCTTGAACTTTATACATAATATACACTGCATGAAATTTCTCCTTTTGAGGCAGCCAAAAGGTATTGGAAATGTCATATTTTCATTACCTTTTGTTGTATTTTACTTACATTTTGAAAAAAATCAAAAGGTCTAAAAGATCATCTTTTTGTTTCTTAAAAGGTAGTCGAAATGGCCCACTTTTGTTAACATCAAAAGATGTATGAAATGCTAACTTTCATATGGTTAAAATATAATCAAAAGATGGACTTCCCAATTAACTTTTAGCAACAAAATATCAATCAAAGTTCACCTTTTTTTCACCACAATATAAACCAAATGTCATCGATTGAACCAAAAGGTCAATCAAAGTTCACCTTTATCACCAAAATATAAACCAAATGTCATCTGATTGAACCAAAAATCACCAAAAAGGTGACCTTTCCAAATTGAAATATTACAAAAGGTTGATTGATCTTTCTAGACCAAAATATGAACAATATTTCACCTTTCACAACTAAAAAAGGTAAAAAAGGTATAGTCCGTTTGACCAGCCTAAAACAGGACTAAAAAATTAATTAAAAATCAACAGTTCAACTTATTGATTTTTCTTCTTCACACATTTACTCATATATTATCTACCTACTCTGACAAATAATTTCAGAATTTTGACACTATTTTCCAAAAAGTTGCCCATTAGGTCTCTTTGTTAAATATTTGTACCAAATGTGGATATGTGCAGAGGGAGTTAGTATGCTTGTTGTTACCAACTTCCAGTGTAAACAATAACAACACATGTGATTTTATTTACATTTCACTGTCATGTGATTACCTAATTTGAATATGTCACCAGAACACAAGCATGCATGGGATGTTCATTTCACTTTCACCAAGTGACAATTTTGATTCGGCTTCAAAATAATCAAACACTTTTAGTATTAAATCCTGTTTATTCATCTGAAGTTTTGAGAGGCATGACTATCCTTTCTATATAAGTATTGGTAGAGTTCTAAATAAGGGCAGATCATTTTTAATTTGTAAATATTAATTTATGAAAAGACAAAAAAAATGTTGTTTTTTTCTACCTTTATTTTATATTTTTTCTATTATATTTAAAAAAAATATATATTAATTACTTGTGTTTTTTATTATGCTTAAATAACATACATAAAACTTGTTTTCATTTTCTAAAAGTATACACAAAGCATGGGCTATTTACATGGTATATCTTGTCAATACACATAGGCTTACTTTATAACCATGTTCTTTGAGTTCACATACTGGGCTTTAGAAAACACCAAAACAAAAGTGATTTTATTTAGAATTTAAAGAAAAAGATTTAAAATTCAAAGGCTTGCATTTATACTTCTTACTTTTAAATTTCTAAAATAATTTCCAATAAAATGTAAAAAGTTAAAACTTTAGGTGAAATGAACATCTCATGCATGCTTGGGTTCTGGTGACATTCAAATTAGGTAATCAAATGACAGTGAAATGTAAATAAAATCACATGTGTTGTTGTTATTGTTTACACTGGAAGTTGGTAACAACAAGCATACTAACTCCCTCTGCACATATCCACATTTGGTACAAATATTTAACATAGAGACCTAATGGGCAACTTTTTGGAAAAGTGTCAAAATTCTGAAATTATTTGTCAAGAGTAGGTAGATGATATATGAGTAAATGTGTGAAGAAAAAAAATCAATAAGTTGAACTGTTGATTTTTAATTAATTTTTTAGTCCTGTTTTAGGCTGGTCAAACGGACTATAATATCTTTATATCTTGCCAGACCACAATGTGACATGAACAACTCCTACTGTTCATTAACAAAAGGTTGCATGAAGTTGATTTCCTTCTTCCAAAATGATCTGCAAGCTGGTTGAAAGCATTTGATGTGACATTGATATCATATATTGACACAAGACACAAAATGCTTACAATACTGTAAATTTATAAACTAAGCTTGTTCTTTTTTCAACTTTTCCATCTGAATTAAACCTTCTGGCTTACAAAACGATGAAACTGATCAATCGCTATATCTTGCCAGACCACAATTTGACTCCCATCACAATTCACTCCCATCACTGTATTTAACAATGAAACACCCTATACATAGAATTACTTTTTTTATTTACTGCATTGTTCAAAGGCAATGAATTAATCAGGAGCATTGAGTGAAATTGGTATGTTTTTTTTTATATAAGTTGCAATTGATGACTAAGCTAGAAGGCATGTAATTTACATAGACAGAAGAAATAATATGTTTTCTTTTAAATTTTTAATCATCTTCAACAAGCAAATAAATAAATTCAACCAATCAATACTGAATTAAAAAACTAAAGGCTCATGTGAACATGAATTGCTCGCCTTGTTATCTTAACTGGCCCATTTAATAGTTAAGTACTGGTAGCTATGTGTATCATATGGACACCAGTAATTTTACAATGATGTGACTAAATTGCAACCATCAGAAATGGTGGTTATCCCTGTACTATAGAGTATTTGAAATCATAAGACTAAAATGTTGAAAAAAAAATTCATGTATACAATTATAGTAACAAGTGCCCAGGGCAAGTGCTGTAAAAGATCAAATGAATGAAAAGTTCAATGAAAACTCGGCCTCAAAATAACTATTCAATCATTTTGGTCCCATTTACCAAAAATTGTGATTCAAAAAAGACTTGTAGCACATCATAAGAATGCTCAAATAAAAATTCTGGGGAGCGTGAAGACTAAAACTATGCCCAAGGAGACATAGCAGAGACCTTGTTTCAGTTTATTTAACTGAAAATTTGTTAAAAACTGCATAAAGAATATACAAGAACAGATGCACTAGCCACTGGGCAGATGACACTAATAGTCCAGTAGAAGGGGCATTATTATATTAAATTAGCATTTATGACAAATAAATAGAAAGTTCATAATTTCTTGTTTACAAAAAAGAGTGGACCACTCAAATATAGAGCAATATTGTCTTGTGTCTACATTCATAACCATATCACTTGAGGAAAATATAGATATATTTAAGAAAAGAATGGAAAATACCAAACACCAACATTTAACGATTTATTCAAATCATACAATGTATTGACAGACAACATACAAGTTGACCCACCATTTACATTACTCCATGTAATTAAGAAACAAATCAAATTACAATATATGGCACAATTTTACTATATTTTATAATTTCCATTGCTGACCAAATATTGATATTAAGAACAAATTGGGACATAATTTTAGAGTATTTCTAATTTCCTGTGCTCAACAAATATTCATTTTAAGAATTTACATTAAGAAACCTGTGTAGCAAGGTTTAAAAAGTATTGAAATGAGATTTTATGTTGATTTAAGCCTGCATTGATCAGTAGACTGTAAGTGGCAGCTTCACCAACAGCGCTAATGTGCATGCCTTCTTGCATATGATCATCCTGTTAGTAAAATTTTAAGGTATTGATCAGTAGACTGTAAGTGGCAGCTTCACCAACAGTGTTAATGTGCATGCCTTCTTACATATGATCATCCTGTTAGTAAAATTTTAAGGTATTGATCAGTAGACTGTAAGTGGCAGCTTCACCAACAGCGTTAATGTGCATGCCTTCTTACATATGATCATCCTGTTAGTAAAATTTTAAGGTATTGATCAGCAGACTAAGTGGCTGTTCACCAACAGCGTTAATGTGCATGCCTTCTTACATATGATCATCCTGTTAGTAAAATTTTAAGGTATTGATCAGTAGACTGTAAGTGGCAGCTTCACCAACAGCGTTAATGTGCATGCCTTCTTACATATGATCACCCTGTTAGTAAAATTTTAAGGTATTGATCAGTAGACTGTATGTGGCAGCTTCACCAACAGCGTTAATGTGCATGCCTTCTTACATATGATCATCCTGTTAGTAAAATTTTAAGGTATTGATCAGTAGACTGACTGTTTCACACAATTATTTCAGTTAGTATATTTGCAAACATATGCCCTTCATGATACATCTGCAGACCAATTATGGTGTGTCTAGATAAGACAATATTTTAGAAATTGACACCATAAAAATTAGATGCAGAGCTAAAAAAATCATTGATATTTGAAAACTGTTTGGCATACATTTCACAACACAAGGGATTTACTGGCAAATATAAATTGTCTTTGTTTTCAAATTTTTGCCAAAAACATCCCATAACTAAAACTGAAAGTAAACACAAGTCGCATCAAATCTAATTCATAAAAATGCTTACTACAATAATGGGTACGATTAGATATCTGCAACTACTCTACATATATATAGTAATTTTATTTAACACAATCCTTTCTGAAACAAATTGCCAAAAAAAGCAGCTATATTAACATAGTTTAAATATGCAACACCTCAAATGTTTTTTTTAATATCAACAGTTTGATGGACCACAGCTATATAATACATGAGTTTGCACTTTTTTTGCTATGTCTCACAACTCGAATGTACTTGTTTAATGAGCTACAAACCACTTCCAACTCTAAACTTAGAATATAACAAAGTCAACATCAGGTCTGGACCTGCGTCACCAACATATTGACTCAAATCTACTCAAACTAAGAGGTGCATTTCTTAATTGTGTCTTTTCCTGCCTCTTAGTCTATTTTCAGGCCATCTCCCACAATGTATATTAAACTGACGGTTTTGTCCACATTCTTTAATACAAGTCTTGGTGGTGACTTCTTTTTAGATTCCAGGTTGACAAATTTTACCTAAAAAGAGAGGTTACCATTATGAAATTGTACAGCAAGAAAGATAAAAGTGTTTTAAAGCTAATATATTGTATACTATATAATGACAGACTGGTGTAATGGGTAGAGAGAAACAATAAATAGTGCTATATCACACAATGGCAACATATCAACAAGGGAAATTCGAGCAAGTGAATATTTTTTACCCCTTTTCTGAAGGAGTCATCCCTTCTATTTTCAATAGCAACCTTTATATTGGGCAAGGATGTGTAGAACTCAAGTTGAGAAAATAAAAAGGTGTTCATGGGACATGGAACTTCTTAACATGGTGCAGGGGTCGACGTAACCGCTGGCCAGTGGCCAGTATATTTACGGTCGGGCCAGTCAAACTGAACAAAGATCGGCCCGCTGGGCCAGTTGATATTCTCGGGCCACTTGGGCCAGCAACTTTTGTTTCTTCCGTGTCATTCAATATCGACTGATAACAGACTAATGAAATTTCCTGACAAAACGTTAAAATTCAACTTCAATCACTCGCCGAAATCTATAAATAGCCTAATCACACAATCAGCATGTGTTTACCTTGATCTGTTACCGCACGTTAAACGAATATTGACAGAAATATATGCTGGGAACCAGTACTTCATAATTCAATAATTTTCAAAATCACGATTATTTATTTATAAAACTGAAAGATTAAAACGGTATTTTCTATATTAAGCAATTTTAAATATTTAATATAAATAAGAAATAAACCCAAATAAACCAAACAACAATAATAAATCATCACATGAACATCTTACCTGTAAAAAAAATGGCGGATACACAATAACGCTAATCGTGAATTCGTTTAATATGAAAAATCTATTATTATGAACCAGTAACAGGTATGGACTCAGTCAGTAGATCATGCCGATATCAGCAAGAGGGATATTGGCAACAATCGCTGCATCAGCTGGGCAAAACGGAAAATTTTCCAAAGTCGGGACTGTGTGTTTATTTATTATCTAACTTCCGGTTTGATAATAATCTTCTAATAGTCTTTATATGAAGGATTTTTACCCAAAGAACACGGTCGTTAGTCGCGTAAGACAGTGGGTCGTTATATAAAGGTCGAATGCACGGGAAAATGCTGGGGAGGAATAAATAAGATTAGCTAAAAAAGGAAGCCGTTATACAGAGGGGGTCGCCGAGACTTCTTCTTCTTTATATTTCTGGCCGTCCTTCACTACTGAAGATTATTGGCCGAGCACCGTATTAAATTTAGTTAATACATAAGTTAACATATATACAATAAAAAATGAATCAAAGGTTAAAACTATATACATTTGATAACAAGTTTGACTATCTATATGTAGATTGTTTATTATCTTCTAACCATACCTGTTAATTGTAATGCATTAAAAACACTGCATGTATGGGAAAATGTCATGAACTTTACCCTTGTTTAAAGCAAGTACAACATTCATTCATAGAATACAAAAACTATATGTACATGTTTAAATCACTGACAGTCAATTTAACTATTTGCGGATGCCACAGGAGAAAATGAGTTCAACCAAGGTTTTAATGGGGTTCATATTGCTCGATCTTTAGTTTCCTGTTTCTTGGGAGGGGGCAAATCCCTCCTTTTATATCGGTCCATGACAATATTTCTCGGGCCAGTTGTTCAGAAATTTTACTGGCCCATTGGGCCAGTTAATTTTTTTTCTTAAGTCGACCCCTGATGGTGTAATCAATAACATTTGTTAAAATTCTAATACTTACATCAACCTTGAAGTAATCAAGTCAATTTCATTTTTTTTTTATCGAAACTTGATTTTCTGTTCCACTTTTCTCATTATTTTCAGAACTTTCAGATTATCATCATCACTTTCCTGCAAAAATACCAACAAAAATTGTAAACAAAATGTAAAGAAGAAATCAAAATTCAACTAATCTAATGAAATAATGTTTCAAAACCAAATACTAAACAATTCAAGTATTACATGTGTATGTCCATAATAAATCCAATTATACATTCTATAAGATGGAATGCTGGTACCAAATCTGGGTATGATATAATTTAATTGTGGCTACTAATTTCCTAGTTACCTTTTCAAGATTTGTAGTGAATCTGTCCATCTTTCTGTTATTGCTTCTATTTTTAGCTCAGTTTTCATGAGACAAAACTCTTTTTCCATCTGTAATAAAAAGAAATAATAGGCATCATAAAAAGACTTCAAAACCATGAAGAAGCTATTTGAAAGACATGAATCAATTCAGATATCAAATACTTTTTCTATTGTTTTTATCAATGCGAATATTGCGACAGGTCGTTCATCACATTAATAAAAACACACATTTTTATCTTTGGAAGCAATGTTCTATTTGAAAATAAAATGAAATCGCCTTAATTAAAACTCGCATTCTGGGCGCTTGTCAGTGATTCGCAATAATAAATGCACGCATAAATTTCTGAATTTACAGTATACAGATTTACTCCTGATATATGATTATTACAGTCCATTCCCGTTATGTCAAACCCATAGGAACAAGACAGTTCATTTTGACTTGAGCAAAATAAACTGTCTTGTCCCTATGGGTTCGACATAACAAGAATGGACTGTAATTTAATAAAAAAAAAATTATGACAGTCGTATATTTGTAACTTTTTTCCAAACTAAATTATTCTATTTTGCTATACTAAAGAGAGGCTAGGACACTCTGAACAGTTTTGCTACATAACAAGTTCCTTAGCAAAAACTGCTGGGTTTTTTTGTATACCGGTACATGTAAATAAGTGCACATTTGAATAAAAATCTACAAAAACAAAATAAAAAAAATTTACATAGCAAAATTATAGGTATACCAAATGACCTATTATATGCCTTTTTATGACCACCTGTGTTACACTAATAATAAATTTGATGAAAATATAACCCAATAATACCTTTCAAGCAATATACAAATGTATATATTCCAGACCGGATATGTATTTGAACTGTACAAGAATGGTCTGGGTAGGTTTTACTCTTGTAGTTTTAGTCACTTCAGGTGACTCGGGGTTGTTGATGGAGATGGTTCACGATAAATGTTCCACCCTCATCACTGAATTTAGTACTACTTTGACAACTATTTTACCTATTTTGTTCCAGTATTGTTATAAATACTGTCAGGCGTGTAGCTCCCTATACGCCAACACGCAGTTGCGTGCACATCGGCGTGCTAAAAAAAAGAAACAAAATTGGAAAAATAAGGAATAATGAAAATTTAGAAAAAAGTGGAAAACAAAGTCTACCGCCGAGCGATCGTTCAGTGTACTACGTCGGTCGAAGACATATGTACGATCAACAATGAATAACGATAAGTTGTCATTGCTAGCATTAATGCATATCCCTCGCGATTTCAGTGTGGAGTTACAGGGGCGGATCCAGGATTTCAAGTTAAGGGGGGGGAGGGGAGACACTTAAAAAAATTGGGCCGAGCGGAGGGAGGCGAGAACATTTTTGGGGTATTTCGTATGAAAAATCACGATTTTATGCAAAAAAATCATATTTTTTCCAATTTTAGGGGGGGCGCGCCGGGTGCACCCCCCCCTGGATTTAGACAGTTATTTACCTGTTACCTGTTTCCGAGGTCTGGAATATGGGCTATTCAGCCCTTTGGACCCTTCTTAATAATTTGTTTTCATCTCCCGGTTGGTAGATATCTGGTGAAAATTGTATATCCAGATTTTTCCAATGATTGTTCAATTGGCTCTTGAAAATGTTGATTGTCTTTGAGTCTATTCCTTTCCTTGGTATTTAATTCCACTCATCCACAACTCTTTGCCAGAAGCTATATTTCCTAACATTTGTTCTACAGTTCTTTTTATATAATTTCTTGTTGTGACCCCTAAAGGAAGAATTTGCTCATATTGCACTTTATCAATATTGTTGAGGATTTTGTAAGTTTCAATCATGTCAGCCCCGAGTCTTCGGTATTGCAGTGATGGTAGCCCTAAATATTTCAATTATATTATGGAGAAGTTCGTGTCTGCTACGAAGAACAGATCTTAGGCAATTATAAGTAAATTCTGTCTAGCAAAATCATGAAATCAATGTGTTGCTTATGTATTCAAGTTACCCATGAAAACACCTCAGAATGCACCATTTTGCATCTAGTCAACAACAAAATTCTGGCACCCCCCCCTCCCAGGTTTGGTTGCTTGCACTGTAAAAAAGGCTAGCTACGCCCCTGACTGTTATAGTGACAGCCGGAACCTTTGAACCGTAATGAAAGCGGGAGGTTTGGCACCTTAAAATCCGATTCAACCCACCATTTCTTTAGAAATGCCTGTACCAAGTCAGGGTCTTTACGGTTTTCACAGTTTTCCGGTTGTTGACTGATTTTGTCTGTTTATATACTTATGAGTTTTGACTTTCCCTTTGGAAGATTGTTTGGAGTTCGGTAATTTTGTTATTACCCTTATTTGCAGTAAACTTGGCATGATTTTAATGCCTTAAATTCATTCTAAAGCTGACAACCTCTCATTTGAGGGATATTTGTATCCCTAATTTGAGGGGTAGTCCCCCAAACGAGGGATTATCCCTGGTTCGGTGACTTGTTTCCAACCTGTTTAGGGTCGATTATGACGTCATAATTTCCATTGACAAACAACGCACTCCACGAAAACTAATGTCCCAAGATAACCCATGATCGGACCGTAAATGGTTGCTGCCTAAGTAACATACAAATTTTAAGCACATGTAGCAAACCCTTATCCATATTAGATATGTAAACAAGCTTTCTTTAAATCATTGATTTTATGTATGTTCTTTCTGAAACAGTATTTGAGGATTGGGTTACATTCCAGTATCATGAGAATGCAATGAAACTGCAGTTAAGTTTATAATAACAATATCTGTATCTGTATGGTACTGGAAAGGAATTGAATAATCTATCAATCATCGACAGTGAAAAAAAATGGACCCGGGAGAATATTTAACTTCAACATGCTTTTCGCGAGGGAGTTTTTGCATATATTTATCTGACATGCAGGTATTTTCGATGTTTTTTTCCGTACTTTTGAAAATGGGGGGGGGGGGGGGGGGGGGGTCGTTGTTTGCACTTGCAGTGTACTCGCAATAATGTATGTTAGAAATACAAACCTTTCAATTGCAGATGTAACTGCGGAATGAAACGTCAGATTTAATAAAATCTTATCTAATTCATCTGTCGTAGAACCGTCGTGAATTTCTTGGCAAGCTCGTGAAGCTTTATCGATTGCATCCATCTCTTTGTCTTTCTTAGCAGTGGCGGGATTCTTCACGCGGAACGCGCTGCCGCCTATCGTTTCACGAACCATAACTCTTCTTTATAAAAAAAATCCGATTTGTAGATGTGGATCTCGGATTACATCGCCTCACAGGCTTAAAACGAAAGCATATATTTGTCGACTCTAAAAAAATAAAAAAGAAAAAAAGAAATAGGCCTAAAATGAATAAATAACATAAATGACATAAAATATGAGACTCTCCCCCTTTATGGACAAGTTCGGTTTCTAACGTTATGCGGAAAGAAGAAACTATACTGTACTTTTTTGTAAGGTCACATAACGATAAATCGAGGTAAAACAAATTCGGGGGGTTATTCATGTACACTTTAAAGCAAAAATCGACGCCATGTTGAAAGGATAACTACCCCGAAATAGCATCGGAGGGTCTGTATATCACACAGAATTCGAACAACTAAGCTCAGCGTTAATGAAAAGCGATCCGTACCAAGGGGAAAGGTGGGGTGGGGATATGGTTTTTATTTTAAGTCCATCAACTTATTTTGATGCCCTTGTTAAACAGCTGAAAGTCCAAGAATACACGTTTCGGTCATTATATATGATCAATAGTGCTAAACGGCCCACCTCACCTTAAGAAACTAGCTAAGAGGTGGCCGAAGCTAATATTCACTGGAGATCTAGTTTGCACATATGAGCTTTTTGTGTTTACCAGAGGTGAACGATTAAGTTTCAAATTTCATGAAAGGTGGAAGTTGGCCTTTTTTAATTGGTGAAAGGTAACCTTACAGAAAACTTTTGCATATCATCAAAGGTGAACATGGCATCTTCAAATTAACAAAAGAATGAAGATTATCTTACTGTTAACTTTTGTATTTCATCAAAGATGGAAGTTGGTCTGTTAACATTGACAAAAGGTGAAAGGTTATCTTACGGTAAACTTTTGTTAATCATGAAAGATGGAAGATGACCTTTTTGTTCTGACAAAAGGAGAAAGGCTGTATTTTGTTATCTTTTTGAATATTTAAAAGATGGAAGATCATCTTTTTTTCATCAAAAGCTGATGAAATATGAACTTCAGTTACAGATGAACTTCCAATCGGCTTTTGGTGAATTGAAAAGGCAAACAAAAGATAATGTTTCATGCAGTGATATTTAATCTTCGTGACACAGAATTTGTCATATGTATAATATTATTTTCATTAAAGAGAGTCGATGGCGTCAATCATCATTTAAATATTAGATAATAAACAAGGCCATCGTAAGATATAATGGTGAAACAATAGTCAACGCAATCAGCATCTGTATATCGAAGAAGAACAGACAACACAATAAGCAAAAGAAAAAGTACAAAAGGACAAGAAGAGTTTGAAGATACCAAAGGAGTAATCAGAATCTGTATATCGAAGAAGGATAGACAACACAATGGCCAAAAGAAAAAGAACAAACAACGATTAACAAAACATACATATAAAACTAAAGATCGAGTAACACGAACCCCACTAAAAACCGGGGGTGAACTCAGGTGCCCCGGAAGTGTACGCAGTTCCTGCTCCACTCGTGACACCCGTCGTGTTAATCTAGTTACAAACCCGGGGACATAATACTTTTCAACAAGGTGTTGATATCTTCCGAAAAGGTTTTGAAAGATAAAACGAGACGATTCTTTAAAAATACTTTGATTGAATAGATTTGTATTCAGAATACGGTGACGTTGAAGAAGACTGAATACAAACTGCAAGCTCCAGTGGTTTTTATTTGTTCATAATTTAAACAGGATTGTTAATTTTTGGGATTTATTTTTAGTTGAAATATATAGGAAAATCAAAGTCAATTTTTATTTGTTATGTTTAAATTATGAACAAATAAAAACCACTCATATAAACATAATGAGCAAATAAAAAATCAACATATAGACAATTCTGAATGTTTTGGTGTAAATTTTGTTAAAATCTATCCAGAAATGACTTCACAATATTTTTTTGAAAAAATATGGTTTTGGTTGATTATATAGGGATTTTTTTACATGTTGCAATACTTTTGGCCACATACTGTACATGTATTTTAAATATGTACAATGTGACGCACTTACAATGCGGTATTATAGCGTCCGGATGCATGTACATGTATGTATAGTTCAAACAATAAACATTTTAAAAATGTGTAGTGTTCAGCATCCAATACAGAAATAAACAAAGACACTTAGCAAGACAAAGAATAATCGATATCCCTACGAATTGTAGGCGTGTGAATTTAATTATCAGGGAAACTGATATATCAAACGCGCTCATTCTGACATATAATCATATAAATATCTGACTCCGATTCAGTCGGGAAGCCACGCACAGATTCCGTACCTCCAACAATGCAAAGTAAAATCCCGAAATCAAGGGACGTAACTCTATTCTTTTTAGACATGACGCTTTACAAGTGAGCAACCATGCATTGTTTACGTCGACACCCCATGTGTTTTTACTGAATATCTTCATAAATAAAACTGAAAGAAGTATTCATTTTTATTGAATCCATTTTTTAAATAAAATTGTAACGTGACTGACGCGTGAATACGTGTATTTATGATATCGTTTGCTTGAAATCAACGTTGGAACTCGGGATACCGCTCCTGATGAAATGTTGTAAAAAAAATGGCGCTAAAAATAGACTCTTTAACTAAGTGGAACAATTGCATCCCATTGGCTGTTTATTAATAAATTTGGTAAAAATAGCTAGAATCACGTATTAGAGTATGGATTATTTGCATATTTCCCCATCATTCGTCACTAGAATTCCATATTTGGATGTAAACAAGAAGCACTATATTTCGAGATTCTAACCAAATATTTCTGGGTTTTTTTCATAGATTGATCGATCTATTAGGATAAAAATGTGACTGTTTCTGTTTAAACACGAAAGAACCACTTGACCAATCATAGTCACACATATATAGAGTCATTTTATTCCATTTTTAACAACAAATCTTTCATTTTCGTTGACTCGTTCCATGGCATTTATGGACATGTCAAAATATTGACATAATTAATAAATACATTTTAGAAATAAAAAGGTCTGCATTATAATGTATGATCTTGTCATGCAGAGAATAGTGAAAGATTATGTTAAATTCACTCTAGATTAACATGGCATAGCATAAGGCTACATATTTAGTTCATGTCAAGCATTTACACCCCCCCTTTTTTTTCATTTTCAGTCTGTTTTCCTGAATTGTTATGTCCTCTTGTACACCTGTGTGTCTGAGGTTATATAAAAAAAAACTTGTCTTGTCTGTTGAAGTTGTGTCGATACCAATCTATTGGATTTTGAAACTGTTCCGACATCGTGGTATTTTTTGTTTTTTCATTTTAATTAATCATGATGTTATCATATTTCACGAACAAGTCGTATAAATGTCATGTAGGTTATTATAAATATATTATATTGATTAAAATGAACACAAATATAGTCATAGATTGCTTTGATAGATATAAAATGTTTCAATTAAATAGGGATGTGTTGTGAAAACAGAGTTAGGCGTTTAGGGTTATGGTGTTTAATTCCACTTTCAACAATATTTCAGTCATACTGTGGCGGTCAGTTTTATTGGTAGAGGATACCGGAGAAATCCACCGACCTGCCGCAAGTCACTGACTTATCGAGTACATTGTGAAAACAGAAATTAACGAAGATGTATATACAATGTATATATAGTAATCCATGCCTTTTATGTACTTCTTTAATGTAACAAATTGTAATTTGGAGAAGACTTCATAAGTCTGTTTAACTTGTGTCTAATCCAATTTGTCTATCTAATTGGCACATACAATATGTTTAAACTATATCTATATTTCCGTAATGCATTTGTTTGTTCGAATGAAATAATTATTAAGGTAATTAATACACAGAAAAATAGTTCATAGCATTAGGTCAATCAGTAGGACAGCCAGCGTGACAGGAGAGCTCCAAAGTCAAGTCCCAGTCACGTGACTTTCGCTTCATTTTTGATGAAAAATGACGTTCAACCCTTCGCTTAAATACGTCGGTTTACAATAAATATTTATGCTTGAAATCAATTAAAATATACGGAAGATGTCTATGGATAAATAGAAATGTATTGTATCGCTTCAGTTTTTATTTATATTGTGTACAAACATCGAATTTTGCTACTTGAAGTGGACTCAATTTCAAAACAAATGTCAAGGTGGTTCTATTTAAAAGAGAAAATTTAATTAAAACAATATGATGGCTTTCTGTAACATACATTGCCTGAGGAAATCATCTAGGATCATTGTCATACCGACAACTAGTGTCAATGTCTTGTGGGATGCAATTGTTCCACTTAGCCCTACACCCACCTTGATCGGATCGACCATTTGCCAAACATCGAAATTCATTGTCTTTCGGAACACATCGGTGGTGTTTCTTAACATCAACAATAAACGACACCTAAGCGTACATCCGAAAGAGTATATTTCATTTGGGAAAGGGGTGTCTATGTCTTTTTTTTAATTTTCTTGTATTAATACCGTATTTTTCAGTTTAATTGAATTATTTGTATTGCAATATTGTCTTAGATATTGTGCATTTTGTAATTTAGACTGGGGAATTACTTTTTATTATCACTTTAAATTTAAAAAAAAAATCATCTATGATACTAGACTTGCACAGGGAATGTACAACAATTAATAATTTCAATTTACATGTAATTTAATTTCAATACAACAGGTACAAGATAAATAGAAAGAAATAAATGTGTGGAAAAATAAAAGCATGTAAACAAAAATTAAGCGAATTGAAAAAATATGAAAATATTATAAAAAAAAAACCATGTAAAAAAATTAATAATTTTTTTTAAATCTAAAAAAAAAGTGAAACCTTGAGACAAAAAGGGGCATACAAAATTGTATTCAGATATCTTAACCCTTCCTATTATATCAAGGCAAATTAAAAAAAAAAATCAGTGTAAGCAAATATTTTTCTTGAAATTAGGAAATTATATTATCTGAATGAAAGCTACCAAGTTTCATGTTTATCTCACAATGTAAATATCAATGTATTTGGAATATTCATGTGCTTGACACAACTACAAACTAGCTTTTATAACATATATGGGTGGTCAAGTTGTAACAATTCTTTCCCCTTGACATTCACAAAATGACCAGCATTTACAAATATGAGTACTTAGGTTGCAATAATTCTTTCTCCAGGACATTCACAAAATGACCAGCATTTACAAATATGGGTACTTAGTTTGCAATAATTCTTTCTCCAGGACATTCACAAAATTACCAGCATTTACAAATATGGATACTTAGATTGCAATAATTTTTCCACCATGACATTCACAAGCAGAATGACTATAGCATTCACATAAAAGACAGACACAAAATGACTAGCATTCACATAAAAGACACATACCGAATAACTAGCATTCACATAAAAGAGCATATTGAATGACTACCATTCCCATAATTTTAAGACACATACAGAATACTTGCATTCACATGAAAGGACAAACCAGAATTCCAAATTTCACTAAGTAAATTAAATGACTAGAATAGAATGAATATGTTTTCTGTTGGCAAAATAACCAAGTATTGGTTAATATTGTTTAAAATTGAAGTTAAAACAATTATTTTATTTGTTCCAATGACTGGAAAAAAGTTAATAAATGGGCACATTTTGAAAAATTCTTTTCTGTAAAAGAATATTTATAAATTTCGGCATTAATATTCATAGATAAAAGATAATTATATTTCTCATAAACAACAGGCAACATAAGTACCTTTTCATTTAAAAAAAAGCATGAATAACAAATTCAACAACATGTTGGAGTGTATACAGGTCTAAATGTCTGTATAAACTTGTTCAACAACTTGGTTCTGGTTCAATATATCTATAAGAAATTGAAAAGTTTGAGATGTTGTTTCAGCTCCACTTTCTGACCTAGAAAATGTGTTGCAACTGTTAGTACCACAATATAATTTATCTTCGGAGCAAAATTCTTTACAGAAATTTAATTCATTCTTGAAATGTTTAAGACAAGTCCTGGTTTTCAATTGAAATTGAAATAAACCTTTTGACTTTCAGATGAAGTTTCACAAATTACACAATCAAAAAGTTCTTTTCTGAATGACTTTATTATAATTTATGACAAGGTGTCTTGAAAACTCATGGCATTTGTTTGATGATGTACTTTAAAAATAATTGGAATGCTGGTCCATTTTTTTTACTTCATGGATATTTTAGAAGAAAATATATATATATATTGATTTTCAAACCTGTATGAATATATATATAAGACTTATCATATATTCTTATTTTTATTTATTCAAATATTCAACCAATAAACATCACAGGAAACTTTGCATTTATACTCATAGAATCTGAAACTAACAGAAAATAAACATCCATTTTATTTAATAGAATCTGTAACTTTGCCCCTTTGGTATCTTCAGACTCTTGTTAAAATAAAATAAACATCCCATGTCCAGTCTATATATATATATCTACCTACAATGATCTAAAACTAACTAAAACTGGAGGTTGTCAATACCATTGGCACTGAAAAGTAGCATGTACACACATCAATAACAGTCGGGAAGCCACGCACAGATTCCGTACCTCCAACAATGCAAAGTCAAATCCCGAAATCAAGGGACGTAACTCTATTTTTTTTAGACATGACGTTTTACAAGTGAGCGGCCATGCTATGTTTACGTCGTCACCCCATGTGTTTTTACTGAATATCTTCATAAATAAAACTGAAAGACGTATTCATTCTTATTGAATCCATTTTTTAAATAAAATTGTAACATGACTGACGCGTGAATACGTGTATTTATGATATCGTTTGCTTGAAATCAACGTTGGAACTCGGGATACCGCTCCTGATGAAATGTTGTAAAAAAAAATGGCGCTAAAAATAGACTCTTTAACTAAGTGGAACAATTACATCCCATTGGCTGTTTATTAATAAATTTGGTAAAAATAGCTAGAATCACGTATTAGAGTATGGATTATTTGCATATTTCCCCATCATTCGTCACTAGAATTCCATATTTGGATGTAAACAAGAAGCACTATATTTCGAGATTCTAACCAAATATTTCTGGGTTTTTTTCATAGATTGATCGATCTATTAGGATGAAAATGTGACTGTTTCTGTTTAAACACGAAAGAACCACTTGACCAATCATAGTCACACATATATAGAGTCATTTTATTCCATTTTTAACAACAAATCTTTCATTTTCGTTGACTCGTTCCATGGCATTTATGGACATGTCAAAATATTGACATAATTAATAAATACATTTTAGAAATAAAAAGGTCTGCATTATAATGTATGATCTTGTCATGCAGAGAATGGTGAAAGATTATGTTAAATTCACTCTAGATTAACATGGCATTAGTACAGGTTAAGCATTTACACCCCCCCTTTTTTTTACATTTTCAGTCTGTTTTCCTGAAATACTTATTGATGTGTGAACATGCTACTTTTCAGTGCCAATGGTATTGACAACCTCCAGTTTTAGTTAGTTTTAGATCATTGTAGGTAGATATATGTATATACAGACTGGACATGGGATGTTTATTTTTTTTTAACAAGAGTCTGAAAATACCAAAGGGGCAAAGTTACAGATTCTATGAGTATAAATGCAAAGTTTCCTGTGATGTTTATTGGTTGAATATTTGAATAAATAAAAATAAGAATATATGATAAGTCTTATATATATATTCATACAGGTTTGAAAATCAATATATATATATATATATATATATGTTTTTTTCTTCTAAAATATCCATGAAGTCAAAAAAATGGACCAGCATTCCAATTATTTTTAAAGTACATCATCAAACAAATGCCATGAGTTTTCAAGACACCTTGTGTCATAAATTATAATAAAGTCATTCAGAAAAGAACTTTCTGATTGTGTAATTTGTGTAATTTGTGAAACTTCATCTGAAACTCAAAAGGTTTATTTCAATTTCAATTGAAAACCAGGACTTGTCTTAAACATTTCAAGAATGAATTAAATTTCTGTAAAGAATTTGGCTCAGAAGATAACTTATATTGTGGTACTTATTGTTATAACAGTTGTAACACATTTTCTAGGTCAGAAAGTGGAGCTGAAACAAGATCTCAAACTTTTCAATTTCTTATAGATATATTGAACCAGAACCAAGTTGTTGAACAAGTTTCTACAGACATTTAGACCTGTATACACTCCAACATGTTGTTGAATTTGTTATTCATGCTTTTTTTTAGATGAAAAGGTACTTATGTTGCCTGTTGTTTATGAGAAATATAATTATCTTTTATCTATGAATATTAATGCCGAAATTTATAGATTTTCTTTTACAGAAAAGAATTTTTCAAAATGTGCCCATTTATTAACTTTTTTCCAGTCATTGGAACAAATAAAATAATTGTTTTAACTTCAATTTTAAACAATATTAACCAATACTTGGTTATTTTGCCAACAGAAAACATATTCATTCTATTCTAGTCATTTAATTTACTTAGTGAAATTTGGAATTCTGGTTTGTCCTTTCATGTGAATGCAAGTATTCTGTATGTGTCTTAAAATTATGGGAATGGTAGTCATTCAATATGCTCTTTTATGTGAATGCTAGTTATTCGGTATGTGTCTTTTATGTGAATGCTAGTCATTTTGTGTCTGTCTTTTATGTGAATGCTATAGTCATTCTGTTTGTGAATGTCATGGTGGAAAAATTATTGCAATCTAAGTATCCATATTTGTAAATGCTGGTAATTTTGTGAATGTCCTGGAGAAAGAATTATTGCAAACTAAGTACCCATATTTGTAAATGCTGGTCATTTTGTGAATGTCCTGGAGAAAGAATTATTGCAACCTAAGTACTCATATTTGTAAATGCTGGTCATTTTGTGAATGTCAAGGGGAAAGAATTGTTACAACTTGACCACCCATATATGTTATAAAAGCTAGTTTGTAGTTGTGTCAAACACATGAATATTCCAAATACATTGATATTTACATTGTGAGATAAACATGAAACTTGGTAGCTTTCATTCAGATAATAAAATTTCCTAATTTCAAGAAAGATATTTGCTTACACTGATTTTTTTTTAATTTGCCTTGATATAATAGGAAGGGTTAAGATATCTGAATACAATTTTTTATGCCCCTTTTTGTCTCAAGGTTACACTTTTTTCAGATTTTTTTAACATGTTTTTTTTTTTATAATATTTTCATATTTTTTCAATTCGCTTAATTTTTATTTACATGCCTTTATTTTTTCCACACATTTATTTCTTTCTATTTATCTTGTACCTGCTGTATTGAAATTAAAATAAATTGAAATTATTAATTGTTGTACATTCCCTGTGCAAGTCTAGTATCATAGATGATTTTTTTTTAAATTTAAAGTGATAATAAATAGTAATTCCCCAGTCTAAATTACAAAATGCACAATGTCTAAAACAATATTGCAATACAAATAATTCAATTAAACTGAAAAATACGGTATTAATACAAGAAAATTAAAAAAAGACATAGACACCCCTTTCCCAAATGAAATATACTCTTTCGGATGTACGCTTAGGTGTCGTTTATTGTTGATGTTAAGAAACACCACCGATGTGTTCCGAAAGACAATGAATTTCGATGTTTGGCAAATGGTCGATCCGATCAAGGTGGGTGTAGGGCTAAGTGGAACAATTGCATCCCACAAGACATTGACACTAGTTGTCGGTATGACAATGATCCTTGATGATTTCCTCAGGCAATGTATGTTACAGAAAGCCATCATATTGTTTTAATTAAATTTTCTCTTTTAAATAGAACCACCTTGACATTTGTTTTGAAATTGAGTCCACTTCAATTAGCAAAATTCGATGTTTGTACACAATATAAATAAAAACTGAAGTGATACAATAAATTTCTATTTATCCATAGACATCTTCCGTATATTTTAATTAATTTCAAGCATAAATATTTATTGTAAACCGACGTATTTTAAGCGAAGGGTTGAACGTCATTTTTCATCAAAAATGAAGCGAAAGTCACGTGACTGGGACTTGACTTTGGAGCTCTCCTGTCACGCTGGCTGTCCTACTGTTAAAGAAGTACATAAAAGGCATGGATTACTATATATACATTGTATATACATCTTCGTTAATTTCTGTTTTCACAATGTACTCGATAAGTCAGTGACTTGCGGCAGGTCGGTGGATTTCTCCGGTATCCTCTACCAATAAAACTGACCGCCACAGTATGACTGAAATATTGTTGAAAGTGGAATTAAACACCATAACCCTAAACGCCTAACTCTGTTTTCACAACACATCCCTATTTAATTGAAACATTTTATATCTATCAAAGCAATCTATGACTATATTTGTGTTCATTTTAATCAATATAATATATTTATAATAACCTACATGGCATTTATACGACTTGTTCGTGAAATATGATAACATCATGATTAATTAAAATGAAAAAACAAAAAATACCACGATGTCGGAACAGTTTCAAAATCCAATAGATTGGTATCGACACAACTTCAACAGACAAGACAAGGTTTTTTTTATATAACCTCAGACACACAGGTGTACAAGAGGACATAACAAATTCACATTCTATATAAATACAGATAGAAATATCATATATGCAATACAACATCACAAAATAATAAATAAATAACATACAAGAAAGAAATCGGACTGTCTATAAAAAACGCACCATAATTTTAAGAAAAGATGCCAGATTCCTGTACAGTTCTACATGACAATACATATAAGCATTCGTGAAAATTTCAGTTCGGTTGGATATTTCGTGTAATATATAGGAATGAACTTTTCCCTAATGGTTTTAATTTCCTGTTTTTCACAGATGAACAAATAATGGAACTCATCTCCAATTCCGTTTCCACGTTTCCACAGAGATTACAAATTCTTTCATGTTTAGACACCCCGTTCCATCAATAAAAAGTGGCGTGGTTAAGGTAGTTTTATGTGCCCAAACTTCATCTCTTAATGAGATGCAAGTGATTTTTAACATGTGAGTAAAATGCAATCCATTACATATAACTGGGCGGACAGTGTTATTATAAAGAACACTGTAATCTTGAACTTTATACATAATATATTTAATCTTCGTGACACAGAATTTGTTATATGTATAATATTAATTTCATTAAAGAGAGTCGATGGCATCAATCATCATTTAAATATTAGATAATAAACAAGGTCATCGTAAGACATAATGGTGAAACAATAGTCAACGTTGTACCAAAATCTAAATGCCAATATCATATTTCTTCATCTGTACAATAAGAAGACTTTGAAGATACTAAAGGGAGGCAATCAGAATCTGTATATCGAAGAAGAACAGACAACACAATGAGCAAAAGAAAAAGTACAAAAGGACAAGAAGAGTTTGAAGATACCAAAGGAGTAATCAGAATCTGTATATCGAAGAAGAATAGACAACACAATGGCCAAAAGAAAAAGTACAAACAACTATCAACAAAACATACATATAAAACTAAAGATCGAGTAACACGAACCCCACTAAAAACCGGGGGTGAACTCAGGTGCCCCGGAAGGGTACGCAGTTCCTGCTCCGCTCGTGACACCCGTCGTGTTAATCTAGTTACAAACCCGGGGACATAATACTTTTCAACAAGGTGTTGATATCTTCCGAAAAGGTTTTGAAAGATAAGACGAGACGATTCTTTAAAAATACTTTGATTGATTAGATTTGTATTCAGAATACGTGACGTTGAAGAAGACTGAATACAAACTGCAAGCTCGAGCGTAACGCATTCATGAGCCATGAAGCATAAACTCCACACGTGGAAGCAGTTGATTAGTTACTATCAAGGTGCGAAAAATGTATTATGGCGACATTAATGTCGTCTCTTTTGTCATAGAGTCTGATCTGACCATTGGCGTCAAATAAACAACTATGAAAATAGATATTCTGTTAGCTGTCTATCTGTGATGTGAGGCAGTTGCCTCTTCTGATTTTCTGAAGAAGAAAAAAAGATTAAAAGAGAAAAAACAGAGAAAAACGGGGAGGACTGAAAGAAAAAAAAAGTAAAAGAAAAAAACAGAGAGAAACGGGGAGGACTGAAAGCCAACTTTATCTAGTTTTTATCATCTACTATGACAGT
Organism: Bathymodiolus brooksi; assembly: GCA_963680875.1. Taxonomy (NCBI): domain Eukaryota; kingdom Metazoa; phylum Mollusca; class Bivalvia; order Mytilida; family Modiolidae; genus Bathymodiolus; species Bathymodiolus brooksi. Next base: position 70,500,413 of record OY804576.1, on the reverse strand, counting down.
TTTAACATTTTTCACCTGAAGCCTGGATTATTATTAGGTTTGTTATCGGTATTTTTTGCGGATTGTAGTTACTGAAGATCGCCTGTGTGGGTTTTCGATAATGTCGGGAAGGTAAATCCAGAAGCTGTTCTCAAAAGATGGGATTCGAGTGGCAATAGGAAAATCCGTCTTACATTCACCGACTAAGTACTGTCATTTGAAATTATCCATTAAAATATATATTATTTAAAAACTCAATTAATTGTGCAATGTTTAATTTACCATAGAAAAATGCATTACTTCGGGCCGTTAAGTCACAATTTTCGGCGGCCCCCATACCCCTGCCTCCTCTATTTTAAACTCCTAATTACGGCCCTGACATATTCCATATATTTTTGGGTGGGGGTGCCATAAGGAACTCTTACCTCTTCATCAATTTTAACATTTGTACATCCCTATAAAGCCTCTTTCCTTTATATTCAATGCATGAGTCAAATTTAGGGAAATTTATATCATAAAAATGGGATAATCTTTGTAACCGATGTTGATAATGGAAAAAAAACAGCAGATATTATTGATGATTAGTAAAAAAAAACTACAGATTAATGAGATAAATTCAGCTAATATCAATATATTGATTAGAACCGATGATTGGTTGGACAAATATCTACAGATAGAGGAAGATACATCATCTGATATACATGTAATTATGTCACAGTCGCGTCTATTGGACCAACAAACTAGCAATATAATAAAATGGAGAAAAAACAAGCAATACCACACTGTCGGAACAGTTCCAAACTTTAAAATCGTAGAAACAGATTCAAAATCGATATTCCTAATATGCCTATATTTGACCCCTCACTTCCCTGGTTTCGTTTAAACTATGGACCCAGATACACTTTTTTAGTGTCGGATTTTATCTCTTTTTTTTTCTTTTCTTTTTTGGCATTTTCTTTTTGATTCAATTTTCCTTCATTATTTGAAATATTGAAAGGCACACATAAATCATATAATTGATCAAAACTTTTAAACTAAGTATATGCAATACTTAATTCCTTTTGTAGTACTACAAGGTCAACACGTATGCAAGGTGAACGTTTATTTAGACATACATGCAAGGAAAATATATTCATTAAACCCGATTTTAGACATGATCACATTAAACCCGATCTACCCAGTACACTTAGCTGTTAATAGCTGATTATGTACAATAATATGAGACAGGCAACCTGTTTGAAGGACGAAGTCCTAAAATTTCAGTAATAAAATGATCCGTACACGTTATTATCTTTTATTTTGAATGAATTTTGTAGCCGATTTGTTATGGCTGGAACAGTTCATTTTATCTACGCCGCTCTTCCGTCGAGTTTCGTAGAAAGAGATTTGTTTATTAGAATTTTATTTCAAGTTTATTTCGATTTTGCATAGAGTAAATAATTAAAGAATTGGGAATTTTTCATTGAAATATATTTCTTTTGCGTTTCTAAATATCAATTGATCTATTTTTTTAAACTTCCGGTGAACAGATATTTGGCTATCAATATAGGAGGAAAAATCGGACAGCATACCGTTAAAAGGACTTCGTCCTTTAATACCCCCAGCAAAGCTATTGTAAATGCGGCCTCTAATATCACATACAGGCCGCTAATAAAGACCGATGATACAGGCCGTTAATAGAGGCCGATGATACAGGCCGCTGTACTTTAATAATTTGACTTATTTTTGGGACAAGGTTGATATCGTTTACGTAATGCATTTCTCTGACTATTATCACACTATTGTTCGAACAGTGGATTAGTTTTAAGAATTTAGTGTTTATTCTTTTGTTTTGAATATATGAACTTTAACCTTTTACTGTTTTAGGCTTAAAAACGCGCTTTACTTAGTTTTGGACTTTCGTGTCTCGAACCACTGCTAGGCTTTTCAAAGTCTACTTTCGACATTCAAAACTTCCATCTAACCACTTGGCTACTGTGACCACACTACTATACGCTATAATTAGTATATTTGACTCTTGATAGTAAGCTTTGTAAATAAAATATCAACAATTTGTTTAAAAAAGCAAGTATTTCAGATCTGGCATAATATATGTTCAGAACTGACGAGTATGTGAACTTTTAAAATTTATTCTCGCAATAGAAAAACAACTAACGAACCGACCACAAGTAATAACAAATCAGACAGACCACAGGTGAAGATTTGTGACACTTGAAAGACCTTGAAATATCTAAATATAAACGATTCTTTTCACTTGAAAGACCTTGAAATATCTAAATATAAACGAGAATCGAAAGGACGTAGACCGATACAAATTTGTCGTTTTATTTTTGTTAATTGTTGTCTTATTTGGTTTCCTAAACATTAAAAGTGTAAAAATATATGCCATACCATGTATTTTTTCAACAACACTATTATTGTACAAGTTAGACACATTATTATAGAAACAAAAGAATTTGCCCGTATTGGATATAACGAGTTTCTTTTTCCGCATTCGTACTCAGGTGACACACCTCGGCCTTCACCTGAGTACTCATGCGGAAAAAGAAGCCCGTTATATCCAATACGGTCCGCTTCTTTTGTTTCAATAGTACTGTATCCTATATAATTAAATGTATATCAGTACCTTTTTAACACTAATCATTTGTTTTCATTTGATATTACTAATATATATATATAGCATTTGTATCTATTGATATTTTATTTCATACGTAAATGTTGTTTCTTTTTTTCTTTTCTTTCTTCTTTGGGATTAGATTATATATATATAATATTATTATCATTGTTTATATGTATCATTCTGTATACCTTTATAATTAGAGTGGTTTATAATGAGGAAGATAGTATTCATATGGTGTATATCTTTCACAGTTAATGCGATATTTCAGAGCCAATGGTTCCTTTCATGATTTCCTTGATAGAGAGTTGCTGCTAACAACGAAGCTGCTGAACCAAGGGTTTCTAGTGGTTAAGTTGAAGTCATCACTTCGAAAGGGTTACGGTCGCCATCATGACCTAGTTAACCGTTCCGGAATATTTGTTTTACAAATAACCATGAATATTTTCTATTTGTTGTAATCACAATATGATTCTTTCTCATTCATAACTTATCATCTCCGTATTTAGTGTGGTTTATGTTGCTCAATCTTTAGTTTTCTGTGTGGTGTTTTGTAGATCATTGTTTGTCCTTTTGTCTTTATTTTCATTTGGTCATTGTATTGTTTGTCCTTCTTCGATGATTATGTGATAAAGTTTGTCAGTGACTGACAACAGGTCTGTGGTTTTCTCCGGATACTCCGGTTTGTTTCTTCCATCGATAAAAATGACCGCCACGATGTAACTGAAATATTGTTGAAAGTGGTGTTAAACACCATAATCCTAATCCTAAATCCTTCTTCGATTTACGGTTTCTGCTTGCACCTTAGTATTTTCAAACATTTCTTACAAGAATTATCTGGAAAAACCGCATACATGTAATTTGATTTTCACCTGTAATTCTAAATGGTCGCCTTAATTGATTGTAATACAAATTAATAAAAACATAGCTATCAAATTAAGCGTGTTGGGTTTCTATTATAACCTTCATCACGCACACTCAAACGATTGGGAAGTAAAATGATTGAGGAGCAAATGTTCTTCAGTTTCATAAATGGCCACGCAACCGGAAGCACATTGTCCTGAAGGTGTAAAGTACAATACATTTTGTATATACCAAGGTATGGTTTACAGTTCTCTTTGGTTTTATTTCCTCATGCGTTTACCTCTTAAATAGAACAATAACAATTTGAAATCAATATTTAAATGTTATTATTAGCCTGATCTAAAGTTTGTCTTAATAGCGTATTCTTGTGAATGTGGACTACATACTGATCTTTTTAGTTTCGTACAAAGTAGTATAGTATATAAAGCTTTACCAAATCATTGAACATCGTAGATTTAAACATAGAGTATAAATAATAGTTATTATTGAGGACATGACATGATATTCGCAACAAATGTTAGATGTATAAACAATATAACATACAATGGTCAACATGACCTTTGTAAATATGACAAATAATCGGAATGGATCAGTATCAAATAATACAACCTGCTGTGAAAGTCATCCATTTTCTGATAGTCTTATAATATGGATATACAATGAGAATTTGTACAAGGATGTTAACTTGCCTTGCATGGTGTATTTGTGTATATTGGCTGTTCTTGGTATTTTCGGAAATTCTCTAGTTATATACATTTATGGTTTCAAATTTAAACGGAGTACTTCCCATTTCTTCATCTTGAGTTTGGCTGTGCTTGATAATATGTGTTGTATTGCTATGATAATGGAGATATTCGACAAAAGATTTTCAATGTATTCAGGGAACTATGTTATCTTATGTAAAATTATAAGATTAGTAGAAATGTTCGCGACCATTTCATCAAGTGCGCTGCTGTTGTGTATTGCGTTCGATCGTTACTGCAAAGTATGTAAACCGTTAAATAGGAAGTTTTTCTCTTATCGAACAGCAAGAAAGTGTTTGATTTTCTGTCTTATTATTGGACTACTATTATCATGGCCGATGTTTCTCTTGAAGGGACCAGAGAAAATTGAAACAGGTGTCAAAAATGTTGTTGGTTATGACTGTGGGGATGATGATAACTTTAGAGGGTCCGTTATACGTCCAATATATTTTGGATTAATAGGAATTCTTAATATAATTTCTATTCTGCTGTTAGCTGCTATGTACATACGAATATTCCGAGCAATCCAAATATGGAAGCATAAACAAATTGGAGAAAGTATGCCTTCTTCGCGAGGATCCGTTATTTCTTCTAGTTACAAAATTAGCCGAGTTAAGTCATGGCTTAAAAGGTCCAAGCAGAAACAATATAACCCAGAGGAAGAAATGAGGAAGACTTTAAGTATCAGTAACAGTATTTCTGATCACGAAATACCATACGAAGAGCACCAGTCTCATCAGAACGGTTCTGTTTTGGGGCAAAGCATGACGAGCATGACAAGTCAAACATACCTTGCGCAGAGCAATTCTACTGACTATCGAAGAATTTCCACAATAAGTACAAACAGTCTGTCCACTTCAAAAAGAGACAGTAAAAAATGTAAAAAAGTTACAACGAATACTGTTTTATTTAGTGTTGTCACGATTATATATATTATATCCTACCTACCAACCATTGTTGTCGAAACTCTGAAAGCTGGTGGTGTATTCACAGATGTAGAGTTGCCTGATACAACACGAAGAATACTAGTAGTTTTGAATGTAACCTATTTTATAAATAATGTATGTAACCAATATGTCTATAGTTCTATAGATCCAGCATTTAGGAAACAAATAAAACAAATATTCACAGGGTGAAACATAGACTCACTTTTACATTTACAATGTGATATCGTTAATAGAATATAATTAACTGCTTGTTATTATGGGGAGGTGAACAAACAAACGTTAGAGAATACCGAAGCATTCTATATCCAGAGTTGTCGTTCCTGCTACGCTACACTCCATCTCTGTCAACGCCCATTTTACAAGATTTTTGTAAAATTTAGAAACAGTAAAAAAATGTACTTAAAATTGTTTTAATTATTGTTAATATCAATATGGATGAAAAAAATCACTCATTTCAAATCAATTCTCTCTTAAAAATGATTTGTGGTCGTTTTCAACTTTTTACCTTCGCAAAATAGTTCTCCAAGAAGTGGGAGGGGAATCATTTTTAAGAGAGAATTGATTTGAAATGAGTGATTTATTTTCATCTTTATTGATATTTACAATAATTAAAACAATTTTAAGTACATTTTTTTTACTGTTTCTAAATTTTACAAAAATCTTGTAAAACGAACGTTGACAGAGATGGTGTGTAGCGTAGCAGGAACGACAACTCTGGATAGAGAATGAATACCGAAGGGGCAATCACAAATAGACAATTCAGTGAAACTGGCAACATAGTGTACGCAAGAAAAAGAAAAACACAACACAATATGTGTTGGATACCATTATAGGCAAACAAAATCAAATAAAGTAAATAAAACAAACAACTGTAGGTAAATACGAACCGAACATCGTTTTTATGCGGAAATCGTAATGGACTTCACAACACGGAACTCAGAATGTAAATACACATAGTAGAACAACACAAAAACTCAAAGAATGAACAACACTGACCCCAAATGCAACAAAAATGGAGTTGTACATTTTAATTTCGAGGTATTTACTGATAACCACACACAGACACACACCGAGTGGTTTATCATTAAGACATTCGGGTTTTTTTTCCCTTCTTTTTACTTCTTTTGTCTTAGCAGGTGTTTATCTAATTTCATACGTCTATTATTTAGAAGCAATTGCAGTTTGTCCAAGCTATTTAATACTGCATGACATTTACACGGAAATAGTCACTACAATGGAGGTTAAGTATTTAAATTCCCGTTTTAGATTTATTGAATGAACAAAGTAAACAGAAACTTTACTCTACTTTTAGGACCTTTTTATTGCACCATTAGCAAATATGTATTAAGTTGTTTATATTCATATAATCAGGAAAAAAACTAATAGACTTTAGATATCCTTATACATGTGTAAATATGCGCGTAGTATATTTTTATTGGATGGTACACTAAAACACGATCAATACGGAAACAGTAAAAACATCTTACAATGATACCATATAACGCCTTAGGTTGTTTATTGCTCAACAAAGTATCAACACTTTACCTTTGGTTTCCACACCATTGAACATCAATATTTAAAACGGAGTTTAAAAAAAGAAAGAAGACTTGTAAACGTCTTATACAGTTATATGTGTATTAAATAGTGCAGTGGTACAGTTTGTAAATACATGTATTATTACAATTTTTAAATTGTGATCTACAAAAACAAGATCTGATTGACATGTCAAACTGTTCTGGAAATGGTTTTAATAATACAACTAAATGTTCTGAGGATAATCTGTTTTCAGACCAGCTTATAATATGGATATATAATGAACATATATACAAGGATATCAACTTTCCTTGTGTGGTTTATTTATGTGTTTTAGGAATTTTTGGGATATTTGGAAATTCTTTGGTTATATATATTTATGGATTTAAATTCAAAAGGACAAACGCTCATTTCTTTATTCTAAGTTTGGCTGTGTTTGACACTCTGTGTTGTCTTGCAATGATTATGGAAGTATTTGACAAAAGATTTCCAATGTATTCAGGCCATTATAGAATTATATGTAAAATTACCAGATTAACAGAAATGTTTGCGACAATATCTTCAAGTTTACTGATGTTGTGTATCGCGTTTGATCGTTACTATAAAATATGTAAACCATTTAAAAGCTTTTCCTCGGGCAAAGCAAGAAGGAGTCTTGTCGGTTCTGTTTCTATAGGTGTTGTGCTGTCATGGCCGATGCTGTTGTTCCATGGACCGGAAACGGTAGAAACTGGTGCCGAAAACGTTGTTGGTTGTGATTGTGGAGATGACGATAATTTCAGAGGCTCTATATTCCCTACCATTTATTTCGGATTGATTGGTGTTCTAAATGTGATAGTCATTATTTTGCTAACTATCATGTACGTACAAATACTCCGTGCTATTTTAAAATGGGAAAAGGAGGATATTGGAGAAAGCTTGCCATCTTCTCCTGTATCTACGATTTCAACAAATTATAGGTTGAGTAGAGTGATCACGTGGCTACACAATTCTAAACAGAAACATGACAATGAAACATCAAATGGAAGTTACAACACTACAGACATTTCATCAAATCACCAAATAACGCCTGCAGACGACAATAATGGCCGAACAAATGGTTCGTTAAATGTGCAACAGAAAGTAAACGGGACGAGTCATAAATATCACAATCATCACAATAGGACTAAAAATAATAGAAGATATTCAACATTTAGCATTAGCAGTGGTCCCATCTCATTGAAAAACTCTAAAATAGTAACAACGAATACAGCCTCATTCGCCATCATTACAATTCTTTACATAGTATCTTATTTGCCGACTATATTTGTTGAGACATTAAATGCTAGTGGTGCTTACACTGACGTATCTTTGCCAAACAAAACACAAAGGATATTAGTTATTTTAAACGTTACGTACTTCTTTAATAATGTGTGCAATCAGTACGTATATAGTGCTATTAATCCAGCTTTCCGTCAACAAGTTAAACATATATTCCTCGGATAGTAGGTAGGGATCGGTACGACATTTTATAATTAAATTTTATTTTTTATAACATTTTTGAAAAGAACAGAATACATGACTTTTTTTGTCTTTTGGGGTTTTTTTCTTATGACATTGACCTGGACTTGTAGTCATAAGTTTGTTATTACTTTTACTGAAAAATCGTCCAATAAGAACTTTTTTAAATATTGGATAACGACCTGATATCAAAAATGATTTGGAAGCAAGTGAGCACAAACGAAAATCCATTTGAAACTCATAAAACACGTTTGACCGCGCCACTTTTTATTGAAGTGCCTGTATCAAGACAGGAAAATGAGTGGTCAAGTATATGTGTGTTAGAGGAATCGATTTTACTCCTTTGTACGATTTTTCTATTGGATTTTGTAACTGTTCCGACAGTGTGGTATTTTTACTTTCATTTTTAAAATAATGCTGGTTTTATATGCCATATTAATGTAAACACCCTTGTGTTAGTAAAATTTACAACAGTGGCGATATGCATCACATGCTTGCTCATTGTGGTGTAATGAAATGTATCTGGTAGTTTTTTATTTTATTCAAAATGCTGTATCTATAAAGAGTGGCGTAATGGGTGTCGTAAAATGTATAATAACTACATACAACTAGCTTTGTTAACACGCAAAACGTATCACAATATCTTCCGGGTCATACAAACTAACGTATAATCATCAAATTTGTTAGGATTTTTTTTTGGGGGGGGGGGGGGGTATTTGTTCTGTGTGTGTGTATTTTTGTAATGTAGAAACTATTTTTGTCTGTTTAAAGTAAAATGTAAATTTACCTATTCCATTGAATGCAAAATGCATATCAAACTTTTGTATCTTAAATCAGATTTTTGAAATTTCCATGATTTATATTACCAACAACTGTTTTGATTATTTAAACTGACACATATAACACTGTCCTAAATACTTTTCGTACTTAGTTATACTTAAGGCATGCCTGATTAGTTATAAACCTCCTCTTAGTCCTACAAATTATCATTTAAAAACGTCTATAATAGCTTATCTACCAACAAAATCTTAATTTCTCTTTAATGTACAAAACATATTCATAAACTGTGATGCTTAAAGTACAAATTTCCCTTCAATTAAAGACAAAACCCCTCCGGAACCAAGACAGTTATAGAAGTGTCATGGTTTCACTAAATGCACAGCTCGACCTAAGGATATGATGTTAATAAGCGTCTCGTGTTTTTGGAGAATGTATTTATTTTAACCAAAAACGTAAGCAGTCACTGTTAAATTATTTCATATATAGACATAATATTATCAAATTTTCTGAACTTATGTCAAGTAAAAGAAAACCAATACTGAAGAAACTCTGTCATTTTATAAGTGCTATCAATACCGGTGTTTGTCCTCCAGGCTCTTAATCCTTTGTAACCTCTTTCCTAATTTATATATATGTTGTAAATAGTTGTTGTTATTTTGATTTTATTGTTATATCTCTGTACCATTGTTATACATTGGCTTTATGAGAATAAAGATATATAATAAGAATGACATGTATGCTTATTGCTTTATCTGCTAATGAGCACTGAGTTTGCTAGGTATGATCGTTGGTGGTTCGTCACAATACAACATGTTTTATGTTGATCTATTATCTGCTCTGTAACTTCAGACAACAAAACATCTACCGATAACTCAGTTGTGATGTCGCCTTTTTTAGATACAAAAAAAGATATCAGCTTTGTTCGACAGACAGATATATTTATTTAATGCCTACAGTAGCAAATTGAATTATTCAAATTTATGAAATTATTTGTAAAACTGAGATGTATGTCCCTCTGGCATACATCCTTTTATACTGTGATTGGAAGTAGATTTGGGGAATTCCCCCTGCTCGGGATTTTTTTATGTTTAAATTGGTTTTCCGAAAATATCTTAAAACAACTTTTCCTGGTTTTTAATGTATCTGTTTAAATATGCATCTATACTGAATATCATGCACAGTTAACGTTTATAGGCAGATAGAAGCGAGAGCTATATTGTTCTCAATGTGTTACGGGAAATAGTTTGTGGGTGTTTAAATGTTCCAATGTATGTGAAAATACATTATATTGACATTTTATATGTCCTCCTTAATGACTAAAGAACTTTTTATATACAATACAATGTACAATGAAGACATATCTTACAAATTCAATATACTGTAACCACATGTTATTCTGTCAATTTCAAATATAGCACTTGTATTGTATTGTAAGTTATTGTGTTCATCCTGAATGGCCAAGTGCGCCTCCCGCACAGTCATTATCTTGTCATGTCTCTAGGCTAGACAAAAACACAACAAAGCATTGCAAATATGTATTTTAAAATTAAAGACAACATGTCATTACCTTACATTGTACATTGTAGTTTAGCATAGTGAACCGAGAAATACATAAAGGAATATCAGCACAAGATTACTGGAGCGGCATTCAGAAAACGTGTTTGAATATTTGAATGACATCTGAGACAAACCAATTATGTAGTTGCAAAGAACATATCATACATTAAAGAGCTCTTTAGGAAAGTAAAAGCTGTCAGTAAATAAATAAATTGGAATAGAATCACACTGTAGCTCCCAACATTCAAAATCCTATGGACTCGACTCTCAAATTACAGCGTAGGTTGATAACAAACAACCTGATATATCGTTACTTACATCAGATCAAAGACATTTGAATTATTCAACTTTCCCGTACTCTGTTGACTTTGGCCGTACCTGATACAGGTTATAATAGAAACGCGTCATGCACACTAATTAAAATGTCAATGTTTTTATTCGTACGAGAACTCAGAGGAACTATTGAGAATTGTGTTTGCATAAGGAAATAGTACTCGACTTTAATATCGAATTTGAGAACTTGCATATATTTAACCACAAATCCAGTGGAAAGCGGTCTATTGTAGCATGCTTAATATACCAGATTCATTTTGCAGTGTTTAGTTGACAATGACTGCGAACCACAATCATAATCGAATGAAATTGATGACAATAGAAAGCGAATCCCATTCAAAAAGGCCTAAATGATAGGAGTAAAATGTACTCGTTCGAGAGCAGATCTAAATAGATAATAAAAGAACCGCCTTATCCCCCCGCACTTGCATACTATCTAATTTTATATATTTATAGAAAGCAGCCTTGCAGTCTTAATGTATAGCATACCTTATTGAAGGATGGAGTATATTGCAGCATGATCTGAATAAAATACAGGAAGTACTACACTTTGAACACTGTGTAAACTTCTGATGTAAATATAGATTTTCCCCCAAAATCCTTGCTTCAAATATTACCATGTAAGAACCCATCCAAGATAATGATAATTACAAGCCAAATGCAAAACATTATTCAAATCCATCTATGTTTACTCAAGTTATCGCGTAAACAAGAAAGTGTGACGGACGGCCGCTATTACTATATCCCCCACCGCTATTGCGGGGGGATAATACACTTTGGGTGGCTCTAGATGAATCAGTCGGAATGGAAGACATCACCCACAGTGGCTAGCACAGTAGGCCATCAATACGCGTTGGTTAATCTACCCCCAACAATTGGAACGTCAAAGAGAACTCTTCTTAGGACTATATTTGTAGTTATGCTGATGCTCGTAATAATGATATTAATAACAAAGATCGTGTAGATAATAAAGATTATAATAACTAATACTTGATTACTGTTATTAATTCTTTAGTCAGAAAACTTTACAGTCGGTCACACTTAACGTAAAGGAACTCTACGTTGTCTGAATATGATTCTGCTGTAAATGAATCGCTTGTTGTATTAAGTAGTACTAGTCAGATTCACGGTACAGATATATATTTTGATACGTACCGGTATGTTCCGTTTGTCGTAGTCCCAATCCGGTTCTATCCTTATTCATAACTTATTACCGGGTTTGTAACAAGAGTAACACGACGGATGTCACATGTGTAACATGAACAGCCTACCCTTCCGGAGCACCTGAGTTCAATCCCGGTTTTTAGTGGAGTTCTTGTTGTTAAATATGTGTAATGTAGACCGTTGTTTGTCCTTTCGGTCAGTGTATTTTCTGCCCTTCTACTATTTACATCTTCGGACCTCTTTGGTATCTTAGATTTACATCTTCGAACCCCTTTGGTATCTTAGATTTACATCTTCGGACCTCTTTGGTATCTTCTAACCTTTCTTAATAGTGACTTTTCATTACTTATATAGATGTTAATGTACCAAATATATGTTATTTCAGTAGGAATTATCATCCTGAAAATATATATGGTATATAAGTATTTTTAAGTCTCAATTGTTGTGGTATTACATTACATTCCCATTACATTGAATTTTGATTTAATTATTACACGCTCATGCTATATACCGGTATATATGTTGTCCTTACACTACATTATTTCGAATTTGTTGCCTATGTTCATTGATCCTATTGAGCTTGAAATAAAGTACACAACAGATACAGCTAGATCTACTGGAAACTTCATAATTTGAACTACACTTAGAAATCGGTGAAGAAAGAACATTTACGGCCAACAAAATTGATGATTTCAATTTGCCATTTATATGTAACAACATTCCAGCAGCACCTGCATATGGAGTTGATGTGGCATCATGATGTCCTTGATAGATGGTTGCTGCAAACGAGGAAACTACTGAACCAAGTGTTCCTATAGTATTTAAGCTGAAGTCATCATGTTCGAGAGTTTTACTGCCGCCATCATTATGATTTATTAAATATCTCTGTTTCAGATGACCACGGATATATTCCATTAGTATCCGTCACTATCCCGTAATCCTGTCAATTTTTTTATTTTATTTTTCATATATTTCGACTTTTAAACCAGTTCTGATGGAATTGTTATCACAAAATGATAATTAGATGCCGTCAATATCAGCAATATTTTGAATCGTACAGAAGTGACTTCCCATGATCCTGTGTTCCCTACTTCTGAAAGACAATTTTGTAGAACAACTTTTTGATTTCTGTCACTTAAGTAATTTTCAAACTAATGCAACAAATTCCCGGAAATTCCATATGCTTTTAATTTTTTAAGTAGGCCACGGTGCCAAACTTTATCAAAGACTTTTGATATATCACAAAATACAGTACACATAACTTCACGATTTTCTAATGATACACAAATATTGTGGTAAATTTCAATAAGTTGGTGCACGGTTGAGTGTCCGCGCATAAATCCGGACTGATATTTATAAATAAGAGAGTTGTCCAATAAGAAATTAAATATATATTTGAAAACAACACGTTCAAAAACTTTCCCAACACAACTAAGTAGACTAATAGGTCGATAATTTGATGGGTCAGATTTTATACCTTTCTTAAAGAGTGCAATAACTATAGCCGACTTCCAAATTTTTGGAAATTTTCTAGTTTGTAGGGAATAATTAAATATTAACTGGAGGGGTTTACAAATTGTAGAAGCCGTATTTTTTAACATACAGTGACTTATCAAATCGCTACCTACTGCTTTCCCAAGCTGTGGACATTCAAGTATGTCCTTAACTTCATCTGAAGTTATATGTAGAGTGTCTATTCTATTACCTGTGCGATCATGAAAATCGGGGGTAAGAACATTATAATTTTCTATTTCAGTTATGGAGCAGAAAAAGTTGTTTAATATATTGGCTGTATCCTCATTATTTATTACGTACTCACCAGAGTCTAATGTTTGCAATGGAGGGATGTTTGGGGAATGTTTACAGTTCCCCATTAATTTTTTAACCAATTTCCAGTATGATTTTGGATTTGACTTACCATTTTTGTCTAACATATCATTAGCATTGATGAAAAATTGCTCTCTTGCATACTTTATCATATTATTAACTTTGTTCCGTTGGGTCTTATACTTACGTAGAATAAAAGGAGAACTATTTTGTTTTACCTGTTTATGGAGTCGATCTCTAATACGCATTGCTCTTCTTATAGATGAATTAAACCAAGGTTTATCGTTTGGTCGTATAGTAATGATTTTAACGGGAATATACATTTTTACAAATTCAATAAATTTATTTAAACGTTATACAAGAAGTTGCTGAAGCCGATAAACGATACATAAAGACGCTATATAGCAATAGTTATGCAGAGATATGAGAAAAAGATCAAATATTATTATCAGATCCAGGGGATACTGCAAGCTTTTGAATATGTAAGGGTAGAAACAGATAAAAAATACTCCGTTGGAAGACATATTTAATTTGGTTTCCAAAATTTGACAACAGAAGTATTTTCACACTTAGATGTTCTTTGAGTTATTTAAAAGAAAATAAGGGAAAAATGTCTTGTACAGGTATTGACTTCGAAAAGGATTGTGACACTGCTTTTGATGGTTATGATACCGTTTTAGGTTGTATGAAAAATAAAGAATAAGTTGAACATTTACAAAATGTTTTTGTCCTTTTAAATGCTGATGATATTGTCCGTACGACTGAATCCCAAGATGATTACAAAATACTTGGAACAAGTTTGGTGACTGCATAGAGATTAAATATTATTTCAATCGTTTGAAGGAACTGAATTAGATTGAAATTAATTTCTTCTAGTTATCTGCCGACAATCGTAACTACTCGGCCATTCTCGCTACCCTGCAAATAACCTCGTACGTACATAGTAGAAATTCTTCTTAAATTGTTTGCCGGAAGTTAAGTTAAGTTAAGCCGCACAAAAATATAGTCCACGAAAATCCAATATGGAAGACATACTAAGTAAAATCTAATCATGCAAAACTAATTAAAACTTTAATTGAAATATAGAAAATTGTTTAAAATATAACTTTATCAAACTTTCATGTAACTGGCATGTGAAAAGTAGTGCGATTTATACGCCTAATGCATACGAGCTTATTTGCAGGGTAGTGAGAACACTGTCGTCAAAGAGCTCCGATCGAAAATGCTTGGTCAACATCCGGGATATTTTAAAGCGGTATTTTTAAAGAAGACACAGATAATTATCGTAAGTATTTATGAATATACTGTGTATATAATGTTTTGAATTATGATGCTTTATGATAGTTATTATTATTAATTTCATTTGTTGTCCAAATATCATTTATTTTTGCAGTGTAAAATTAGATTTTTCTATAATTTATAAGGAATCCGGCTTCAAAATCATTACAATCAACTGAAATATTGCTATATCTTGCATTTACGAATGAATTAAATGTTGCCCAAAAAGAAAAAAATATTGATGAATGATTGATTTTACTTAAAAATACTATTTTGTTGATGAAAAGTCAATTAGTAAATAGTTATACCCTAAAACATCATGTCAACAGATGTTTTTGAAATCCGGATTGGTCAAAATGTAAACATGTATACAAACCGGTTGGGTCATTTAAAAATAGCCGGGTTTGTCAGTATGTAAATACCACTGATCTTATTGTTATTGAGCATTATATTGCAATTTAACGATAGTTGTGATTAGGAAATATCTCAAAGGCGATAAATACTGATCAATAGTATGAATATTTGCCATGGCTGCTAATTTCAGCTACTTTGTACAATAAAACAAATCGTTATTTCTATGTTAAATTGCTACTGTCGCGAACACTTGATTTGTTTTATGCTTTTTGTGGCACTGACATCACGGTTGGTGCTCAATACGCTACACTCACTTTAAGTAGCTGTCCAGGCGCATCGATTGGGGTGAGAGATTTTTTTTATAAGGCAATATTTTGATTTTATACTCGTTGATAACGAAGTAAGTCACTCTGTGGAAATAACTTCATGGATATTTAAGTTTCTTCACAGTATAATGTTTACATTAACATTACAGATAAGCAAATTAACAAAGGCTGTAGTATTGAATTCCTTTCCGCACGGACGATTTTGGCAGTTTGTATACAAAGAAAATGTTAGGTGTACTCGATTAATGTAACGTTCGTTACAAGTTGTAATACGACAAAAGTTCGTTCTTTGGATGTTATAGACACCCGCCCATCCACCAATATTAATGCCAAAAGAATTTCAATCACTCGTATATATTTTGCATTTTTTCTCGGGTTGAAATAGAAATGACAGACTCAATGAATTTGTTATGTTGATATATATTTATAATAAATGCTATGCGATCTTGTAATGAACGCACTATCCTACACTGTCTCGAGTCTTATTTATATTACGTTATTTTAGTTAATAAAACAATATTTTCGGAGGAGTGAAACGAGGGAGAGAAAAAAATAGACAATATATATATACATTGTCGAAAATATAAAATTTATATATACGAGTTTTGACGAGTTTTTCTTACCTGTTTCGCAGCGAGTGGAAATGAATTATATATTTTCCGACAATGTACGTATATTGTATCTATCGCCCCAAAGAAACTGTCAAATTGTCTAAAAAGAGCAGAAACAAGCGTTGTTCTTATCGTTTTTGATTGTGTCCTCTGTGAAGTCCGCGCTTATAAGTTTATGAGCATAATTCCTGTTACTGTTTCTTACCGTCGCTCAACATGAATCAAGTACCAGAAAAAGATATCTTCGTCAGAAACCAAATACAAATGTATAGCAAAAAAATATCTGGTCAATGCAATGTGACTACTCGAATAGAACAAGTGCAGGATAAAAAAAAATAACATTAACTGGGCAGCGAAGAAATACTATTAAAACATCTTATGTTTCAATCTTGCGATTATCCTCATTTTATTTGTATAAGCTTCAGACAATTTGATTGCTACATTTATATTATATTATACAGATGTTTGTGTATCTTTACATTCAACATTCACTTACTAGTATCTGCTATACATTAAATTTTCTTTACAGATGAATCCTATCAGTATAATAGCCGTTGAGGAGTCTGTGGCGACCATGTTTGTCAACGGATCGGGTTGAAATGAGCAATCTTTATAGAAGACCTTCCATAGTTGCTTCCTACCAAGTTTCGGTTTTTATTGTATCTAGCTTTAGTGAAATAATGTGTACAGATTTTGTCTGTTTATATACTTATGAGTTTTGACTTTCCTTTTGGAAGATTGTTTGGAGTTCGGTAATTTTGTTATTACCCATATTCATTTGGCTAAGCATTTTGAGAGGAGAAGATTTGATAAAATCGACCAATTAGAAACAAGAACCGCTTGATGCTTCCTACTAAGCTCCACTTCATTTGATTGAGGCGTTTCAGAGGAGAAGATTAAAATGTGAATAGTTAATGGACGAAAGACGACGGACGCTAAGTGATGGTAAAAGCTCACATTGTCCTTGGCAAGATGAGCTAATAACAGTCATTGGGTAGATATGTCGCTCCACTCGGACACATTATTCTGATTCCGAGATAACCAGTCTCTGCTATTTCCCCTTAATGCTGCGTTCTTAGAGGAGAAGCAACAAATACCAATTTTATAGTCTTTTGTTTGACAAGACCACGGCTCGTACCCACAATCTATCGCACTCGAGGCGAGCACGCTAACCATTACGCTACCGATGCGGTTCCCTATTTTTATTTAATTTTTATTAATTTTTTTAATCAAATATTTTTTATTGTCCTTCAATATATTATTTGAAAACAAAAATGAATCCAAAACAATAAGAGTTACTTGATATCTATATAAACAGTGAGAGTTCCTACTTTTGATCAAACACTCTTTGAATATTGCAATAATTCAACTGCATAGCAAATAAAGAAAAATAATTAAAAGTTCTATACAAAATCATGACCATTCTGTCGAAGGTGACTTGGCGAATGCCAATTCTGCACAAACCATTTTGTATTTCTTCCTTTTAATGTTATACAAAACATCCACATGTAAAATATTTTTAATATGTGCTGATGTTGTTTTTTTTTCTTTTTATCAATTTGCAAGTCGAACATACCCTTGACAAGTGTTATAATGAACCTTAAATAAATTACAGAAAGAAACATAATTGTGATATTGAGCTGTTTTCGCTATTCTTTCAATTTTTTACATAGACAAAACCGGTTCTACTTAAACACAATTTTTGCGACCCAACCGGAAAGTAGTGGCTGACAGAGCCGGAACGAATATACATAAATAATCATTGTGTTTTTCACTGTAGCAAGTCTAAAACTATTCATGGTAGCACGCCAGTGCAAACTATCCTGTATATAAGCATTACAAAGGGTTTGTGTACTTTAATTACACATATAAACTACTTTTTATAGCTTTATTTGATGATTTCAATCTCATTATTAGCATTTTTCATTGTTTATGTCCATCATTTTATCTATATCTGAGTAATCGATAAAGATAACTACAGTAATATATAGGTAAAAACAAGCAAAAATAATCGACCGATAACGACATCTTCTGGATTCAAGATATAATAATACTATATGATCATAATACTTACTTTTTGTCGTCGCCTGTATGTCAAACATGCCTATTTGACTTGTACCGGAAGATGACAGAGCATTTCCGACCGGAGCTCTTTCACCACAGTGGAGAATGGACGAGTAGTTACGATTGCATAGACCGAATGTATTTTCCCGCCGTCCGTGAAAATACCATTCAGCACGACAGGGCCGACTCGATTGGACGTGTTTTACTTCGTTAGTTAACACAATGGATATTGATAAAAATATCGTAAAAGATCATGCCGGACATTTACGTGATGAAATCCATGGGACAAATCAGTGCATGAAAAATCAACATAAATTTGTAAAAGATGAGTATAATTATGATAATTTAGATTTTTATAATAATTCAAATACACAAACATTTACTCATGATTGCTTTGAGTAGAAGCAATGCGAGGCAGATATTATTGTTACAGACAGACTAAAAGCTAATATTCTTTTGGATAGATATTGGTGTTTACGATTTTATTATTGACACTATCGGAGATGGTTATAAGATACCATTATTCTAGTTCACCTTCAGTTTATTTATCTAATAATATGTCTGGTTTAAAGATTGCTAATTTTGTAGATACAGTTTTACAAAATTTATTACATAGAGATTTAATAGTTAAATGTAATAAGCACCTTTTGTGGTTAATCCATAACAGTTTTTATTCAATCAAACAAAAAACTGTCGATGAACATTTATGGAAGCAAAGTGTAAAATTTGAAGACAACATATCAATCTTAAATCCTCTATGTTTGCATTTGATATTAACTTAGGTTATCATCATGTGGACATCTATGAACCACATACCGAATTTTTAGGGTTTTCATGGACAGTTAACGGCTGTATAACATTTTTAAAATTGATTGTGCTACATTTCGAACTAAGTGCAGCTTGTTATTTATTTACTAAACTTACAAGGCTTGTTTAAAAAAAAAAAAAAAAATGTTAAACATTGTAGGCTAGCACAGATGAATCGTGTCAGAGTATTGTATATAGTGATGCCAGTGACATAAGTTTTGGTGGTTACAATGAATCGTGTCAGAGTATTGTATATAGTGATGCCAGTGACATAAGTTTTGGTGGTTACATTGTTGGAATACCAATTAACATTGTTCGTGGTATGTGTTGTGGTGTAGAACGTGGTAATAGTTCTACATGGAAATAACTTACAGCAATTATGGTGCTATTGTCATAAATAAACCTTTTAGAGGGCAAGAAAATACAATGGTTTACAGACAACCAAAATGTCGTTAAAGCATAGCAAGGACAGAACTAAAACAGTCCTACAAAAATTAGTTCTCGGTATGCTTAGTACATGTTTTAAATACAACATTAACATTGATATGGTTTGAATCCCAGGGTCAGAAAATGATAAAGCTGACTTTTTGAGTTGTATTGTTGATAACGACGACTGGAGTATATCGGAGTACATTTATCAGATCATAGAATTTAATTGGGGACCACATGAAGTAGATTGGTTTGCGTCAGACCACAATTTCAAACTTAAAGTTTTTTATTCAAGATATTGGAATATGTATTCGACAGGTAATAGATGCATTTACGGGGTTAATGGTTTGTTTGTACCCCCTATATTTTTAATACCACGTGTATTGAAATATATGAGACAGTAGAGCAATTGGAACTTTGATTGTTCCATGTTGGCCGTCGGCCAATTATTGGTCAATGTTATGTCCGAGTGGTAACGGGTTTATAGATCAAGTGATCGGATATATTGATTTACCTGTTGCAAAGATGTTTTACACTCCAGGTAAAAGTCAGAGATATATTTTTGGTATTATTGATCTGACGTTTAGAATGCTAGCTTTAAGGTTAGATTTCAGACAATAGTGAAGTAGTAATATTTTTTTAAAGGTTGTATACCTTGAAATTTACAAGCTATTAATGCTTATCTGTTTTTCAGGTGATAAAAAGGAAGGCATGTTAAGGCCTTGTACAGTTTTGATATACTAACTTTTTAATGCATATCTGAATTTCATTTTCAGAACTGGCATTAAAGGCTTGATATATGATATCAGCCTTGTTGATAACTAATACACTAACATCCAATGCTATGTCAAGCATTAAGACTACATGTTAAATAGTCTTGTGGGAGATTTACTAATATACAATGATTATATGTATTAATATTATTTAATGATAAGAATGTGCTTATTGAAATTTTTGCTATACACAATGTACTTGTATTTTTGCAGTATTATGAGTCTGATGTACAACTTTTGCCATCACCTTTATTTTGGGAATGTAGATTTACTTATGGATTTGTTGTGTGTATCTAAGGCAGATAGTACATTTAAAGCATATTATGCGGGATCCATCACTGTGTACAATCGAGTACGGCAACGGTTTTTTGGTTTCACTTCCGGTTAGCTAGGATGGACGTCAGGACACGAGAGGTGGGCACATTTTTTGAAAATTTTGTTATCTAGAAATGAATTGATAACCCAAGCATTACACTTGTCTTTTTCTATATATAGTTTTGCGTCAAAACACATTCAATGTTAAGCCCATTATTACAAATGGTATGAAAAAACATGGGAGATGGTGGTGTTGGTGATCATTTTCACAGATTTTTGCGTGGTTTTCCTCGATTTTGTGTTCCTATTTGATATATTTCATCTTTTTATTGATTCTGCATTTAGATTAATATGTTCCCTACCTTTGTCACTATCCTACCATTGACGATTCCTGCAAATTATCGCTTGTCATCTCAGTTTTTGTCAGTGGGTTTAAAAGTCGGTGTACGTGTTTGGTTAATGCAAAAATATTTGCTTGCAACGGTTTGGTAATGCAAAAGTGTACGATATGGTATGTATAGAAAAATTCGAAAATTCGATTTCAACTGCAGTATGCCACAGCAATTCGATATAATTTTAATCAGGGACATCGATTATCTATGGGCATTACTCTGTACGTGTAGAGATAAAAAAACCATATACAATATCCTTTCTTTCTCATGATGAGGTAACACCAAAAACCAACATTTTTGTTATCGTATTCTCAATTCCATCTTTACATTAAAGGCTACATAGATTTTGGCCATACATAAGACGCTTAAAAGCCATGGTGTCTATTTAACAGCATCCCAGAAGTAGTAATGCATTCCTCTTACAAGACACCTGATGAGTGTATTGACTTCCTGTATGTGCAAAAACGAAAAATCAGTTAATCCATATTTCATTTCATTTCATACTAAGATTTGAAGTAATGAACCAACCATGCGTCATACATATTTGACGATGTCACCTTTATTCTTAGGTCCAATCATGAACCTTAACCATTTACCATGGAACATTTTGTATCCAATTCGCCAAAACTTGTTAACTGCGGGACATTCGTACCTCATTAGGGTGGTAGACTCCGAATTATGCCACTTAACAACATCTAGAAATAATAAAACAGCTATATTGTGCATCGGAAATGAGGCAAGAGCCAACATTTTGTGAAATTGTATCCATATATATCTACTTTTCCATGATTGTTCATTGTTTCTAGTACTGATGGAACGAGATCTAGGAGATGTTTTTCGTCCTCATTTTCAAAATCACCATCGTCGCTATAATCCATTTCCTGGAAATCGACGTCCTCCTTAGCAAGCGTTTCGTGATTTTCATTTATGCAGTCATGAACTGGTGAATCAGATGGTTTCATCCTTTTATGAAGAGGACTTGAAAAAGTAGTAATATCTGAGCTTTTATCTAATACGATGTGAAGTTTTAACTCAAGTGTAGTGTCGGTTTCGATTTTCTTTACCGTTGAATCAAGCTCTCTAGGTATAATATTAAAATTATGGCTCCTGTAACCGTATATTCCATATTTTCATTTAACTCTAAATGCTTGATCTTTAAGACGTCTAGGCTGTGATTTTTTACTGAATGTTTGATGATGTTGTCAAATTCCGTACATGTTGTATCACAATAACAACAACAAAATGGATAGTTTGCATGTACATGGTCTATCACTTTCTGATGATGATAACAACTAGAGGCTGTGTCGCTCACCTTTCATTCTGCTTTGAGGAAACCTAATACAGAGCCTTCCATAGGTGCTTGCCGCCAAGTTTCGGTTCATTTGGCCAAGCAGTTTCAGAGAAGAAGATTTTTAGAAATCAACCAACCAGAAACAAGAATTGCCTATAGCAGCCATGTTTGTTAACAGATCGGGATGAAATGAGCAATCTTTATAGAGAACCTTCCATAGATGCCTCCTACCAAGGTTCGGTTCATTTGGCCAGCGGTTTCAGAGGAGAACATTTTTAAAACATTGGCCAATCAGAAACAAGAATTGCCTGTGGTGGCCATGTTTGTTAATGGATCGTGACAAAATTAGCAATCTTTATAGAGGACGTTAGTCCTCATTACGGTAGACCACCCTGGTAAACCACATACTGATCCTCTATTTCTCGCGTCGGTCTCGCGAATATATTGATTGCGAGACTTAAATGTTGGGGCGCTGACATTTAAACCCGGATGTGTAAGCCAGCATAGACACGAAAGTAAATTACTTTCATGAAAAAGATTTAAATAATAGCCACTTTGTTTTGTTTTTGTTAAATAAAATTACCAAGTCAAAAAATTTCAAAACGACATCTATTTCATTTGCAACTGCGTCAATTCCGTAAATCGTGACGACATGTACAGTGTACTGTAAACAAACACCGCCTTTTTCAAGCGTGCCCAGAAAAAAAAACTTTCTAGTTACGGATTAGTAAAAGATGATTATAGAATAAATTTTACTTAATTTTGAACTACAATATTTTCAGAATGCTACCTACCAAATTTCAGTTCATTTGTGAAAACGGTTTCAGAGGAGAAGATTTTTTTAGAAATCAACCAATTAAGAACAAGAATGGCCTGTGGCGGCCATGTTTGTTAACGGAGCGGAACTAAATGAGCATCTTTATAGAGGACCTTCCAAGGATGCTTCCTACCAAGTTTTGATTCATTTAGCCAGGCGGTTTCAAAGGAGAAGATTTTTTAGAAATCAACCAATCAGAAACAAGAATGGCCTGTGGCGGCCATGTTTGCTAACGGATCGGGACGAAATGAGCATGTTTATAGAGGATCTTCCGTAGATGCTTCCTACCAAGTTTCAGTTCATTTGACCAAGCGGTTTCAGAGGTGAAGATTTTAAAAAATCGACCAATCAGAAACAAGAATTGCCTGTGGCGGCCATGTTTGATAATGGATCGGGACAAAATGAGCAATCTTTATAAAGGACCTTCCATAGATGCTTCCTACCAAGTTTCAGTTCATTCTCTACGCTTTGCAAGGAATGTCATTGAAATTTTTCTGACATGATAATAATGATTTTATACAAAAGTCTTTATAATCGTTCCGGATGTTGGAAACGGTGTTGGCGAAACATTGCATTTTAGACAACAATATCTAAGCAAAATGGGAAGTTTTCTGACGTATCTACTGAATTTTTGGATATGAAATATTCCAATAAGCAATCTGCCGCAGTATAAAATTACATAGTCAAGAATTTTTCATATTTGACATACGCAACACGGACCTATACACCAACTAAGAGAAAAACCAAACCGTACATTTTTTGTATTGTTTATAATACCGAACCGTACACTTACCTTAAACCAAACACGTACACCGACTTTTAAACCCACTGACAAAAACTGAGATGACAAGCGATAATTTGCAGGAATCGTCAATGGTAGGATAGTGACAAAGGTAGGGAACATATTAATCTAAATGCAGAATCAATAAAAAGATGAAATATATCAAATAGGAGCACAAAATCGAGGAAAACCACGCAAAAATCTGAAAATGATCACTAACACCACCATCTCCCATGATTTTTTCATACCATTTGTAATAATGAGCTTAACATTGAATGTGTTTTGACGCAAAACTATATCTAGAAAAAGACAAGTGTGTAATGCTTGGGTTATCAATTTATTTCTAGATAACAAAATTTTCAAAAAATGTGCCCACCTCTCGTGTCCTGACGTCCATCCTAGCTAACCGGAAGTGAAACCAAACAACCGTTGCCGTACTCGATTGTACACAGTGTTCATGCATTGGAAAAAGCTGTTACGAATGGTATTAACATGTTGGATATATTCCCAGGAAATCCGTTTCATGTTGCATTTATTTATCTTCTTTAATACAAACAAGTCGTACCGTCAGTCCCGTTACTACAGCTTACACTGGGCGCATACTGTTTGGGAAAACATCTTCAACTAATAGTCTGATAGCCAAAAACGTGTGTGATGGTGCAAAACGTCGATTAGTTACATCTATAGAGAAAAAGGAACCCATTACTCCTGATATGTTACTTAAATTGTATAATTCAGTTTTCAAAGAGAACAATCTTATGTCACAGCGTATTATCAGTTCTTGCCTACTTGCCTTTGCAGAATTTCAGCGTGTTTCCGAGTTATTATAAATTAAGAGGAGCGATATTATTTTCGAATTTTATTATGTGTCGATTTTTATTCTCAAAAGTAAAATTGACATATATCGCGACGGAAATACAGTTGTCATATCCCGAATGGATAGCAATTTGTATCCAGTTAAAAAATTTAGAAAAGCACTTATTGTTGTTGAATAGAAACTTAACTAAGTGTAGGGATCGTTTTGAATTGCGAAAGGAGAATAGACCACTTGCATACACTCGTAAGATAAGATAAGATAATTTTATTGAAATAAAGACCAGACAATGATATATCTTCAATGTCAATACAACAATGTACAATGTAAAATAACAATACAAAAAGAACAATTAACATATACTTAATTGAAGTTGTGTATCTCAGCTGAGGAACGTTGAAAAGAGTTATTTCTCTTTTCACATTAAACACTCGTATGAGGGAATTATTCATTGATGCATTTCGACCGTTTGTTTCTGATATTAAGAAATATGGATTACACAGTGTGAGACCTGGTGGTGCGACTACCGCAGCAGATTGGATTATGCCATTTCTGACCGTTTGCAAAAGACGGATACGTTTAAAAAGATTCATTAAAAGACAGGTTAATTGGTTCCGAAAATATAGGTTTATGACTTTAATTCTGGATGCGTGATAAATAATTTAAAAATGATCTGATTAAGTTATTTATTAAGAAACGAGATAAAATTTAATTTCGATTTCACGTTCTTTTTATGCAGCATATGGCACTGTCGTGTGGTTATTCAATTTGAATATAGTTTTTCAATTATTGGCCTATATATATATAGTTATTGGTATGGTATGTTGTCTATGGGTTTTTGATTGTTGTCTAGAAGAAAAACAAATAAATAGAAATAAAAACATAGATATCAAATTTAGTACACACGCCGCATTTGTGGAATAGCCTTCATCAGGTACGCTAAATATCGAAATATTGGAAAGCAAAATATTTTAAGCTTATTTGGGAACAATAAACCAAATGCTCTAAATAGGATAGCAAAAATCTGCTAAGGTCACCAATGCATGAGGGAAGAGAACCTTTAGTTTTGATAATAATTACATTATTTAGAAACTGTAAATTTCAATTATGAATATATCTAATAAACAATGTCAGTGCCGAAACACTGACTACTGGGCGAATGATACCCTCGGGGACTAATATTCCATTATACGGGAATTTAAAAATTACGTTAAATGGGTTTGACTGAGAAATAGATTACAAATATCATTATTTGAGAAATTTTAACACGAGTGTAATTTTAACAATATTATTAAACAGAAAGCAGAGGACACGACAAGAATGAACTATGAAGTTTTAAAAAGAGGTCGAGCACCTAATATATCAGTTGAATGCCATATCATGCATACAAGGAACAGAACAGCGATTTTAAATATTGATTCCGGCAAGTAGAATTTTTTTTTTTGTAATTTATAAATCGGTCAATGTTTTGTTAGAAATATTACGTACTATTTTGTTTGAATTTTCTTTACAACATCTGTATCAAACTTGATATATATACTTTTAAATTCAATTGGATTTAAAATTATTTTATAGTAATCAATTACAATTTGTATCAAATTTGACAAAATTTAACAATATGAAATTGATCACTAGTGTCACATCTGTATGGAATAATTTCATTTATTATATAGATATCGATGAAAAACCGTGATTTCTGAGTTAAATGAAAACGATAATTTCACTAGTGAAATTATCGTTTTTATTTTCACTCTCGCTATTTTTCCCACCATTTTTCGAGCCGGAACTATTTTTTTTTAGAATATTATATGGAGTGATGTCCCTTTGCTTCATTTCATTGACAGATTGTTAGTTTCATTTACGATAAAGGAAAGATTTAAAAAATAAACAAAATGATATCTTAAATGATATGTTCAAAGTTTGAACACGTACTCTCGCCTTAATCAAAACCAGCAAAAAAGTATATCCAAAGTGCTATCGGACACCGAGGGTAAAGTTGTTTTTGACAAAGGAAAGCCGTCCGAAAATACAAATTCAAATAACAGTGTTCGTTCTATTGCTTCTTGTGAAATGAATCCAAATTTGTCACAGTTTTCGTCAACCACAAGTACTAGTTCAATGACTTCTGACACTAAGATGTCATCTCTTTTTGATGGGAACACTTACATTTACGGAAGAACTTTCAATTTTAACAATCCTCAGTCTAGTCAGAAAAGACAAAGTGATGATTCCGGACTACAAATAGCAAAAACAACATATAAAAGAATCCTACCTTTATCGTTTAGTGATTCCGATTCTGAGTGAACTTTAGTCCATTTTTCTTCCGTTATAATTCGTTTGAATTACACATTTAACGTTTGAACCGTTTGGACCCACATTTAACGATTTACATTTCCTAGCTGTTATATTGTTAAATTCTTGTTTTCTAATTATATAATCCATCGAATTTGAAATAGTTTTGGTTTTGTTAACGGCCAAATATTGGTATGCATCCGACTTCTTTCACAAGACATTCTTCCCACAAGGTTACAAATGTGTCTTTCAAGGTCGAGTGCATACTATGGTCACAAAGTTTACAAGTAAACAACATGAAAATTACATTCCTAATCGAAATATGGTGGACATGAATTTATTTATTTACAAAATTGAAAGCATTAGACAAACTTTTCAGTCATGAATCCATGTTCAAAGGGCGGCGCCATTTTAACTTCAAAGAATAAAGTGGGCGGAGTCAACGAGTAGCCAAGGACACAGTTGTATATTAATGAGCAATAAAGAAATAAACACATACAAAGCAGATGAAAGAAAATATAAAATTTATTGGCTCAAAACAGTCTATATAATAAACAGTATAACTAACTTCGATGTCCGATTACCAAAAATATGTCACTCATGACATATTTTTGATAATCGGACATCACAGTTAGTTATACTATAATTCATATTATACAATTATAGTCTTTTGTTGAGGTCAATACGAGTTGTTATGGATCTTCAAAACGATATTCACCGAAGGCTGAGGTGAATATCGTTTTTAAGGTCCATAAAAACTCGTATTAACCATACAAAAGACTGTAATTGTTTTATTACATTAAAATAAAAAGTGAAAGTGAAACCAAGTCAATATGAAATTAATCACTTCATTTTGACGT
This sequence comes from Bathymodiolus brooksi, assembly GCA_963680875.1. Taxonomy (NCBI): domain Eukaryota; kingdom Metazoa; phylum Mollusca; class Bivalvia; order Mytilida; family Modiolidae; genus Bathymodiolus; species Bathymodiolus brooksi. Next base: position 70,472,365 of record OY804576.1, on the reverse strand, counting down.
CATACATAATGCAATGGAAAGTGAAAGTGAAAGCGAGTCGATACGAGTTTTAATCAAACAATATCAAATTTTACGGGATGTCAGGTGATAGCATGATAGCCAATAAAATTGTTAAAATAAAACCATTATGTAATAATACTTTTAAACAATATTCTAATATGACGTCCCGTATTCGGTATACAAATAAAGGCATATTTGAATAACAATCAAATATCGACCACACATGCGCGCTGAGCTAAAAATAAAAGCACCTATATAAACACCAGGGGTTTCAAAGTTTTTATAATAGGAGGTACTTCTTAAATTTTAGGAGGTACCTAAAAAATTAGGCTGAGGGCCGTAAGGGGTCCAGGGGGCCGGAAACTCCTGAAATCTAGCATTTTGTAGACCAACAAATGTACTTCAGAGATTGCAAAACATTAACTGTTTTTGAAAGAAAAATCCCATTAACTTTAGAGTTCAGATTTCACCAAGAGTGAAGACCATGCATAATGCCTGGATTCCCCCCTCCCCAATTTCTTTATTGAATATTTCAGTTTACAGACTTCAGCCAAGATTATTCATAGATAGTCCGCCATATCTTAAACAAACCCAAAAGGACCATAAAGAGCTACGGTTCCGCAGCTAGGCTTGACCAAGCCATTGTTATCAAAGCTTAAACTTCTCAAAATTCTTTTGTTGGCTTTGTCCTTTTCTTTTTCACAATACCTTGGCTTGTGTGTTTTTTTTAATTTATTACCAGTAAATAAAATCATCAAAGACCATTGGCACGGATCAAGACATATAAGTGTCATAATTAATGAAACATATAGCGATAAATTTAATTTGCAATCATCAATCTTTAATAAAATTTATAATTTTAATAGATCAATACAAATATAATTAAACAAAAACAATATATATTGTTATTTTCACGACTTATGTGCAAAAAAAATGTTCGAACAAAAACGATTCGCGGGAAGACATTTATTAACATTTCAATCACAAAAGTTAAATTATTTTGAAAAAAAAGTGGGGCCGGCGTTTTGACATTACAATGTAATTCGTATTTGAGCCATTTCCGGTCCTTTTTCAAGATTTCTAGTAATTTTCTATCCCTTATCTCCTCGTACTCCCTTTTAAAAATGTTTTTCAGCACACTTTCATTTCTGTGAACAACCACGGTAGGGCCCCGTCAAAATATGTAAATAAATTAGCCATAGGTTTTTATTCTTTTTATACCGGAAGTTAAACAATATGGACGGAGTTAAGCAACAAGACAGTACGCCCCAGACTGATTCTACCCTGGGTGTTAAATGGATAAAAAAAATCGCACAAAATATTGTGTAGTGATATATTCATAATACATAATGATCATACTTATATTACTGAAGATTACACTAAATTGTGTTTGAACATAATTTGTAATCGGTCATTTTTTATTTTGAAATGATGTCAGCTTTGTTCCGGTCCGACTTTTACACAAGGATGAAAAGATATTGGGGCGAAAACATATCTATTTACCGCATGCGCAAACTGCTATTTACGATTCTAAGGTAAAGTTATTTTTAAAACAGGGAATCTCCCATCAACTTGGTCGTGACGCAGTTGTTCGATTTGAATGCGAGAATTCAGCAATTGACGTGATCATTAATTTTTTATGAAAAATATTCCACAAGCCTATCGACCATCATACTTGTGGTTTTGACCACCGCTAATTTTGGGGGGTTCAGTAATTTCTGCCGGTACTATACACGATCTCAGACGGGTAAAAGTACCGGGTACCGGCCTACTTTGAAACCCCTGAAACACCGACTATTTTCAGAAAATTCTTCATGGTTAGCGATTTTCTATTATTGTTTATCTAAAAATTGTTGAAATAAATGAAGTTAAAATTAAATAAATCCTAATCAAATCTTATCATAATTAAACTCTTATAAACACAGCTTACCTCATTCTCTATCCAGAGTTGTCGTTCCTGTTTACGCTACACTCCATGCTCTGTCAACGCCCATTTTACAAGATTATTGTAAAATTTAGAAACAGTAAAAAAATGTACTTAAAATTGTTTTAATTACTGTAAATATCAATAAAGATGATAATAAATCACTCATTTCAAATCAATTCTCTCTTAAAAATGATTTGTGATCCTTTTTAACTTTTTTTAGTTGCACACTAGAAAATGACGTCATCCATGTACACTGTAAACGATCATTTCTCGTAGCACTCGATTTTTATATTATATTATATGAGACGAAGTCCCAACTATGATAGAAATAGCAATATTTTCCATATCACTAATGGCTTAAATTCCTTGCACCGGAAATGATACACCGGAAACCAATACATGGTTAAATCTGCAGAAAATCAGATGCGCAGTAATCTGGAAGGGTGCAGAACGCTTCGTAACCTGGTCGTTTCGTACCGGGGTAAAAATGTATAGTGAGACGTTTCGTACCTTCTTTTCAACTCATAGATTTGTAATAAACTCGTTAATTAAAATGTTGTATGTAGAGTTGAAACTCTGGAACTACTTCCGGTTATGAATGTTAAAAAATGACGCAAAATCGCAATGTGTTCTAGCCCATTAAGCATATACCATGGGACTGACAATATCATTAAACAGAGTTTCATTTCATCCTCCTCCTGTCCGAAATAATATTTTCTATGAAATTGAGACGTTGGGTTTGGGTCCCCCTATTTGCCCCCTCTTTTAAGAAAGTCTGGATCCGCCCCCGGTCTACTTTGAAAAAAAAGTTATAGGTCCATATATCGGAGTTAATATATTTTTTTTAAATATTGGACTTCGTCCCAAGTTAGGTAACACCTATTATCATATTAAAGGACGAAGTCCTTCTAACGGTAAGCTGTCCGATTTTTCCTTCTATATTGATAGCTAAAAATCTGCTCACCGGAAGTTTAAAAAATAGATCAATTGATAATTTAGAAACGCAAAAGAAATCTATTTCAATGAAAAATTCCCAATTCTTTGATTATTTACTCTATGCAAAATCGAAATAAACTTTTAATAAAATTCTAATAAAAAAATCTCTTTCTACGAAACTCCCGATGGAATAGACTGACTCAATCTGTCTCAATCTAGCCGAGGTACGAGCCAGGGGACAGAACTCGTCAGTTTACCGATGGAAGAGCGGCGTAGGTAAAATGAACGCCATAACAAATCGGCTACACAATTCATTCAAAATAAAAGATAATAGCCTCACCGGACGCAATTACGAATAAAATAAAAAGTATGTCCCCTAATTGTTCCTTCAAAACATGAATTAAAAAAATGCTTTTATAAATAGATACCCCGCTAAATTACTCGTGTTTTGGGTGAAAATTATTCATGCGCAGTTGTTGAATGTTGCAGACGACGGGTTTTCATATTTGTAAACAGAAAACTATCGACAATTGCACTTGAAATCTATCGCTAAAATTCATTGTATTTGAAATTTAAATGTTTAAGAGAACAGCGGGTGTTAGCTGTTCTCTGAAAGAGTCCATAGATGGACTTGAGATAATTGTCTGTGGTAAGATGTTCCATTGTACTATAGTGTGTGGAAAAAATGACATTGAAATTAAAACAAAAACAGTCAATATAATACATTTTCCTTACCTTGATCTATCCCAAAATGTCAAAATCCGTGATGTACCTTATTCATTGAAGAGTCCAAGGAATTCCGAATGCAAACTGGCACACATTTATGGTATGAATAAAGGAAAGGTGTTTATGTCATGTGTATTATATACAAATAGATATGTGAACGTAAATGAATGAATGCTCTTTCAATTTTAACAGTTGTCATTAAATAATTTACACTAGAAAGGTTATTATGATGGCGTTCGAAATTGTGTCCGGATCTAGGTCACAGTGACTAGAACAGGGTCATGAAAATCTGTTCCAAGTTAAAACCCGTAACAATGCATTGAATAATATATGGGCTATGATTCAAAAGGAATATTGGTGTTTAATCTGAAATATGAACATGCAATCAGCTTCATCAATTTGGTCAAATTTATAAATTATTATCAAATGCCACGGTCAATATCATCGAAATTGTTCGTAATTGCGTCCGGTGGCGGTGAGGCTAACGTGTACGGATCATCGTATTATTAAAATTTTAGGACTTCGTCCTTCAAACAGGTTGCCTGTCTCATATTAATTTTCTTTTAAGTTTATTTCAATTGAGAAGAATTGAAATGGTTACAGATTTGCGAATTTCTTATTGAAATAATTTTTATTTTGTTTTTAAATACCACTTTGTTCTATAATTTCATGCTTCCGGTGAAAAGATATTTGGCTCATTCTCTATCCAGAGTTGTCGTTCCTGCTACGCTACACTCCATCTCTGTCAACGCCCATTTTACAAGATTTTTGTAAAATTTAGAAACAGTAAAAAAATGTACTTAAAATTGTTTTAATTATTGTAAATATCAATAAAGATGAAAATAAATCACTCATTTCAAATCAATTCTCTCTTAAAAATGATTTGTGATCGTTTTTAACTTTTTAATTTTTACCTCCGCAAAATAGTTCTCCAAGAAATGGGGGGGGGGAATCATTTTTAAGAGAGCATTGATTTGAAATGAGTGATTTATTTTCATCTTTATTGATATTTACAATAATTAAAACAATTTTAAGTACATTTTTTTTTACTGTTTCTAAATTTTACAAAAATCTTGTAAAATGAGCGTTGACAGAGATGTTGTGTAAGCGTAGCAGGAACGACAACTCTGGATAGAGAATGATATTTGGCTATGAATATAGGAGTATGACTTATTACCAAAAATCGTATAGCCTATAGTTAAAAGGGCTTAGCCCTTTATTAAGTTTTAGGTTTAAAAAATGTCTTGAAAAGGACAACAAAGATGTCGTAATCTGTTTCTGGTATTAAATGCACCGTGCTAACCAAATTATCAATCGAATTAATTCCAAATAAACCCACATATCTTATTGTGGAAAAGTAAAAGAAATACATTGCGGAAATGATAGCAAATATGCGGAAATGTATTGTGCCCGTAGGGTGCACTGTTGACCAATACAATTCGCGGTTATCAACATAGCGCATCTAAAAGGTAAATGAGATAAAGAATATATATATCAAAAAGTTACACTAATATAAAGGAGCTTAGCTGTAAAGAGACCTAAAAGATTTAAAGGGGCACATAAAGGAGCCTTGAAACAGATACTCAAACGGATGTTCGTGTCGAACGCGTTTTAATAAAAACTTGTTTTGACTTATAAATATAACAATTAAAACTTGAGAAAAAGAAACTATAATTTAAAAAGAATTAAATATCTGAGCCTGTGGTTGTTTTGGTTCAAAACATAAATAACATTGAACTTCTAGTTTTACACATCATTGAACAAGACTTATCTATTTTCAGATTAGTTTAAATCACAAGACATAGAGGATTGAAACAATTTTACAATGTATTTCTAACAGTATTAGGTAAAATGATTATAACAAAGTAAATATGCAGAATTGGACAATAACAACAGAATTATATAATACGACAGATCCCGAACTATATATGTTTTCGAATGATTTGATCATATGGATATACAATGAAAACTTGTACAAAAATGTTAATTTCACAAGTATGGTTTATTTGTGTGTTTTATCGATATTGGGGATTATTGGAAATTTTCTGATTATATATATCTATGGATTCATATTCAGACGAACTATTGCTCATTTTTTTATTCTGAGTTTGGCCATGATTGACAATCTGTGTTGTTTTGCTATGGTTATGGAAATATTTGATAAGAGGTTTCCAATGTATTCAGGAAATTATAGAAATTTGTGTAAAATAACAAGATTCATAGAAATGTTTGGGACCGTTGTATCCAGTATGATTTTGTTGTGTATTGCGTTGGACCGTTACTACAAAATTTGTAGACCTTTCAAACGTTTCACATACCAGAAAGCAAGACAATATTTGACTACTTGTATAGTAACAGGTTTATTACTTTCGTGGCCAATGGCTCTTTTTCATGGACCGGAAATGGTGGATACAGGTGCTAAAAATGTCTTTGGATTAGATTGTGCTGATGATGATAATTTCAAGAATTCAATTTTTCCCACCATTTATTTTGGATTCATAGCTATTTTAAATGTGATTGCTATCATTTTATTAGCCATCATGTACATATGTATATTCCGTGCAATATTAAAATGGAAAAGGAAGAATATTGGTGAAAGTGTTCCGTCTTCAAGAGAATCAGTGGTGTCTATGAGTAATAGTGTAAACAGCAGAGTCATGTCATGGTTAAAACGTCCAAAACATGAAATACGTAGAAAATCTTCGGAAAAACATTGTGTAGAAAATGGTAGGAACACGGATGGAGTATTCGATTATCAAATACCATCAAAATGTATTAATTCAGAAATAAACCATTCTGACGTGTTTGTGGTACAAAATGGAGGGAGTGATATTAGTCTTAAAGACGTCCACGTGGACGGTGGTGCCAAAGTTAAAACATATTCCATTGACAGCTTTAATAGTAGACCTTCTCGGAAAGGTTCTAAAAAGTCTAAAACAGTGACAAAAAATACCATAGCGTTTAGTATCGTTACAGTTATATATATTATAGCTTATTTACCAACAATATGTGTTGAGACTTTGAATGCTAGTGGTGTTTATAGAGAAGATGCCTTATCATACACAATACGAAGTATACTCGTTCTCATGAATGTATCTTATTTTTTAAATAATGTATGTAACCAATATGTCTATAGCTTAATCAATCCAACTTTCCGCAAACAAGTTAAACAGATATTTACGGGACCGTAATTTATTAGTTTTAAACCATTTAATATGACAACATAGCAATAAAAACGGTATATGTTTTGATGAGTATTTATCCAGGTAAATAAGTATAAGTTATTCTAAACATGTTATGTCATGAACTACTTTACTTCATCATCATATACACATTAGTATATACATAAAACACTTCTTCCTTGTTTTGTTTGGGTTTTTGGGTTTTTTTTTACATTACACCTACACACACGTTGTGTATTGTTAAATCTTATAAAGCGTAAGATTCAAATTAAAGTTATTAAAGAATTATATTGCGTGAACCCGGACATTTAAATAAAGTGAACTGGAAAGTCCATGTTGAAAGCAGCACGATTTACAGAAACTTCTGTAATTAAATATGCAGATACTTGCTACAGCTTAAATAATGCGTTACTATTATTATTATTATCATTATTATTATTATTATTATTATAATGCTTGTGTGTGTTGTCTTTTCTTTTTTTTTTTCTTTTTTTTTTTGTGGGTCGGAGACGATTTCCCGTTGTCATAGTTTTTTTTTATATAACAAGTGTGGACACAGAAATGTGCTGTCCAAAAGGCAAGTGTGGATGTCAATATTTCATATTATTAACTTTAAAAAAAAAAATCATGGACACAGGGGTCCTGGATTTTTTTAATAAAAAACTAATCCTGGATTATTATTTTTGCTTAAAGTCCGGTCCTGTGTTTTTATTTCAAATTTTCATCATAGCCCCCCTCCCCCTCCCAAGGGATATAAAATTGTATCGTTAATAATAAATTAATAAATAATAAATTGAGATTTTCTATTTAAAATAAATCTCATTTACAAAACCACTGATATTTGTTCAATTGTTAACGCTGATTTAAGCTTTAGTCGCAACAAATTTTTATTTCTCTCTTTAAACTGTCGAAACATAACATTTATTTAACTGTAAAATTCACAAATAATACCCCCCCCCCTTTTTTTTTTCTTTTTTCTTGTTTAAATCAATGATCAACAATATTCCAGAATCAAACAAATGAATAAATATTACATAGATTTCTTTTACATGCATCTCTTTACCATGCAGAGCTAGTGTGTTTTAAATCGGTCATCCAATCAGGACGCTCATTCTTCTTGTCCAAGATAAAAATACAACGCTAAAATTACCTGTGGGTAATTCCCCACTTCAATTCGTAAATTTACATAGAAATCGGAGATATTTCGTCATAAAACTTCACACATGGTTTTGTCTATCATATTTCTTGAAGACAAACATAAAATTGTATTGCATTTATCAATATTTTATGAGTATCAACAGTTTTTTCAACACCGTATCTGTTTCTCGATACAGCCGCAACTTCAACTCGTAAATTTACATAGAAATCGGAGATATTTCGTCATAAAACTTCACACATGGTTTTGTCTATCATATTTCTTGAGGACAAACATAAAATTGTAAAATTGTATTGCATTTATCAATATTTTATGAGTATCAACAGTTTTTTCAACACCGTATCTTTTTCTCGATACAGCCGCCCGATTACAGTGACCCATGACCCAGATTAGCACATTCCGGCAGTTTTTTCTTAATAATGTTGTTTAATTACATTTTTTTAATGTTTTAATAGTGTTCATATCGATTCTTCCCATGTTGCCACAGAGGGTTTGGGAGATTTTTTCATATATGTAGGGTAGTGCCACACATTAACAAACGGTGATCGTCAACAATTCCACCAATATCAACAAAACGAACTCTCACCTCAAATCATTGAACATAAATAGGACAAGGACATATGACGTTAGAAATCCAGACACTGGCATGAGAGGCACAAAAAAGTGGCGAGGTCAAACCGGATTTATATATCCAACAAGCCCCTGTGCATGTACCAACAACAAATTAATTATGCGCTCTAAGAACGAGTACAAATAAATTATATGTGCATATCAACTATCGATTTAATTGAAATTTGAGTACATAATTGAAAACATTGAATTCTTTATTTAATATCACGTATAAACGAATTTTGATATTCATTAAAGTACCATGAAACAATCAGTGGATAACTTATTATATCAAGTCAATAAGGTTAACTTGAAACGAAAAAAGCAAAACGATGAATAAAGTACGTAATTGAATAAGTATTTTTGTATATAGATGTACGTGTGTATGTACATGTTAATCTTTGGTACCACTGACAATCACATGTTGAATGTTTGGCTTTTGACTGTATGACTTGTGACTGTCGTACCACTGACAATCACGTGTTGACTGTTTGGCTTTTGACTGTAGGACTAATGACTGTCGTACCACTGACAATCACGTGTTGACTGGTTTGGCTTTTGACTGTAGGACTAATGACTGTCGTACCACTGACAATCACCCATTCACTACATATATTTATGTTATTGTCTATTTATTGTGAATATCTTAGTCAATAGCATTCTTCCAAGCCATTTTTTATTTGTACACGGGCGGCCTGAAACACTGGTTTGTAATGATTATTTTATATGGAGAGTGAGGAAGGTACTGAAAGAAGGGTTCCTATTGGTTAAGTTCAAGTCATCACTTCGAAAGTCTTACGGTCGCCACTGTGGCTTGGTCGATCGTTTTGGAATGTCTGTGTCACAAATGACCACGGATATGTTGTTCTATTCGTTGTAAACACTTCTCGTTCCTTTCCTCATTCATGACTTATCCGCGGGTTTGTAGCTAGATTAACACGATAGGTGTCGCTAGTGGAGCAAAATGTGTAGACCTTTCAAACGTTTCACGTACCAGAAAGCAAGAAAATATTTGACTACTTGTATAGTAATAGGTTTATTACTTTCGTGGCCTATGGTTCTTTTTCATGGACCGGAAATGGTGGATACAGGTGCTAAAAATGTCTTTGGATTAGATTGTGGTGATGATGATAATTTCAAGAATTCAATTTTTCCCACCATTTATTTTGGTTTCATAGCTATTTTAAATGTGATCGCTATCATTTTATTAGCCATCATGTACATATGTATATTCCGTGCAATATTAAAATGGAAAAGGAAGAATATTGGTGAAAGTGTTCCGTCTTCAACAGAATCAATGGTTTCTATGAGTTATAGTGTAAACAGCAGAGTCATGTCATGGTTAAAACGTCCAAAACAGGAAATACGTAGAAAATCTTCGGAGAAACATTGTGTAGAAAATGGTAGGAACACGGATAGAGTATCCGAGTATCAAATACCATCAAAATGTATTAATTCAGAAATAAACAGTTCTGACGTGTTTGTGGTACAAAATGGAGGGAGTGATATTAGTCTTAAAGACGTCCACGTGGACGGTGGTGCCAAAGTTAAAAACATATTCCATTGACAGCTTTAATAGTAGACCTTCTCGGAAAGGTTCTAAAAAGTCTAAAACAGTGACAAAAAATACCATAGCGTTTAGTATCGTTACAGTTATATATATAATAGCTTATTTACCAACAGTATGTGTTGAGACTTTGAATGCTAGTGGTGTTTATAGAGAAGAGGCCCCACCATACACCATACGAAGTATACTCGTTCTCATGAATGTAAATTATTTTTTAAATAATGTATGTAACCAATATGTCTATAGTGTATTATTATGCTTTCTGTAAATTTCTTCTGTAATATAAGTTCATACGATATTTTGACATATATCACAAAGAATTATATAGCGTTGATATACTATGCGAAAATAGTACATCTACTATGCCAGTTTCACGCGGGGAAGGTTGGGTTTTCAGCTGTCTGTCAAGTTATATATAGCTAGTCCACGTGCAAGGGGACGGATCCAATCTGTCAATCTATCATAGTCGTCAAAACGTTTTTTAATACTTGTTATTGTTGTTAATTAAATTTCAAACTTCAAAAATCTTTATATTTTTAAACAAAGAATATTCTCACACTCTCAAGACTCTCTGATCCAATATATTAGTCACCAATATCAGGACCTCCTTTATTGTAATAGTTCTCAATATATTTTGTCTACATGTGGTGGCACTCAAAAAATGGCCACTGGACGCCAATGAAGTTAGCTTGTTCAAAGGATACCTCAAAAAGATAACATCAGAAGGTGGCCGCCGAGTGCCACCCCTTTTTGTTTTGGGGAATTATACATTTTGCAAGGGAGTGAAGTGTCAACGAGCAACTTTGTACTTTTATTTGATACTTGGTGTTTATTTCACTCCTTTATTTTACTAATGTTTTTATGCTTGTTAGTTTACTTGTATTACGTCATTTAATAAATGACATTTAACTGGAAATTATCTTCGTTTTATTCTCCCAACAAAAACAAGCGGAGTTGTTACTGCGGGAAAACCAGTTATAGGGTCCCAATCTTATAGCAGAGAAATCCAAACCGTAGTGCAATATAAACATTATTATATAAATCAATCCAGCTTTCCGCAAGCAAGTTAAACAGATATTTACGGGACCGTAATTTATTAGTCTTAAACCGTTTAATATGACAACATAACAATAAAAACGGTATGTGTTTTGATGAGTATTTAGCCAGGTAAATAAGTATAAGTTCTTCTAAACATATGTTATGTCATGCACTACTTTACTTCATCATCATATATACATTAGTTATTTTGTATATAGATGTGTATGTACATGTTAATCTTTGGTAAAGAAGTGTTGTATTTTTTAGTCGAGAGAATTATTGTTCGATCAATGATTATTTTTTAGGTTCAATCTCAGAGAAGAGACTGGATTCGTTTCTACCTCCATCGACAACCGACAACCACTAGAAAGCTTAAACATGTCGGAGGTTCCACTAAACAATTGAGAAAGTCAAATACAAATGTATATACATTTTACTCTGTTAAGTGAAACCAAATACTATAACATTGGTATGTGTTGCCTCTCTGCTCTCAGACACAACATGACTGGATGGCTATGACATGATCATGTGTCAGAGTGGACATGACTGGATGACTATGACATGATCATGTGTCAGAGTGGACATGACTGGATGACTATGACATATGATCATGTGTCAGAGTGGACATGACTGGATGGCTATGACATGATCATGTGTCAGAGTGGACATGACTGGATGACTATGACATGATCATGTGTCAGAGTGGACATGACTGGATGACTATGACATGATCATGTGTCAGAGTGGACATGACTGGATGGCTATGACATGATCATGTGTCAGAGTGGACATGACTGGATGACTATGACATGACCATGTGTCAGAGTGGACATGACTGGATGGCTATGACATATGATCATGTGTCAGAGTGGACATGACTGGATGACTATGACATATGATCATGTGTCAGAGTGGACATGACTGGATGGCTATGACATGATCATGTGTCAGAGTGGACATGACTGGATGGCTATGACATATGATCATGTGTCAGAGTGGACATGACTGGATGGCTATGGCATATGATCATGTGTCAGAGTGGACATGACTGGATGACTATGACATGATCATGTGTCAGAGTCGACATGATTGGATGATATGACATATGATCATGTGTCAGAGTGGACATGACTGGATGACTATGACATGATCATGTGTCAGAGTGGACATGACTGGATGGCTATGACATATGATCATGTGTCAGAGTGGACATGACTGGATGGCTATGACATATGATCATGTGTCAGAGTGGACATGACTGGATGGCTATGACATATGATCATGTGTCAGAGTAGACATGACTGGATGGCTATGACATATGATCATGTGTCAGAGTGGACATGACTGGATAGCTATGACATATGATCATGTGTCAGAGTGGACATGACTGGATGGCTATGACATATGATCATGTGTCAGAGTGGACATGACTGGATGGCTATGACATATGATCATGTGTCAGAGTCGACATGACTGGATGGCTATGACATATGATCATGTGTCAGAGTCGACATGACTGGATGGCTATGACATATGATCATGTGTCAGAGTGGATGACATCTCTACTGTCTCAGACACAACATGACTGGATGGCTATGACATATGATCATGTGTCAGAGTGGACATGACTGGATGGCTATGACATATGATCATGTGTCAGAGTGGACATGACTGGATGGCTATGACATATGATCATGTGTCAGAGTGGATGACATTTCTACTGTCTCAGACACAACATGACTGGATGGCTATGACATATGATCATGTGTCAGAGTGGACATGACTGGATGGCTATGACATATGATCATGTGTCAGAGTGGGTCACATCTCTACTGTTTTTTCAGTGAGATAACACAATAAAAAAATCTGGTCTGGTCGGACAAATTGACTTTTGTACTAACTGTTGATTGTAGGAATTGTGACTGCCGTACAACTGGTAATCACGTGTTGAATGTTTGGCTTTTGACTGTAGGACTAATGACTGTCGTACCACTGACAATCACCCATTCACTACATATATTTATGTTATTGTCTATTTATTGTGAATATCTTAGTTAATAGCATTCTTCCAAGTCATTTTGTATTTGTACACGGGCGTCCGAAACACTGGCTTGTGATGATTATGTTATATGGAGAGTGAGGAAGCTACTGAAAGAAGGATTCCTATTGGTTAAGTTCATGTCATCACTTCGAAAGTTTTACGGTCGCCACTGTGGCTTGGTCGATCGATTTGGAATGTCTGTGTCACAAATGACCACGATATGTTGTTCTATTCGTCGTAAGCACTTCTCGTTCCTTCCTCATTCATGACATATCCGCGGGTTTGTAGCTAGATTAACACGACAGGTGTCACTAGTAGAGCAACATTTGTAGACCTTTAAAACGTTTCACGTACCAGAAAGCAAGAAAATATTTGACTACTTGTATAGTAATAGGTTTATCACTTTCGAGGCCTATGGTTCGTTTTCATGGACCGGAAATGGTGGATACAGGTGTGAAAAATGTCTTTGGATTAGATTGTGCTGATGATGATAATTTCAAGAATTCATTTTCTTACCACAAAAAATACCATAGCGTTTAGTATCGTTACAGTTATATATATAATAGCTTATTTACCAACAGTATGTGTTGAGACTTTGAATGCTAGTGGTGTTTATAGAGAAGAGGCCTCACCATACACAATACGAAGTATACTCGTTCTCATGAAAGTAAATCATTTTTTAAATAATGGATGTAACCAATATGTCTATAGCCTAATCAATCCAACTTACCGCAATCAAGTTAAACAGATATTTATGGGACCGTAATTTATCAGTTTTAAACCATTTAATATGACAACATAGCAATAAAAACGGTATATGTTTTGATGAGTACATAGATTTAGCCAGGTAAATAAGTAAGTTCTACTAAAAATATGTTACGTCATAAACTACTTTACTTCATCATCATATATCATATATACATTAGGGGGGGGGGGGGGGGGTGGGGGGGGTGGTTATGGTTTTTTGTTTCGTTCAGAAATTTTTCTTCGGACAACACGAGAGTTAGAATATTTATTTTTTTTGTCGCGTAAAGCGCTAAAAAAAATTCCTGAATTTAATACTAGGTTAAATGACAAAAACTCTGAATCAGATTATAATTTTTTTTTCCTCCACCAAAATCAGAATATTTTTTTCAGCAACATTGGGAATCAGAATACTTTTTTAGATAAAAAACCATAACCCCCCCCCTTTCAGGTTAAATGGTCGGTCCCTTAGTACATTTGTAAATACATAAAACACCTCTTCCTTGTTTTGTTTTTTTTTAATTCTTATTTCATTTTTCCATTACACCTACACACACGTTGTGTATTGTTAAATCTTATAAAGTGTAAGGTTCAAATTAAAGTTAATAAAGAATTTTATTGCGTGAACCCGGACATTTAAATTAAGTGAACTGGAAAGTCCATGTTGAAAGCAGAACGATTTACAGAAACTTCTGTAATTAAAATGCAGATACTTGCTACAGTTTAGATAATGCGTTACTATTATTATTATTATTATTATTATTATTATAATGTTTGTGTGTGTTTTCTTTTCTTTTTTTTTTTTTTTTTTTGTGGGTTGGAGACGATTTCCCGTTGTCATAGTTTTTTTTTATATAAAAAGTGTGGACACAGAAATGTGTTGTCCAAAAGGCAAGTGTGGATGTCAATATTTCATATTATTAACTTTAAAAAAAAAATCATGGACACAAGGGATCTGGATTTTTTCAATAAAAAACTAATCCTGGATTATCATTTTTGCTTAATGTCCGGTCCTGTGTTTTTATTTCAAATTTTCATCATAGCCCTCCTCCCCCTCCCAAGGGATATAAAATTGTATCATAAATAATAAATTAATAAATAATAAATTGAGATTTTCTATTTAAAATAAATCTCATTTACAAAACCACTGATATTTGTTCAATTGTTAACGCTGATTTAAGCTTTAGTCGCAACAAATTTTTATTTTTCTCTTTAAACTGTCGAAACATAACATTTATTTAACTGTAAAATTCACAAATAATATCCCCCCTTCTTTCTACAGTTTAAATAATGCGTTGTTATTATTATTATTGTTGTTATTATTATTGTTGTTGTTATTATTATTATAATGTTTGTGTGTGTTGTCTTTTTTTTTCTTTTTTTTGTGGGTCGGAGACGATTTCCCGTTGTCATAGTTTTTTTTTATATAATTACATTTTTTTAATGTTTTAATAGTGTTCATATCGATTCTTCTCAAGTTGCCACAGAGGGTTTGGGAGATTTTTTCATATATATAGGGTAGTGCCACACATTAACAAACGGTGATCGTCAACAGTTCATATATGTAGGGTAGTGCCACTCATTAACAAACGGTGATCGTCAACAATTCATATATGTAGGGTAGTGCCACACATTAACAAACGGTGGTCGTCAACAATTCATATATGTAGGGTAGTGCCACTCATTAACAAACGGTGATCGTCAACAATTCATATATGTAGGGTAGTGCCACACATTAACAAACGGTGATCGTCAACAATTCATATATGTAGGGTAGTGCCACTCATTAACAAACGGTGATCGTCAACAATTCATATATGTAGGGTAGTGCCACACATTAACAAACGGTGGTCGTCAACAATTCATATATGTAGGGTAGTGCCACACATTAACAAACGGTGATCGTCAACAATTCATATATGTAGGGTAGTGCCACACATTAACAAACGGTGATCGTCAACAATTCATATATGTAGGGTAGTGCCACACATTAACAAACGGTGATCGTCAACAATTCATATATGTAGGGTAGTGCCACACATTAACAAACGGTGATCGTCAACAATTCATATATGTAGGGTAGTGCCACACATTAACAAACAGTGATCGTCAACAATTCATATATGTAGGGTAGTGCCACTCATTAACAAACGGTGATCGTCAACAATTCATATATGTAGGGTAGTGCCACTCATTAACAAACGGTGATCGTCAACAATTCATATATGTAGGGTAGTGCCACTCATTAACAAACGGTGATCGTCAACAATTCATATATGTAGGGTAGTGCCACACATTAACAAACGGTGATCGTCAACAATTCCACCAATATCACCAAAACGAACTACCACCTCTCACCTCAAATCATTGAACATAAATAAGACAAGAACCAATTAATTATGCGCTCTGAGAACGAGTACAAATAAATTATATTTGCATATAAACTGTCGACTTAATTGAAATTTGAGTACATAATTGAAAACATTTATTTCTTTATTTAATATCACGTATAAACGAATTTTAATATTCTTTAAAGGACCATGAGTGGATAACTTATCATAAATATCAAGTCAATAAAGTTAACTTGAAGCGAAAAAGATGAATAACGTACGTAATTGAATAAGTATGTTTGTATATAGATGTGTATGTACATGTTAATCTTTGGTAAAGAAGTGTTGTATTTTTTAGTCGAGAGAATTATTGTTCGATCAATGATTATTTTTTAGGTTCAATCTCAGAGAAGAGACTGGATTCGTTTCTACCTCCATCGACAACCGACAACCACTAGAAAGCTTAAACATGTCGGAGGTTCCACTAAACAATTGAGAAAGTCAAATACAAATGTATATACATTTTACTCTGTTAAATGAAACCAAATACTATAACATTGGTATGTGTTGCCTCTCTGCTCTCAGACACAACAAGACTGGATGGCTATGACATATGATCATGTGTCAGAGTGGACATGACTGGATGGCTATGACATAGGATCATGTGTCAGAGTGGACATGACTGGATGGCTATGACATAGGATCATGTGTCAGAGTGGACATGACTGGATGGCTATGACATAGGATCATGTGTCAGAGTGGACATGACTGGATGGCTATGACATAGGATCATGTGTCAGAGTGGACATGACTGGATGGCTATGACATATGATCATGTGTCAGAGTGGACATGACTGGATAGCTATGACATATGATCATATGTCAGAGTGGACATGACTGGATGGCTATGACATATGATCATGTGTCAGAGTGGACATGACTGGATAGCTATGACATAGGATCATATGTCAGAGTGGACATGACTGGATGGCTATGACATAATCATGTGTCAGAGTGGGTGACATCTCTACTGTCTCAGACACAACATGACTGGATAGCTATGACATATGATCATGTGTCAGAGTGGACATGACTGGATGGCTATGACATAGGATCATGTGTCAGAGTGGACATGACTGGATGGCTATGACATATGATCATGTGTCAGAGTGGACATGACTGGATAGCTATGACATATGATCATATGTCAGAGTGGACATGACTGGATGGCTATGACATAATCATGTGTCAGAGTGGGTGACATCTCTACTGTCTCAGACACAACATGACTGGATGGCTATGACATATGATCATGTGTCAGAGTGGACATGACTGGATGGCTATGACATATGATCATGTGTCAGAGTGGACATGACTGGATGGCTATGACATATGATCATGTGTCAGAGTGGACATGACTGGATGGCTATGACATATGATCATGTGTCAGAGTGGACATGACTGGATGGCTATGACATATGATCATGTGTCAGAGTGGACACGACTGGATGGCTATGACATATGATCATGTGTCAGAGTGGACATGACTGGATGGCTATGACATGATCATGTGTCAGAATGGACATGACTGGATGGCTATGACATATGATCATGTGTCAGAGTGGACATGACTGGATGGCTATGGCATAGGATCATGTGTCAGAGTGGACATGACTGGATGGCTATGACATATGATCATGTGTCAGAGTGGACATGACTGAATGGCTATGACATATGATAATGTGTCAGAGTGGCCATGACTGGATGGCTATGACATGATCATGTGTCAGAGTGGATGACATCTCTACTGTCTCAGACACAACATGACTGGATAGCTATGACATAGGATCATGTGTCAGAGTGGACATGACTGGATAGCTATGACATATGATCATGTGTCAGAGTGGACATGACTGGATGGCTATGACATATGATCATGTGTCAGAGTGGACATGACTGGATGACTATGACATGATCATGTGTCAGAGTGGACATGACTGGATGGCTATGACATATGATCATGTGTCAGAATGGACATGACTGGATGACTATGACATGATCATGTGTCAGAATGGACATGACTGGATGGCTATGACATATGATCATGTGTCAGAGTGGACATGACTGGATGGCTATGACATGATCATGTGTCAGAGTGGGTGACATCTCTACTGTCTCAGACACAACATGACTGGATAGCTATGACATAGGATCATGTGTCAGAGTGGACATGTTTGGATGCTATGACATATGATCATGTGTCAGAGTGGACATGACTGGATGGCTATGACATATGATCATGTGTCAGAGTGGACATGACTAGATGGCTATGACATATGATCATGTGTCAAAGTGGACATGACTGGATGGCTATGACATATGATCATGTGTCAGAGTGGGTCACATCTTTACTGATTTTTCAGTGAGATAACACAATTAAAAAAATATGGTCTGATCGGACAAATTGACTTGTACTGATGACGGTTCAACTGTTGACGGTTTGGCTTTTGACTGTAGGACTTATGACTGTCGTACCACTGACAATCACGTGTTGAATGTTTGGCTTTTGACTGTATGACTTGTGACTGTCGTACCACTGACAATCACATGTTGACTGTTTGGCTTTTGACTGTAGGACTAATGACTGTCGTACCACTGACAATCACGTGTTGAATGTTGGCTTTTGACTGTATGACTTGTGACTGTCGTACCACTGACAATCACGTGTTGACTGTTCGGCTTTTGACTGTATGACTTGTGACTGCTGTACCACTGACAATCACGTGTTGACTGTTTGGCTTTTGACTGTAGGACTAATGACTGTCGTACCACTGACAATCACGTGTTGACTGTAGGATTAATGACTGTCGTACCACTGACAATCACGTGTTGACTGTTTGGCTTTTGACTGTAGGACTAATGACTGTCGTACCACTGACAATCACCCATTCACTACATATATTTATGTTATTGTCTATTTATTGTGAATATCTTAGTTGATAGCATTCTTCCAAGTCATTTTTTATTTGTACACGGGCGTCTGAAACACTGGCTTGTGATGATTATTTTATATGGAGAGTGAGGAAGCTACTGAAAGAAGGGTTCCTATTGGTTAAGTTCATGTCATCACTTCGAAAGTTTTACGGTCGCCACTGTGGCTTGGTCGATCGTTTTGGAATGTCTGTGTCACAAATGACCACCGATATGTTCTATTCGTCGTAAACACTTCCTGTTCCTTTCCTCATTCATGACTTATCAGCGGGTTTGTAGCTAGATTAACACAACAGGTGTCACTAGTTCTGCCTACCCTTCCGGAGCACCTGAGTTTCCACCGGTTTTTAGTGGGGTTCGTGCTACTTGATCTTTAGTTTTATGTGTATGTTTTGTAGATCGTTGTTTGTCCCTTTGTCTTTTTTGCTTTTGGTCATTGTGTTGTCGGTCCTTCTTCGATTTACGGATTCTGATTACCCCATTGGTATATTCAGACTCTTCTTACGCTAAGTGAGCAATTACTCAGTTAAACCACTATCATAATGGCGGAAAAGAAAGTTAAAACATTGATGGTCAACAATTTTACCAATATCAACAAAAATGAGTAACAACCTTTCACCAGAAATCATTGAACACAAAATATAGAAACAAACTTTCAATTGCCTTTGAAAATATTTCCATTTCTTCTGCGACGCCTTCTCTCATCAGTGACCAAAACGATTGGTTGTATAAACATGGAATTTTTATTTCAAAAAAATTGTATGTATTGACATTAACATTTAATTTCAAATTCAAATAGAGGGCATGCATGACTGGACGGGTGAATAAGGTCAGTGACTTCTGACCACAATATCCTAACACAGCTAAAGTGGGATCGCGCGCCGATACCAAACTCAGGTGTCAAGATTTCCAAAGAGTTTCCCGTGAGAGGGTGCTTAATCTGAGATTTTGCAATAACTCCCAGGACTTTCATCACCAATTAAGCCTGGTTGTCACGACATTTCTGCCTTGTTTACATCCCTACTACTTAAATTTATCAAAGACAAGTGTTCATATGTGATTGAATGGTTATTCCGTAAATCAGACTGTGATTACATATGCTGTAAATAAAGAGAGGAATATTGTAATTTGACTTGTTTCGACATTATTTATGTTATTAACTTTTTGCTAGACAATATCTGTGTCCGTTTTGGCAATAAAGTATTTCGTCAAGCTGTTTGAATTCCAATGGGAACGAATTGTGCTCTTACCATTGCTGATTTTTTGGAGGTTTTTTTTTTGTACTGCTATGAATCTCAATGTATGGCTAAAGTCTAAAAAGACGCTCCAAAGCACTCGGTAATTAGTTTATTCAACAATAACTGTAGATATTTGAACGATATCTTAATTGTAAACAATCCTAATCTTCTTACATTTATCTTAAGGAACTTGCATTGAATAAGGCTAACTTCGTGTCCTTCTCTCGCGGCTCTAACACACACGTCAACGACAAAAGAGGCGATTTTCTTTCCTTATCGTCTTTTTTCCATTTTTTGGATGGTGACGTTCCTCTGGTCCCATCATATGGCGTTTACATTTTGGTTCTTTTTGCACGTTTCTGACTTCAATGAGCTTAATTTCGTGATAGCGAAACAGTTTTACATCAATGATATCGTTTTCATAAATTATTGAAGACTTTCACTATAGTCCGTTTGACTTCTATAAATCTTCAGAAAAAAATTCTTAAAAATCCAGTTTTCAAATCAACATTTATTTTTCTAGATGTATATTAATATATATGATATATACGAACTCTGACAATTAATAACAACATTGTTGGTCCATTATTTAAAAAGTTACCCATTAGGTCTCTATGTTAATTATATTTTCTGAAGTGTAAAAATCTGGTAGGAGTGAGTACAAAAAACAGACTGTACCATGTGACATATTACATTTAAATATTAAAGGACATCAATAACAATTGACTATCACCTTAATGGTCAGTTAATGAGTAGCCTTTTGATATTTAAATGTCCTATATCACATGGTACAATGAAATATACATTGAAAGCACATGTCTGTTATTTTGTTTTGATGGTTGGGCTCTTGCACTACTTGTACTCACTCCATGCATATTTTTACACTTCAGAAAATGTAATTAACATAGAGACCTAATCATTTATTGGTTTGAAAATTCATCCTACTGATTAAATTGGGATTTAACATGACAATTTAACTTATTAGTAGTTGAATTGACATGTATACATATGCATACATTTTTGGATAAAAGTTGAGACAACTGATATTGCATGTCCATTCATTTTGTTCATAACATTAAAAAATATCTAATGATTTATATTTAATAGTCCTTTAATTTTTTGACAAATTCAGTGGTTTGTTGAATAGACTGGAATCTCCTTATAAAAAAAATATAATCTAGAACTTCTACATTTATTTTTTTATAATACAAACTCAAAATGAAATTATTGTCCCTTTGTGTTAGTACTGAGTGATATACAGTTTAGAATTGTTCAATTGTTGATTTGAGGTAAAATCATTAGTTCCTCAACATCTTCTATAAAATGGTTACTTTACAGTAAAATCCATTTATAGTAAGTATCCCTTCTATTGTTTTTATCAAATACTGCTTGTTATAGAAGTGTAAATTTTCTGAATGGGGTCTTATGTATAATATCCACCTGTTGTTATACACACCTATAATTATGGTACTTGTGGTGTGGACTACAACAAATAAAATACCAAACATTCTTCTATTAAAACTTAAAAGTACATTTGGTTAACCCATGTTTTAAAATATTAAGATATTTGTATAAAATCTTTCTAAATTCATTAACTAAACAGCTATTTCCAAACAATACAATCTTGATTAAAAATATTTGGTATCTTTCTTCTTATTTCATTAACAAAACAGATATTCCCAGACACCAAACAATCCTGATTACCAATCCTAATGGTGATCAGAGATTAATAGAATTACTGCCAATTCACTTTTTAAGCGTAAACACTTGAATATTGGTTAATTTAATAACAATTAATTTGTTATGGCCACACGTGAAATACAAGTGTAAAATGTATACCTGTTGTAAGATCATGCAATTTTGTTTAGATAGGTGCCAAAAAATGTTGTACAAGGTCATTTTTGGTCAAGATTTTGATTCTAGAAAAAGCTATCATGTGGTATATTGGTACTATACATCTGTTAGCATTTATATTAAATACTTTACCAGAATTGTACCTGATATATTTGCCAGAAAGTCTATTTATAAAAAAAAAATAAGTGGTTTGGCACAATATTTTTTTTTAAATTCTCATTCTACTATAATAAAGAAGGAAATAAACTCATCAAGTATTAAGAAATGCAATGTCTATGGAATAAATGGCAGACATCTTTGAATGTTGGTTCTGTAATGTTTTTATTGAAATAGACATGAGATGGCACTTCCATTGGTTTTCGAATATCCAAGGGAAACTACTTGCTGAAATGTAAAATATATATCAGCCATAGGTCTGTATTTAATTAATTATAATAATAATACTCTATTCCGAAAGCAAATACAGCTTATAGGATTGTACAATTTATATATATAACATGTTAATAGCACCAACTACATATTTCACATATATTGTATATTAAATGCAAATATAGATAAATAAATACAAACATATGAATAAAAATACATGTATCGCGGAGTGTGATTCACTTGGTTATAGTCTGAAACAAGTACATATAATTATATATATACGACATCCACAGTGATAAATTATGCATTACGTAGTTTCTCTGCTAAACACAAATACTTTCCAAAATTATTCAATTCTTTTACATTTCTGACAGACAACAAAGTTACAAGTTTATATGCAGATGGATTTCTCCAGTAATACTGTTTTATATATTTTCTTCTCAGATCATTATATCTACTACACTCTAATATAAAATGATATTCATCTTCTATAGAATTTTTATTGCAATTAAAACAGAATTTCTCATTTCTATTAATGTTATAGAATCTTCTTGTTTCTATGTTTAGATTATGTGCACAAATTCTATATTTACATATAAATGGCCTGTATATATAGTTAACTGGTCTATCTAAATAATATTGTAACGTGTGCATACTATATATATGTTTATAAAATTGACATGTTGGTGAGTTTTCCAAGAAAGCAGTAACTTCACTAATAAAACTACCAATAATTCTTTCTTTCAATTTCAATAATAAGTTCTCCACATTATCAACACATTGATTCAACCAACCATAATTTAATCCATACTTAAATAATATTTCTTTAATTTTACAGCACCAGTTCTGTTTATCATTTGGTTTACTACAACTATATTCAAACATGTCATCATAACAACCCTTCAATATACAATTTCCAGTATTCAATAATTTTGTCCCAATATTTAACCATTTTACATTGTCTTTCTACGTACAAAGGTAATCTACCTAATTCACAATATACCATAGTATTTACCGTACTTTTTCTTACTTTCAATAAATGGATCTTTTCAATATCTGGTGCAGTATGATAACCCCACACTTCACATCCATAGTTCAGTTCAGTACCTAGTGGGTAACTTTTTTAATAATGGACCAACATTTTTTAAATTAATTGTCAGAGTTTGTATATCATATATTAATATACATCTAGAAAAAAAATTGTTGATTTGAAAACTGGATTTTTAAGAATTTTTTTCTGAAGATTTATGGAAGTCAAACGGACTATAAGTTATATTACCGCTATAGAGATCTTGTATATGAATACAATTTTAAATGCAGAAATCTAATCAAAAAGGGTATTTCCCATTCATGTTTTTATGTCGACGTATTTAACAAAGCTAAAAAGTTAAAATTTGATACATCTATGTAATCTTGTAAAATCCTTGGAAAATCTTAGTGGCAAAGGCTATGATTTAGCCACTATATAGTTAAAGACAGATTTATGTTGCTAACAATATAAATAATCTGCTAATAGATCTAACTAGCAATTAAATAAGTACATTTATGTTTCATTCAATATCATATTACTATTATATGTTCAATATTTGATTCTAACAAATATCTATTAATTCTGGTCTTACACAAAGATCATTAATTTCTTTAGATGTTTGTTGCCAAATGATATTAAATCTGTCAGCTATGATTTTGTTGTCTTAATATTAAGGATTTTTAACCAACATGTTCTACCTTTCTATCTAGTGGTTAATCATTGAACCATAACCGCATCGGTGGTATAATGGTTAGCGTGCTCGCCTCGAGTGCCGTAGATTTTGGGTTCCAGCCCCATCGGGTCAAACCAAATACTATAAAATTGGTATTTGTTGCTTCTCCGCTAAGCAGGCAGCATTAAGGAGAAAGATCAAAGACTGGTTGGCTCGGAATCAGGATAATATGTCAGTCAGAGTGGGGCGACATGTCTATCCACGGACTGTTGTTACAGTGATCTAGCACTATACAAATCCAACTAAACGTATTGGTCTAGTACAAAGCAGACCTCATCATCATTTCGTTGAAAATTAACTTGTTCTCGCCACGATATAACTGAAAAATTACTGAGGTGGCGTTTTAAACAACAAGCACTTACTCACTTTGGAAATACGAGGTGTCGTTGCAGATCCACACATCAGAAGTGGAGGTTTGTAATGTCATTAACCGGTTTAACATCACTACATCTTTGTAGTTGTCTCAAGCCACAATTTACAATGTTATATGCCGTGGTCTTGTTTTGTTTTTTTTTTGTTTTTTTTTATGTTCAATGATTTGAGGTGAGAGGTGATTGTTCGTTTTGTTGATATTGGTAGAATTGTTGACCATCACTGTTCAAACTTTCTTTTCATAATACTAGTACATAGCTGAGATTGAAATTAATGTCCATTCAAATATTTTATATCTGTGGCCTATATGAATGAATGGTCATACTATATATATACATCTTGTAAGATGTTTAAGAATTGATGACTCATTAATCAGAATAACCATGGTCCTTAAAAGCCATAATAATGTTTACCAAAGCATTTATTTGTCTTATATTTTTTTTAAATCCATATACTTCAACTCCTTGCAAATACATTTAAATTTACGTTTTGATATATTTCAGTTTTGATGGTTTTATGGTTCATTCCCACAATCGTTTAAATCTAATCGATATTTGAAGAGTTCAATTCCCATGTATCATATAGACATTTTATCGAATTTGTATGGCAATGATATGCGCAGTATGTTTGGTGAAAAAACAATCGCACACACGCACGCACACACACGACATATGACGTTGGAAATGGGACAGGTACGTGTGTGGGGGCCGTAGCTATAATCCGACAGTCCGATAGTCCGACAGTCCGATAGTCCGACAGTCCGATAGTCCGACGATCCGATAGTCCGACAGTCCGATAGTCCGACAAATGCTTTAAACTGCTGAAAGTTTTGAAAAATAATTTGGCCAAAGATGATATATTCGTAATTTCAGGATATGGGCCATTCATTTTTATGCGCCCGTCAAAATACGGGCTTATTATGGCATACCGCTGTTCGTCCGTCCATCCACGCCTCGTACGATAACATCTCTCACTTGTTCCCCCTTTTACTGATAGGTCACGTCGTGACATACATTGTATTGATAAAAGGGGGAGCAAGTGAGAGGTGTGATTTTAGTCAGTTTGGAAAACGCCAGTTTTCTTATGGTATATACAATTAATTGGTTTAAAAAATACAGCATATTAATTACTGTTCTCACGCTGAGCAACTGACATTCAATTGTCACAAAGGGGGGGGGGGGATGGGCGTGTCATGGCACAGTTGTTTATTTTGTCATATTCCGATGCTGTTTCTTTCCGTGATATAAGGGGTCACTTAGGGACAATTCCTTCAATCGTAACTTTTTATATATGCGCTTGTCGTAGAAGGCGACTATAGCGGGGTCACCCGTCGGAATCCTGGGGAATAAAAATATGCCCAGCTTGTCGTCGGAAGAGACAGAAAAACATGTTCCCGTGTTAAGTCGTTGCCCATGTTGACCCATCCCAGAGTCCCCTCTTTCTTATTTTTTGTTTACAAACTTTTCTCATCCTGAATATGACTGAAATATTGCGTGCTGGACCTTAAGCAATCAATCAATCAATCAAGTCGCATTTTTTAATGTATCCAGTTCTATTGATGTGTCGACATTGCTTTTTAACATAAATATTCCATGATAAAGGGCGGGGGACACTGGTACGCTCTTCTTTTTGTCTTTTCCTTTTTTTTTGTATTCATTTATTTTATCTTTCTTTTCAATAGTGACTTTTCTTGGCTGGACTCGGCTACACGCTACTTGAAAAAAGCCTGAAAGTAGTCGCTACTAAAAAATATACGGGATACTTACACTACCGGTTCATCACGACTGAATCCAGGTTTTTATGGAGTCCGTGTTGTTCATATATGTGTTTTTTTGTGTTCTTGTGTGTCCCTGCCAATTGTTTGTCCGTCTACGATATCGTGTTTCCGATGTTCTGGACCTTTCTTTGGTGAGTAAACGGTTCGGTTTCTGGCCCCATATTACACATGTTATAGTGTTAACTTTCAAAGAAATAAAGCATTTGTCGGACTATCGGACTGTCGGACTATCGGACTGTCGGATTATAGGTCGGACCCCCGTGTGTGTGTGTGTGTGTGTGCATGACTTTTCAGTGAGGTAAGGTGAGAGGTGATTGTTCGCTATATATGTATAAGATACCACAGATGCTTGTGGACAGGACACAGCATCACCCCTTTTTACACCCTACACCCCTTTTTCAATTTTGTTTTCTTTTCTTTTTTCATTTCCATGGCTTAGAAATATGTAAAACAGCAATAATATGCCGTTTTCTGATTGCATAAGTCGACTGATATGTACATTTCTATATACATATCAGTCGACTTATGCAATCAGAAAAATCAAAATCAAAATAGGCAATGTTGCTCTGTCTTTAATCAAACAGTATAAAGTATGTTTCCACAATAAATATATACTTATCATCAAACACGCTCGGAATTTGTCGTACGTTTTATGAAATTATCTATTATACATTTTATGACACGCTCGTATTCGTGCAATTAGGGTACATGTATGATCAGTCGTAAATTACAATATCTACTAAGCAATGAATAGGTGTTTTTTCTACTTGAACAAACCATGTCAGTACCAAAGCACTGAGTGACTACCCTCTGTCTAAATCACACGATATTCGTAAACTGTTCATTTTATTTAGGTCTCTGCATTTCTAACAAATCAAAATTCATAAGCGATTTATATCGTACAATTGTACATAAAATAATTGTAGGAGTCACTCCTCTTAATTGTCATGACTTCATAAGAAAACAATAAGTGGAGCTTCATTAGTGGTATTGAGACCTCATAGATCCGTCCCACGATGCCAAGATTCTTTACTACTGTTTGATACAGCTTTATTTTCTCAGAAAATATCAATAATCATCATCATACTAGTTTTATAAGATCAGAGTTACACAGATCTAAATCTTTTGGGTACAATTTTAGTGTTGTTTCATATTGTATATTGTCATTTGCGTGTGAAGCTTAATGATTTTAACCATTTAATTTCAATGTCCACTCCACTCACTAAAATGAAAGCGATGTCACGAAGATTAAAGCTGCTTGCCCCAGTTATATGTGAGGGTTGGCATATTACTCCCATGTGGAAAGCACTTTCCAAACGGTATCATATTACTGAGGGGGGGGGGGCATAAAACAGTTTCATCAACACCACCACTTTTTATTGAAATCCCTGTACTAAGCAGGCATGTATTTGTGTGTTAGGGGTATCGAATTCGCATCTTTGTACCATTTTTCTATTGGATTTTAGAACTATTCCGACTGCTTGGTATCTTTTGTGTTTGTTTGTTTTTATTATGGCAGAGATAGTGTTAATTTACTTGCCATTTCATTAACTGAAAACCTCTCGTTAGTATCTTCTTCATCTAGGAAGAGATGCTAATATGTTTTGTGACAGTATGATGGTTTGGATATTATTGCTGTGATTGCATCAGTCGACTGATATATATCTACATATCGGTCGACTGATGCAATCAGAAAACGGCATTTCTATATATATATCAGTCGACTTATGCAATCAGAAAACGGCATATTACTAAGCCATGGAAATGGAAAAAAGAAAAGAAAAAAAGGGGGGGGGGGTAGGGTGTAAAAAGGGGGGATGTTGTGTCCTGTCCACAAGCACCTGTGTAAGATACAGTACTATTGAAACAAAAGAAGCGGCCCGTATTGGATATAACGGGTTTCTTTTTCCGCATTCGTACTCATGCGGAAAAAGAAACCCGTTATATCCAATACGGGCAACTTCATTTGTTTCAATAATAATGTATCTAACTTGTACAATAATAGTGTTGTTGAAAAAAAACCCAAATGGTATGACATTTAATCCAACTACAACTTTAAAATTGATTTATTGATTTATATATCACCAATCGATTGTGCATTTCCAAAAAAAGTCAAGTATTAGATAGCCCTATGTACCTATAAACCCGATATATTTTGTTAATTGCTATAGTAAAATATAATACGGTAATTTATAATAATAATGTTATTTACTATCTTAAATGAATAAAAAATAAATTTAATAAATTATACTTATAAACATAGATCGTGTTATTGTCAATCGAGTGCGACTCAAAGTTATAAAAATCGTTCGACCGTTCAAGGTCAAATAATAACAGGTAATTGTTGTACACATGTAATTGGATGAACACAATGATAACTGACACATATTTGATGTGGAAACTGATTTCGCTCGTCAATTTGATTTACAAAGTTTTGTCAGTGATGGAAAGACTGATCATTTAAGACAGGTATGCAATATATATACAAATATAGTTTTGTAGGCATGCATACGTCGATAGAAAAACACATTTCGCACAATAACATTGTATCAAATCTGACGCGGAATTTTGAAATTTTACGCTAAAAAAACACATTGAATGTGCGGAAATGATATAATATAGAAGACAGATATATTAACCATTGGAAAAAATTATTGTTTAATGATGATAATAAAAATGGTGGTAATAAACTGCGAACTTATAGGAAATTAAAAAATAGTTACAAAATGGAGAAATTTTTACACTCTGATGTGGATAAATTTGCTTTATCTATATTTGTTAAAATTAGAATAAGCAACAGTAACCTGAATATTGAAAGGGGTAGATACATCAAACTTCCAGTGGAAAAGAGAATATGTCCTCTCTGTAATATAGAACCAGGGGATGAAATACATTTCATTTTAAGATGTCCCAAATTGGATGAGTGTCGTAAAGAATTATTTTCTAATATAAGTTCAGTGGTTCCTTCATTTAATGATATGGATAAGTTCCAAAAATGTTAATTCATATTGAGTAGTAGTGCTCTTGATATATGTAAAATGTGTATTTTAGGTGTGAATAAATTGTATTCTATCAATCAAGATCTGAAAGGGAAGTTATAACTTAATTATTATGCAAAATTATTATTACAGTATATACAGAATTATTTAAATATTTTTATATACATTGAGTGACACTGTTGTGTACAATGGGAGATAATCCTTATAAATATTGTAATCTTCAATGGGAGATAATTCATACACTCCTCAGCTGTGATAACATCTTTGTCCATGTATTGTATGCATTTAGCTTAGTTTTGTTTTGTCTTTTGATGATTGTTCAATGTTTGGACTTTAAATCAATGAAATTATTATTATTATTATTATTATTATTATTATAATATGAACGAAAAAAAATTGATATCACACATTTCGGTTTTTTTTTGTTTTTTTACACTTTTTTTTTTTTTACTTAATACTTTGCATTAATATTCAACTAAATGTGCATTTCTATATATTTTTTTCAGATCACTCTATACAGATATGGATCTTTAGCAGATGAAATTTGATGAATATTTTATAAAAGAACGAACTGGACATCTAGAAAAAATATCAACTATGGATTACGAGTTTTTTTTTTTTTCTTTTGTCGTTTGAAAGTGGTCAATTGTAAACACAGATCACGAATCTACGCACGAGTGTAATTTTTTTGCTGAAGATCCAGGGAAATTGTAACTGTTTTGTTTGAGAGCGAGTTTAAATAATTTTCAGGTGAACGATATTAACCTTGTCCCAAAAATGGTTCAAATTAATAAAGTACAGCGGCCTGTATCATCGGCCCCTATTAGCGGCCTGTATCATCGGCCTCTATTAGCGGCCTCTATTAGCGGCCTTTAAGTGATATTAGAGGCCGCATTTACAATAGCTTTGCTGGGGGTATTAGTGTACAAATATATATACAAGCTTTAAGTATTTATACAGTAAATGTATTTAATTTCGAAAATGTAGTTATTTCACATGTATAATATGTGTGCGAATGTGTTATAGTCCTATTTGCACCGGCCCTTGGTTTTCTCTGCATTTGTACAACTACCGTACAGTACTTGTCAATGTGCATAGGACACGGGGAGGACTTGACCACTACACTACATGTAAATTAACCATTGATGTCTGATGTGGCCAACAGTGTCATGGTCGACGGCACTTAATTATTATTATAATTATTATTAGTATAAGTATTTAGTATATTTTATGGGCAGTTTTGTTCATTGTAACGTACAATATTTATATCTTTATTTTTTAATGTTTTGTTTATGAATCACTGTAATGACTTTGCCCCTTGTGGGCCCTCTATTGGACAATAAAAATTCTTATTCTTATACAGTATATATATGTTGATATTGGTGGAATTGTTGACTATCATTGTTTAAACTTTCTTTTCATAATTGGAATCCCATGGGAACTCCCATCATACAGAAATTCGTCTTTTTACGTGATTTTTGACACTTCGTATTTCAGTTCCACCCCCAACTCAAAATATATCATGTGTTATGTTTTATTATTTTTATATCACGAGGTTATTTAAATATAACAATACTACGTACAGAAGTGTGAAATATTATGTTACTCTGATGTGAAACATGATGTCAGAAATTACGTACAATGTGCTCCAATTTTGATTTTACACCCACTGTAATACTGATTCCCCACTAATAAAAAAATGAAAATCAAGACTTTTATTTCATTAAATATTTAGAAGAGTTTGAAGATTCCAAAGTGTTAATCAGAGGCCGTAAATCGAAGGACAGACAACACAATGGCCAAACTAAAAAGGACAAAAGGACAAACAACGACCTACAAAACATTACATAGAAAACTAAAGATCGAGCAACACCAACTCCACTAAAACCCGGGGGTGAACTCAGGTACTCCGGAAGGGTAAACTTGACTGATGCATGTAAGTTTAATAAGTAAACTTTTGTGTTTCTTAAATAACAAATTTTTAGTTATATATCAATATTAATATTGTTATAGAAATAATATATGTTTTCGTGAACAGTTGGTTGATTGCGTTAATTCACGTGATTAAAATAGGAGACATGGGATATTTAGTACTCATGGTACGTACTAAATGTTGATTTAAAGCCACACGGTTTTTCGTGCAGTTGTATTATTTTGTCTTTCAAAGGGATAAACAAATCAACATACAGTTATATTCACTTTATTACGACCGGCACAACTACCTTATTCATCACTGACTACATTGTAAACGGTGTTTTCCTATTTTGAAATGTGTTTGCGTTTCAAATTTGAAAAAAGATGAATATATAATGTTTATATTCTGAAGTACATTTGTATTTGTGTGGGCATAGCAATTCTACAACAAACATTCTAAGGTATTCTACATATTCTAAATGTCAGTAAGATTTGAAGGGTAGTGTCTCTCTGTGTTCATCTTTTGTCCCGACCTTAACAAAAAGAATGTGGCTTATTATACACACTGTGATCCTAAATGTTGTACGGGTAATATTGCTCTCTTCTCGACTTTAAATTAAATAACTCTTAAGTTCGAAAATTTTTAATTGCATTGTGTATTCGTTCTTTGATGCATATAACTGAAAATAAAACGATTGAAAACTAAAAATAAAATGTTAAACGGTAATTTTACAATGTAACCAACCACAATATTACTACTAGCCAGGAAAGTTTAGTGTGTTGCCTGCAATATATACCATTATAGGGATTATTGTAATTTAAGGATTAAAAAAAATCATCATTTATAAGTTCTAATAGATTTATTATCAATCCGAAAATCGAAAGTTAGACAACACAACGACCAAAAGAAAAAGTACAAAAGGACAAACAGCTGATCTACAAAATATACACATAAAACTAAAGATCGAGAAACACGAACCCCGCTAAAAACCGGGGATGAACTCAGGTGTTCCGGAAGGGTAGGCAGTTCCTGCTCCACTAGTGGTACCCGTCGTGTTAATTTAGTGACAAATCATGTGATAAGTGATAGTTCAGCAATTATATTTTTAACAAAGGAACCATGAATATGTCTCAAATTCACACTAGAATCAAGAACCTTTTCAATAAGATTTTTAAATTTATGTAATATGGCTACTTAAACTAGTGAGTTTTTTTTAACAATATTCCCGCAAGAACAAGTGCAATTTTTCATTACTGAGATTATAAAAATTGCGCTTAATCAATCAATGTATTAATAATCATTAATTGATTCAATTCAATTATTCAGGAAAAAGTTTTAAAATTAGGTCGATTACTTAATAATCCATTAATTCGAAAATAAATTTATAAGTTACAATTTGTTTACCCATGATATTTTTGGTAGGACTGCAGTCAGAACACCCGTCCGTGTCTGCACTTTGTTTCACAGGTACCTGTGGATAGGATACCTTTTGATGCCCCTCCCGCTTTTTTGCAGACTACAGATTTTTTTGACAGATCGAAACTATATCATTTTCATGTTATTTTGCATCTTAAATACAATAAGTACGATCAAACAGCATTTCTATCCATACGAGGTTAGCTGATATATGTATATTTATTGTATTTAGTCATTCAGACTATTGCATAGAAAATTGCAAAATAAAATGAAAATGATATATTTTCTATCTGTCAGAAAAAAATCTGTATTCAGCAAAAAGGGGTAGGGAAACCAAAAGGTATCATGTCCACACGTACCTGTGCTTTGTTTTTTTAGGAAAGTAACCATAACTTATTATTATATTAATCATGCTGAAAAATGGCCTCCATTCTTTAGGTCCTGATTTGTCTCTTCAAAATTGATTTCAGCTCGTCCTAAAAAACAAGTGTCCCATTAGCCACAGTTCGATGTCCAAGCGGTGACCGGAAATTATTTCCGTGACCGTTGTTGGTGAAAAATTAGACATGTTTTTATTTTCGATGCCCTTCTGAAGTTTCTGAAAAGAATCGAAGTTTCTGAAAAGAATCGAAGGATATGTTTACATTGGTGATTATTACCTTCTCTTTCAGATTTTCATTTACTCCACAATATGAAGATTTCAAGCATTGCATTGATGTAATTCTTAAAATGCAGCATAAATGACATGTTCATTAAAAGAATAAATGCACGTCACATCGACATGCAACTAAAACTTAAAAGACGCAATAGACTGATGTGACATGCCATGAGGCATGACCATGTCCTGTAATCAAAAATGATAAGTTGAGATCTCTCATACATATATGTGTTCAAAAAGAGGAATATATGAAATACAGTAAATTGAATTTCCTTTTACATGCTGTAGGACTAACACTAACAGTAACAGTTTTTGTTAAGTTCAATTGTCAGTGTCCAATTCTTCAAACATGCCTTGCTTTTCTACGTTTCCCGGATTCTAGAGTAGCGGTTTATGAGTTTCATGTTTACCATTTATTCAATTCAATTCAAAGTTTTATTTAGAGTTGATACATAATATACATACAGCACAAGTTCGCTTTCGAGATGATCCGGCCTTAAACAAATGCGGCCTTAGTTGATACGGCCTTGGTTAATGCGGCCTCAGTTAAGAATGATGTGTATTTATGGATATATACGATACATACGATAAAACGACACATTGTGATGATTTGAGTAAATAATTAATTAATTAATTTGTCTATCAGGTGCCATATAGCATGGTTTTTTTAGGAAAATGAAAATTGTATCAGGTAATATATTAAAGGCAGCCTCTATTCTTACAACAATTTTCAACAACGGAACCCGCCTATATTAAATTGTATCCAAAAACAGAGCATTGTATTCATAATATTCATTGGCTTTTAACAATATACCAATAAACAGTACTTGAAAAGTTTTAATCGGAACATCAAAATGTTTCTAGATTATAGAAAAATAGGAAAATAGTGAACGTCTTTGGCGTCTTTTGACTGTTACATTTAATGGTAGCAATAATTGACGTAGTGTCATAATATATTCTTATCAATGTCAAGCTTTACGTAAGTATTAAACGATGTAAATGTATACACCGCAGATTGAAATACTAAGAAGTCGGTTTGTTTTTACAAGCGGGACAATAGAAAAACTAACCAAGCGTGTATTTATATTGTAAATATTAATAAAAAAATATATATTTTACATACCAGTCATTACGTAGTCTGTGTTGCCACTGGAAACAACTGTCACACTCTAAAGCATGCTGCTTTGGACGGACGTTCTGCTCACATACAATACAAGGAAATGACATAGTTGATAGTTTTGAAAATAGTAGGACCATCACCAAAATGTGCATATATCAGTGCGGTTTCATCAAAAGAATTGGAGTACTTTTTGAGTAATTTATAGTATGGCTTCCTTTTACTTTTTGGTAACCCTTATAATCATACTGCCAGTGCAATTATAATTTATACGACTATTAAACAAATGATAATTAATTGCAAGAGAACATCTAAGGAATTTCGCTTGTTGACAGCTTGGTATATCAACCTGAATTGTTTTTCTAATCATCAACTTCAATGGAAATGATTTCCGTCATTATTACCAAAAATTACTAATTAAAAAAATGTTAAAATAATAACGATTTATTATGGCTTTTCATATTGTTTTACGAGTAAATCTTGTGAAAACACTACAAGTTCCAATATTTTATTCATCATATCCATGAATATTTAAATAATATTTTAAATTTAAATACAACTTTTATTTTTTAATTATTCTTTTCCATTTGATATAAGGCCGGATTTGCCGTAGGCCGCATAAATATATGATAAGGCCGGAACATCCATTTGATATAAGGCCGGATTTGCGTAAGGCCACATCTGTCATAAGGCCGAATCAACTTGTAAGGCACAAGTTCTAATGAGCTTTTAAAATCGACTATATAAAATTATTACAAAGTATAAACACATACAAAAAACAATGTACATGCAGGGTGCCGGTACATGCCTTGTGACATATTAAATAAAAAAACATACATAAATTTATGCAGTTCAACATACACACAAGACACAAAAACAAACAAAAGACAAGAGGTTCATGCATTTAAGCAAAAAATAAAAATATAAAAAAGGACGAAATTTAACATTTAAAAGCGGTCATACTAAAAAGTGCCGGAGCAGCCAGAGGATTGGAAATAGCACCCGGGTATATAATTTTGATTAATTATATTTTAAAGTAAACCGTATTAACGATGTAATCATAGATTAATGCAAGCGTAACATGCCAAATTACCCGCTAATTAATTAAATTGGTGAGTGATGTTTATTCAATAATTATAAAATTTAAATAACTTATAATGTCATAACCGAGGCACGTGTCGGTTATTCATTTGCTAATTACCCAATACACATACAGATTTTATACAAAACAAAAAACAACAAAGAAAAAGGCAATAAAATATAGCAAGCTATATATAATAGAATTGAAATAAACCTAATATTTACACCAAACTAGGGAATAATCCCGGGAGCTTTTTAGTACATAACTTGAACATTTGCACTCACGGTAAGACTTCACTTAACATCATATTCCATTATAATTTCGACAAAAATTATTTAACAATATTCCAATATGTCGGGCGTTATTTCCAGTCCCCGGGCTGCTTCGGGCTGTCCCGGGCGCTTTTTAGTATGACCTTTTAAAAGGTCATCTGCATGCACTGGCATGAATTGCCATTCCATCTTCCATGCAGAATCAGTTCTATGTTGTATATTGTTGTGACAAAATTGTTTAGTAAGTAAGGATGTGGATGTAAATGAACATGAGAGACTATGTAACATTCCATAGACACAAGCCAAAGCAAAGAAACAATACATTAAGCAAACAATGAGTAAGAAGTACATGTATAAGAAATTGGGGGTGTTTTTTTTAGAAAAGACAACTGGAACATATAAATCGTATGGTACATAAAAATGATAAAGCAAATTTGAAACATAATAAAAGTCCTTCTCAAGATTTGTCTGAAGAATTGTGATAATTGTAAATTTTCAACCTCTGTGACACACATCAGAATGTCAAAATTATGTAATCAGGGAGTAGAACAAAAGATACACAACATATATTGACAGCAAATTTTGATTTCCCGCTTAATCAAATAATGATTTTCAAGAGTTCCCAGACTCATTTTTCGTCATTTCGAGCATCAATCCTGCGGTACTACCTTTTTCTGTTTCCACATACATTATTTTTTACTTTCCCACTTTAATTTTATCTATGAAGAATCAGATATTTAATATTAAGCTCTTGATTGCTTTAAGGATAAAAAGAAGTCTTCTATTTCCTTCATTTAAAAAGTAACTTTTCGAAACTACATTTTCCAACTACTGTACAACCATACTTTTTTTTTATCATAGGAAAGATTTTTTTACTTTATCAAAGCATTGTCCCATTATATATCTTTGAAGATTATCACAATTATACCCATAATCTAAGTTGACTTGTATTGTTGTACTTTTAATTCTGTTGAGCATTTTTTATCATGTTTATACAAGATAGAAAATTGACATTGCATATTTTGTGGTGTAAATATACACTCCGACAAAAGTTAAGCACCACCCTATATTTTTATCGATATATTCTTTTACATCAATACTGTTAAAACAATAAAATAGATATCACCATTTTTCTTACACTTCTTAAAAGACTACACCAAGGGCTCTAAAATTACCAATCTACGAGGTATTTATCATCCTGAAAGACGTGGCAAAAATGGGGTTCAAAACAGGCGCTGGAAAAACGTAAAACCAGTTTGTCTTTGATGGAAGTTTTTAACATTGCATTAAAATGCAGAGTCTTCAGATTTTAAGAACTTTTAAATGCATCTATTGTGCATATGTGTAAGGCATACAAATCAATAACGAGTATATCCACTGCGTTTATTGTGAAGTTCTGTAACACGCCTCATCATGCTTCGCACAAGATGCCTAAGCCGTTCTTGGGAGAACTGTTGCCACTCCAGTTCTTAATTCGTCAATATTTTGACATTTTGGATTGCGTTGGTTAATTTTTCGGCCAATAAAGTCCCATGCATGCTCTATAGGGTTCATGTCTGGCGACATCGCAAGCCATGGAATTTTCTGAACAGCCTCTTGCTGTAAAAAAATGTTGTACAATTCGGGCTCTATGTGGCCTAGCGTTGTCGTCCATGAACATTGGTCTGTCAGCCAACGCATGATTGTCGAAATGGGGGACTACACGTGGAGCGAGCACATTGTCACAGTATTTTTGGCCTGTCAGATTACCATCAAGAACGTACAAGTCCAACTGACAGTCAAGGGAAAAACAACCCCAGACAGTTACACCCCCACCCCCAAAAGCAGTTGTTCCCAAAATGTGGATGTCCTGAAATGAAGTGTTTCGTTGGCACCAAATCCTTGCACGACCGTCGGTAGGGCGTAACAAAAAACGACTTTCATCAGACCAGTGGACCCATCTCCATGTGCGAATAGTCCACCCCAAATGATCATGTGACCAGTGAAATTGAGCATGGCGATGACGTAATGTCAACTGTGGATGTTTTATGGGTCGTCGCGCTCGCATTCCCTGATGGTGGAGGCGTCTGATTACAGTGCGTGTGCTAATGTGGCCTCCAAACGCTAAATTACCACGAAGTGCACCAGATGTACTGAACGGTCGTTGCCGCGCCCGTCTGGATATGAGCCGGTCCTCTCTCGGTGTCGTTTTGCGAGTTCTACCTGCACGTGGACGGTCAGTAACATTCCCCGTTTGACGAAAACGCTGCATCAGTCGTACAATGATGGAATGGTTAACCCTGAAGTGGTCTGTCACCCTTTTATGGCTAAAACCACCATTATGCATGCCAACAGCTTGCCACCTTTCTGGTATGGTTAATTTTCGCCACACCATACCAAACCAATAGAAAATGAAACTTAAAACTTTACACAAAAAAAATCAGCTTTCGTTCGCAAACACAAATGTTGAAAAGTACACGTGGCACTTTACACACCCTGTCATATACACATAAATAAAAATCGATCAATAACCTGTTTCACAGGTAAGTAAGTATGTGTGTACAGGTAACGAAAACAGCAAACTGATTTGAAATAAGTTCATTATTAAAAAAGATATTATTGAAACAAGTCAGGTGGTGCTTATCTTTTGTCGGACTGTATATTATACTGTGAAAGCATTATTATTCATTGGCACCAATTTTTCGTGGTTTGAACAAAATGCATTGATCCATAGGTTCTTGAATTCATGGTTTCAAACATTACATGGAACAATCAATTGGAAAATTGCATTTCGTTGGATTTTAGTTTTCGTGGTTTAAGTGAACCACGGAATCCACGAAAATTAGAACCCCATGATTAATAATGATTTCATAGTACTTGTTTTCAGATATTTTTAAGGTTGTATAAATAATTAATTTTCTCTATTTTTCAGACCAATTTATATAGAAAGATGTAAGATACCGTAATATGGCTAATGTACCAACTCTGAGAACTATATCAAAGTTAGCAAGCTGTCATGTATTACTAGACTTTGTAGAAGAAACAAATCCAAGACTGACCAAATGCATTCTTACTTTGTTAGAGGCTGGTGTATACTCTGCTATCACAGAAGAATTGTTAGAATGCCTGCTGCAGTTTTATGCAGAGAAATTAACTAATGAGTTACTTAAGGCTGTAGTTCCATGTCATTTGAGAGAGTTTAAGATAGATAAATGTCTTCCAAAGCTGACATTCTTTGGGTTGACAGAAGTAATGAAAAAGTAAGTTATAGCTTGAATGTTGAACATGCAGCAGCAATTAGAAATTTTATCAAATGTTTAGTTCACTACATTTGTTGTATTTCTATTCTTGCAATGGGAAAGTCGACTCATCCATCCTCTGGCTCTTGCTAGTTTTATGCTTCAACAAACATACATGTAATATGATTGGCTTAAAACTTCAGTAATACATGTATCAGTAGTCTTTGACAACTTATCCTCCCTTTTAACAAAATTATGTTTTTTTTATGAAAAATACTTTTTTATTCATTTAAGGTCTGATAATTTTATTTGTTTTCCCCAATTTCAATAGGGGTTTCATGATCGTGATCGTATGGTAGTTTCCTCCACCAATAAAACTTACCACCATGATATAACTGAATTATTGTGGAAAGTGGCATTCAACACCACCACCCCTAACACTATATTCTGTCAGTAATAAATAATATATATTGAAGACAAGTGGTACAGGCTAAGACAAGCCTCGGATTTATTATTAATAATTTTTGTCATATACAAAGTCAATGTACATAAATTTATTCTCAATCGCAAATCATGAAGATAATGGCCCTATTTTCTAAATCTTTTGCAGGTGCCCCCATTTGCACAGGATTTCATTGAAAGAGTGTGATCAGCTGATGTCACCTGGTCAATTTGTGTTATGGAGAAGGATTGGTGTCAGTATTACATCTTTAAGTTTGGAATCATGCCATAATGTCACTGATCAAGTTGTTCAAGTAAGATTGATTGATTAATTGATTATTGCTTAACGTCCAGTGAGCAGTATTTCAGCCATATTCATGACAAGAACAAGTTCAATAATATATATAAACTTACTAAATAGAAATGAAGGAAGGGAATTTTTACTGGCACTGAAAAAGTATGGAGAGTTGGGTAGGA
This sequence comes from Bathymodiolus brooksi, assembly GCA_963680875.1. Lineage (NCBI taxonomy): Eukaryota > Metazoa > Mollusca > Bivalvia > Mytilida > Modiolidae > Bathymodiolus > Bathymodiolus brooksi. The sequence continues at coordinate 70,432,151 of OY804576.1, read as the reverse complement.
AAATTTTTTTATAGTCTTTTGTAGCAGTAGCAATGTGCCTATTCTTTTTCGAAATCTACAAAGAGATCTTTAGTGTGCAGGGAGTGTGGCACTCTCCAAGCATGTTACCCAATATGGTCCAAAGTCAGCTGGCTTTCTGTTTATAATCCCCCATAAAGAGGTCCCCCCCTATCTGCCATCCAGGGACTCGTTGAACAGCTCTGTAAGAAAACACTTCAAATTTCCGTTTGAAAATAGTTAAACACATACTGTACTATGTTATGTATGGTGCATATATCATACACACCTCTTCATTAATTGATTGTAATAAAAGTGTTTTATCTTTCTGATTTTCTGTGTATGATACTAACAGTAAGGCTGAGTAACTGATTTTCTTACCAAATAAGTGTGTAGTATACACAGTTGATTACAGGATTTTTTTTTAAACTACAATGTACAGTACAGTCAGAGACATACCATGATAAATCACTGTGATAGACGTATCACTCATCTTAGTGATACTGATACAGTACAGTCAGAGACACACCATGATAAATCACTGTGATAGACGTATCACTCATCTTAGTGATACTGATACAGTACAGTCAGAGACACACCATGATAAATCACTGTGATAGACGTATCACTCATCTTAGTGATACTGATACAGTACAGTCAGAGACATACCATGATAAATCACTGTGATAGACGTATCACTCATCTTAGTGATACTGATACAGTACAGTCAGAGACATACCATGATAAATCACTGTGATAGACGTATCACTCATCTTGGTGATACTGATACAGTACAGTCAGAGACATACCATGATAAATCACTGTGATAGACGTATCACTCATCTTAGTGATACTGATACAGTACAGTCAGAGACACACCATGATAAATCACTGTGATAGACGTATCACTCATCTTAGTGATACTGATACAGTACAGTCAGAGACATACCATGATAAATCACTGTGATAGACGTATCACTCATCTTAGTGATACTGATACAGTACAGTCAGAGACATACCATGATAAATCACTGTGATAGACGTATCACTCATCTTAGTGATACTGATACAGTACAGTCAGAGACATACCATGATAAATCACTGTGATAGACGTATCACTCATCTTAGTGATACTGATACAGTACAGTCAGAGACATACCATGATAAATCACTGTGATAGACGTATCACTCATCTTAGTGATACTGATACTTGCTATCACCCAAAATGAACAAGAAAGTAAGTAAATAGATTAAACAGACCAACAGATATATCAATATCACTAAGAAGAGTGATACGTCTATCACAGTGATTTATCCCGCTATGTCTATGACTGTACTGTACATGTATGAATTCAATGTCTAATTAAGACGACCACATCAGCGGTGAAATGATAAGCGTGCTTGCCTTGAGATCTAGGGTTCGAGCATCATTGGGGTCAAACCCAAGACTGTAAAATTTGTATTTGCTGCTTGTCCTCTAAGTACACAGTATTAAAGAGTAAGAGCAAAGACAGTTTGGCTCAAAATCAGGATAATGTGGAGTGAGTGGAGCGACATGTCTACCTGCAGACTGTTATTTTAGTGAGCGAACACTATAAAAATCCAACTAAGTGTGCTTGTCTAGTACAGAGCAGTCATCATCATCTTATTGAAATGTAAACATGTTCTCACCATGATATAGCTGAAAAATTGATGAGTTGGCATTAAAAAACAATCAATCACTCACTCTAATTAAAACCGTTACTACGATATTTGTAAATTCATTTGATTTTTCATGTATTTCTCAGAGTGCCTTAAGACATGTAACTACATTACAACATTTAAATGTTTCAAGTTGTGGGAACATAACAGAGAAAGTCTTCCTCCTAAATGAAGATCTCCAGAAAGAAAGAGAATTCACACCTACAGTAAGTGTTTAGAAAGTTAAACTTTTCAGAATTCACACCTACAGTAAGTGTTTAGAAAGTTAAACTTTTCAGAATTCACACCTACATGTACAGTAAGTGTTTAGAAAGTTAAATTTTTCAGAATTCACACCTACAGTAAGTGTTTAGAAAGTTAAACTTTTCAGAATTCACACCTACATGTACAGTAAGTTTTTAGAAAGTTAAATTTTTCAGAATTCACACCTACAGTAAGTGTTTAGAAAGTTAAACTTTTCAGAATTCACACCTACAGTAAGTGTTTAGAAAGTTAAATTTTTCAGAATTCACACCTACTGTAAGTGTTTAGAAAGTTAAACTTTTTAGAATTCACACCTACAGTAAGTGTTTAGAAAGTTAAACTTTTCAGAATTCACACCTACAGTAAGTGTTTAGAAAGTTAAATTTTTCAGAATTCACACCTACAGTAAGTGTTTAGAAAGTTTAATTTTTCAGAATTCACACCTACAGTAAGTGTTTAGAAAGTTAAACTTTTCAGAATTCACACCTACATGTACAGTAAGTTTTTAGAAAGTTAAATTTTTCAGAATTCACACCTACAGTAAGTGTTTAGAAAGTTAAACTTTTCAGAATTCACACCTACAGTAAGTGTTTAGAAAGTTAAATTTTTCAGAATTCACACCTACAGTAAGTGTTTAGAAAGTTAAACATTTTAGAATTCACACCTACAGTAAGTGTTTAGAAAGTTAAACTTTTTAGAATTCACACCTACAGTAAGTGTTTAGAAAGTTAAATTTTTCAGAAATCACACCTACAGTAAGTGTTTAGAAAGTTTAATTTTTCAGAATTCACACCTACAGTAAGTGTTTACAAAGTTAAATTTTTCAGAATTCACACCTACAGTAAGTGTTTAGAAAGTTAAATTTTTCAGAATTCACACCTACAGTAAGTGTTTAGAAAGTTAAACTTTTTAGAATTCACACCTACAGTAAGTGTTTAGAAAGTAAAATTTTTCAGAATTCACACCTACAGTAAGTGTTTAGAAAGTTTAATTTTTCAGAATTCACACCTACAGTAAGTGTTTACAAAGTTAAATTTTTCAGTAATAATTAAGACAGTCTTCTTATAGTGTCATCTAACATAGTCTTCAGCACTCCATTTTACTACCGGTACTTAAGAAATATTTGAAATTTTTGAACAGGTTATATGATATAACCTGGTTTACGCTTGATAAACAGCAAAGCGGTTTTTATGAAAAGCTTAAACTGTTTCAAACCAGGTTATACAAGTATAACCTATTCAAAAATTAAAAATATTCCTTACAATTTAATTTTTGCAACAAAATTTAATGATTCCTCGATTTTAATTACAATTATTTCATGTGACTATTTGAATTTGTCATTGGCGAATGAATACGTTGTTGACGTCACAATACCAAGCCAGGTTATCGAGTATAACCAAAATTTTCTCTAGGCGGATCAGCCAATCAGATTACAGTATTCAAATCAAATTAAATTATATCATTTTATTGTAGGGAAGTACCAGTGTTTATTTTACAATGCATGTATTTCAATATGGCCATGTGCATTCTAGTTGATTATTGATGGTTTGTTTTATGGTTTATGGTGTTTAACGCCACTTTCAACAATATTTCAGTTATATCGTGGTGGTCAATTTTATTGGTGGAAGAAACTGGAGAAAACCACTGACCTGTCGCAAGTCACTTACAAACTTTATAGCATAATGTTGTATTGAGTACACCTCACCTGTGCGGGGTTCGACAACAACTTTAGTGGTGATGGGCACTGATTGTAAAGGCGGTTGTAAATTCAACTACCATATGATTGACTTGGCGATAATTTCCAAAATCATGGTCCATTTTGACCATTGTGCTTAAGAAATTAAAATAGAACAAAATTTCAAAGATGGTTAAAATCTAAATATTGGATTTGCAAGTGATTGAATAATGAATAGTTGTATTTGTTTTATGGTTTTCAGCATGACACTGTCCACCACTATGAATGTTCTTTGATAAGTGTTGATGTGTCTGGTTGTCCTGGGATAACAGCTACAGCAGTAAGACATCTTACCTCACTAACAGGACCAACTCTGAAGAATGTTAACTTGTCCTGGACAGGAGTATGTGATTTAGATATCTAGGCTTCAAAATATAAAGTCTAATCCTGTGGTTCCGTGTATTCACATGCTATTTCAATAAATTTTCGTGGCCATAATTTTAATTTAACTACCACAGTACTATAGGACCCCAATATATATATGTCGCTTTATACTATTTTGTATTTTTAGAGCATTTTTATACCCCCCGCAACGAAGTTGTAGGGGGGTATACTGGTTTCACCATGTCCGTCCATCTGTCCGTCCGTCTGTAGACAAATCCTATGTCGTACGATAACTTGAGTTGTGTTTCTTAGAATCTTTTAAAATTTTATCAGCTGTTTACTGGTGAAGAGAGGGGGATCCCTTTCATTTTTGACGATTTTCACTTTTGCCGTTCCAGAGTTATTGGACTTGATATGACAGAAAATAGGATGTTTACCCTATGTCGTATGATAACTTGAGTAGTGTTTCTCAGAATGTTTTGAAATTTTATCAGCAGCTTACCGGTGAAGAGAGGAGGGTCCCTTTCATTTTTGGTCTGAACAATCAGTAATGTTTTGGTTATGGAAATAGGTTGGACAGATGTGGGAAGCGGGTGGTATATCTTAGTGAGCTGTGCTCACAGTAATACTAGTTTATTTTATATTGAATGCTCAAAAATATTTAGTCATTACCTAAGTATGCAGTTTAAATTTAATCCAGAAAAATGGTTGCATATGTTGATTTATTTGAAACCAAAAATGACCACGAAAGCAAAACTGGGACATCTATTCCAAACAAAGTATTGGTCTGTCCTTACATACTGATCTTATTACATGTTATTTGTAAACAAATGATATACCTTTAATTTTTATGTAACATTTTAAAGGTCAAATTCATGATGTTTTTTGTTTATTCCAGATAAACCTTATAGCAATATTAAGCCTAGCTGGATACTCCTTACCAGCAATCATAGAGCTTGTCATTTCATACTATAATAAATCAGATTCTCAAAAAGACCCAAAGAGTGATGATCTATACAGCTGTCTACTAGAATTTAAAAATACATTAGAAAGAGTAGAACAACAGCAGGAACAAAAAAGGGAGACAACTGACAAAATTGATAATGAAATTAGAGATGAAATAGAAAGTCATGCATCTATTGAAGAAAGTCCTTTACAAACTTCACAAAATCAAAAAGATACTCCATTTGTTGAACTGACTGATTTTTCAGATGGAAAACAAAACTTGAACAATTCTGAAGAAAATGTTGTTCATACATGTACTGGTAATCAAACAGGACATAATTTACCTAATTTGAGTAGCTTAACTGATGAAGTTTTGGATGGTAATACAAATAAAACAAAACAAGATTTAGTTACATGCACTTCTACTGAAGACTGTGTTCAGCTTGAAAATGTTGAACTTGAATTAATTGTCTCCCCTGAAAGTTTGGAGCTATCATCAAGCTCTAATTCATTGCCAGATGAATATAAATCAGACTTGAAAAAAGAACTTGTAGAATGTAATGAAATGACAGACAGCAAGGATATCATTTGTAAGGATTGTGCTAGTGTTTCAGACATTGAAGTAAATAATGGTGCTCAGTGTTTATGTCAACATGACTCAATTTGTATGCCAAAAAGTTTAGTTAAGAATGATTCTGTGACTCGTGACTCATTAAAATCAGATGATGGTGAAAGTTTAGTTAAGAATGATTCTGTGACTCGTGACTCATTAAAATCAGATGATGGTGAAAGTTTAGTTAAGAATGATTCTGTGACTCGTGACTCATTAAAATCAGATGATGGTGCTACTAATGGATATTTAAGTTTTAATGAAACTTACAAATCTAAATACTCACATGGAGATGGAATTTTACAGACCAAAACGCATGTGAAGTTAAAGCAAACAGATAGCCAATCAGATTGTCTGAATAGTCGTAGGATGTATGTGACAAATTGTGCTGATGATGGTAGTTTTGATACATCAAATGATACAGCCGCTGGTTGTGGTGACAAATACCAAACACTTACATACAATGAACATGAACCACACTCAAGCGATTTTCAAGATAATGCAATGCAACATTTTCAATCTGTTGAAAATGGTACTTCAATATTGCAGACTAGTCTAGACACGAGTAGTAATTTAAATGGTTTAGAAAACATGAAAATAAAAGATTCTGAAGAAGTGGAAGGCTCCAATTCTGCCGTGGTATATAAATTGGAATTTGGCAGTAGTAACAATGATGGTGTTTGTAATACTGTAAAAGATAACCACATACAACTACAAAATGGACAAGAAATGGAACATTCTATTTCTGTAGAAGAAACAATATCAACTGATAAATACAAAAATTCCGAAAATACTGAAATAGAAGTTGCCAATTCTGTTGAAAATGCCACATCAGCTGATTCCCACCATCAAAAAGAAATGGACACTGCTAATTCTGTTGATAACGCCACATCAGCTGATCAACAACAACATACAGAAATGGAACATTCTAATTCTGTTGAAGCCAATGAATCGGCTAAAAACCGAAATACATTAGAAGTAAATAAAGAAAGGATAAAACAGACATATAAACCCCAGCTGATCTCAGTGGATGTGACAAATAGATTCCCTTCAGTTTATGAAGTGGTTGGTTTTGATTGTTTGAAAGAATTCTTGAGATGCTCACCTAATCTACAGAAATTTGGGATGTCTTGGGCAGGACTTACAGATGAAATGGTCATAGAATTAACACCTTATTTTAAAGACCTTAAAGAAATAAGTTTGAATGATTGTGAGTCTGTGACATATGGGATAACTCACATTGGACAGGCCTGTAAAAAACTGGAAAAAGTTGACTTTAATGGTAAGTGCTCTGTAATCAAAATCATATTGATATTGTAACCTTTTGTGAAAATGGTCTGTTTGCACACTCTATTTCAGTCAAAATTGTATTAATTTTTATACCTGTTATCATTTTTAAAAATTCATCCGACAGTTGATTGATAGCACATGTTAAGAAATTCATATATTCTAATCTGACGTTTTACACCAAAGCCTGTACAAAATTTTTTTAGTTATGGGATATGGGATTGCTTGACCTTATTTAATTGTGTTAAATATTCATCATTCTGAATACAAAAATACAACTTCCTGTGACTCTTTACCTGTTTTTACCACACATATAAATCTTTTCAGATATTTGCTGTTTGATAATGGATCATTGAATAACTGTATCCAAAATATTGTTAGTATTTACACTACCAAATATTGTTGCTAATTTTTTTTTTGGTTAAACAAATTCTAAAAGAAAATGTATCATATGAGAACTGCAAGCGAACACTTCAACTAAAAGTTCATAGCATCTTTACTTACTACTGTGAAACCTCCTTGCAATCAAATGTTGTGTTCAGTTTATACAATGTTTAATTGACATAGATTTCCTTTATTTAAACTGTATTTGAACTTTATTTTCGTTATTTATTTAAGTTCGGTTTATACAGGATTGCGGTTTATTCAGGGTTTGGTTTAGACAGGTTTATACAGGGTTGTGGTTTATTCAGGGTTTGGTTTAGACAGGTTTATACAGGATTGTGGTTTATTCAGGGTTTGGTTTAGACAGGTTTATACAGGATTCCGGTTTATTCAGGGTTTGGTTTAGACAGGTTTATACAGGATTCCAGTTTATTCAGGGTTTGGTTTAGACAGGTTTATACAGGATTGTGGTTTATTCAGGTTTTGGTTTAGACAGGTTTATACAGGATTGTGGTTTATTCAGGGTTTGGTTTAGACAGGTTTATACAGGATTCTGGTTTATTCAGGGTTTGGTTTAGACAGGTTTATACAGGATTGCGGTTTATTCAGGGTTTGGTTTAGACAGGTTTATACAGGATTGCAGTTTATTCAGGGTTTGGTTTAGACATGTTTATACAGGATTCCGGTTTATTCAGGGTTTGGTTTAGACAGGTTTATACAGGATTCCGGTTTATTCAGGGTTTAGTTTAGACAGGTTTATACAGGATTGCGGTTTATTCAGGGTTTGGTTTAGACAGGTTTATATAGGATTGCGGTTTATTCAGGGTTTGGTTTAGACAGGTTTATACAGTATTGCGGTTTATTCAGGGTTTGGTTTAGACAGGTTTATACAGGATTAGTGGTTTATTCAGGGTTTGGTTTAGACAGGTTTGTACATGATTGCAGTTTATTCAGGGTTTGGTTTAGACAGGTTTATACAGGATTCCGGTTTATTCAGGGTTTGGTTTAGACAGGTTTATATATGTAGGATTGCAGTTTATTCAGGGTTTGGTTTAGACAGGTTTATACAGGATTGTGGTTTATTCAGGGTTTGGTTTAGACAGGTTTATACAGGATTCCGGTTTATTCAGGGTTTGGTTTAGACAGGGTTATACAGGATTGCGGTTTATTCAGGGTTTGGTTTAGACAGGTTTATTTAGGATTGCGGTTTATTCAGGGTTTGGTTTAGACAGGTTTATATAGGATTGCGGTTTATTCAGGGTTTGGTTTAGACAGGTTTATACAGGATTGTGGTTTATTCAGGGTTTGGTTTAGACAGGTTTATACAGGACTGCGGTTTATTCAGGGTTTGGTTTAGACAGGTTTATACAGGATTGCGGTTTATTCAGGGTTTGGTTTAGACAGGTTTATATAGGATTGCGGTTTATTCAGGGTTTTGTTTAGACAGGTTTATACAGGATTCTGGTTTAGACAGGTTTATACAGGATTGCGGTTTATTCAGGGTTTGGTTTAGACAGGTTTATACAGGATTGCGGTTTATTCAGGGTTTGGTTTAGACAGGTTTATACAGGATTGTGGTTTATTCAGGGTTTGGTTTAGACAGGTTTGTACAGGATTCCGGTTTATTCAAGGTTTGGTTTAGACAGGTTTGTACAGGATTCCGGTTTATTCAAGGTTTGGTTTAGACAGGTTTATACAGGATTCCGGTTTATTCAGGGTTTGGTTTAGACAGGTTTATACAGGATTCCGGTTTAGACAGGTTTATACAGGATTCCGGTTTATTCAGGGTTTGGTTTAGACGGTTTATTCAGGTTTAGACAGGTTTCACTGTATCTTCATACATGTATCTATACAGTTTGTATTTATCTTATATTTGTAGGTATACACTTTATCAAGGACATATTCCTAAGACCATTCTTAATTAACTCTGATCTTCAATGTTTGTACCTAGCTGAGTCAGATATCACTGATGGCACATTATTTAGACTATCTGCCAGAAAAATGGATAAGGTAACAATTAATATGGTTTTGTCAGTTTTAATTATTTAATATTTTTAGCCTTGCACATTTTACGTTGTTGGCTTAGAAAATTTAATTGCAAATTTAATATTGAATGAAGGAATACATTCATAAGAGATAAATGTACAGCACGGAGAATAATTTGTGTTCGTTAGTGTAAAAAAACAATTTTATTTTTATCTTAATTAAAATATTTCAGTTTGTAGCTTAGATAATATATTTTTTGCATAAAGACAATGCTCGGGGATTTGTAGCGCAAGTATTATCCTTAGTATGGAAAGCAGGACATTTATCATCATGATAGTATAAAATAAAATTGTCAATAAAATTGTATGGGTTTTTATTCAGGTTGCACAAAAATGCTTCAGGGTGGTCCCAAAGAGATTCAGTGAACCTATTTTGTACTCTTTTATTACTGAACCCATGTAGGTTACACCTATGCCCAATACATATTGCCTAATAGTTTATCAAAATTTTGACTGAGTTTCCACCTTGGCCACCACAGTTTAGTAATAGCTTAGACAATCTTGTAATTTGCAAGTGTCAAGCGGACTTCAAATTGTCAGTTTGAAACAAAAAAGAAAGAAAGCTATACTAACCTAAGCTTTGCAAAATTATCTTTTTCATATTTTCTTCAGATTTTGTAGTATAAAAATGTGCTATTGAAATTTTTTTGAATTTTAAAATATTTTGGAAAGGGTAAACAAATCTATTGCAATAGCTACCAGAAATATTCTTTTAAATTAATGAGCTAAATGAAGTCTTTGCACTGTTGCAGAGAACTAACAGTGGAAAGTATAGCGGGAAGGATATATATACATGTACTTCTATTTAAATGGGTAAGCATTTAAATCACTTCTTGAAAGGGATTTACATGTATATATAAAAGTGTAATATGCACAACCAATTATGGTAGAACCATGGCCACATCAGTGATGTAATGGTTAGCATGTTCACCTCAAAAGTGATTGGCTTGGAATCAGGATAATTTGTCAGACTGGAGCCACATGTCTACCAGCAGACTGTTGTTTCAGTGAGCTACCACTATAAAGATTCAACTAAGCGTGTTGGTTTAGTACAAAGTAGACATCATATCATTGAAATGTAACTTGTTCTCTCCATGATATAGCTGAAAAATTGCTCATTTGGCATTAAACAACAATCATTCACTCACTCCAAATTTTCATCACATATTAATAAGAGTAACATAACTGTTTATTTTTTATGTAGAATTTTAAGTAGAAAACAATTGTAAAAAGATGAAAACTTTATTTTGCAGTTTCAAGAATTAGATTTATCTTGGTGTGATGAGGTAACAGTTCAAGGACTCAATGCCTTATGCAGAAAACCAAGCTCTCTGACAAAGTTGTCTTTCAGACATTGTCCTGCTACATCACTGACCCTGGCATTGATGGCAGAAAATCTGAAACAGCTACAAAGTTTGAATATATGTAGTGTAGATAGTATAACTGATGCTTCTGTGGTTTATCTTGTGGAAAATTTACCATTTCTACAAGAAATTGACATTGGATGGAATTCTGGTAATGTATCTTTTGTACATATATGTTTAGTACAGTGAAACCTGCCTAAATCAAACCTTCTTGTGACCAGCTTTTGTGATGAGTAGACAGGTCTTCAGTTTGTATAGGTTAAATTAACAAAGATTTCACACATTAGTACTTTATTCAAAGTTCGGTTTTTACAGCATTCCATTTTATGCAGTCTGTGTTCGGTATAGACAGGTTTCACTGTTTTTTGTATGATATTATACCCCCACTCTATAGAGTGGGAGCTATATTGCAATCACCTTGTCCGTCCATTCACACTTTCGTAACAGATATCTCAGCTTCTACAGGAAGAAATGATTTTATATTTGATATATATGGCTTTGGCATGGTGACTTGTACTGTGTCTCCCCTTTCCAGGTTTACCGCACATCTACTTCGTGTTTACAGTGCTACTTAGAATTTTTCATGTTTGCCGTAATGAAAACTTTTGTAACAGTTATCTCAGCTTCTACTGGAAGAAATGATTTTATATTTGATATGGCTTTGGCATGGTGACTTGTACTGTGTCTCCCCTTTCCAGGTTTACCACACATCTACTTCCTGTTTACCGTGCGGCTTACAAATGAACGAGTGGGGGTATTCTTCGCACGACGTAGTGTGCAACATCTTGTTTAATTTCTTGTACCATGGGTAATTAACTTTGTTTGGTGTGGATTGGAAATCCAAGCTGAGATGGGCACCACAGTAGGACAAAGTTTAAGCATAGGACTCTTTTGTGAATACGAAAAGTTAGTTTTGATTAGCAAAAAAAGAAACGATTGAACCCAAAATATACATGAATTTGATTTCCTGTGACTATTTAAAAAAAAATGTTTTTAAATACAATTGACAAGTCAAGTTCAATTTTGTCTATTATGTCATTTACAGTTCTTGAGTTATGTCCATGTTTTCCTTAGCTGGAAGTAGGAACATGTGTGTCCTGTAGACATATTCTTCCATATTTTTTTTTAATGATTGTCTTTATTTTATATGAAGAGAATTTTTGTCCCTATCTCTTAAGAAGAGAATTTTTGTTCCTGTTAAAAATTGTCTTTTTCAAAAAAAATCTTTATAGTAATAAAATTAAATTGTACATTTGTATTATTAGGTTTGTCAGATGTCTGTGTTAAAGCACTGCTGAGATCTTGTATTTATCTAAAGAAAGCTGTACTATCTGGGTTGAAATATTTGACATCAGCTCCTTTCTTACCAATTATATCAGGTATGTTGTAAGAGTACAAAAGTGAAAATTATATCTCAGACACTGAAGACTATTCGAGTCTGGAGAAAAATAGAAAATTTCATAAAAGTATTATCTGTATTCTAATTTAAATGATGGTTGATATTTAGTTTCAACAAGGGGCTCTCGTGGTCGTGATCATATTGTAGTTGGAGTTACAACTATCTATATATATGCAATCAGTGCCTATCACCAATATCGTTGTGAGTTCGAATCCTGATCATGGCGAGATGTACTCGATACAGCATTATGTGATAAAGTTTGTCAGTGACTTGCGGCAGGTCTGTGGATTTCTCTGGGTACTCCGGTTTCCTCCACCAATAAAACTAACCCCCAAAATGACTAGTACATGTATTAAAAATGGCAGCATATCTTACAGTTACAGTATTTCAAAATGGAAACACATTTACATTTTTGTAAATAATTCTTTTTTTTTTTTAAATCACTTAAACTGGGACCAATTGTTTTTGATAATTTTGATTCAAGTTCCTTTGATTCATTGATTAGAAATATCATATGATTTTCTATGTTGTTAAAGATTTACAGAAGTTTAGAAGATGTCAGGCTCTTTTGAGATTAAAGCTACAAGAAAGGAAAATTCTAGAAGAAAATACAGAAGGCCACTATTCAAGTGATGAAGTAAGAAGAAATGTATATATATTGTACATTAAGATTTTTTTTCTATGACCAATGTAAAATATGATATAGTTATATTGTGCTGAAATTTAGCCAAAATATGGCAAAAATATTGGACAAAGACAACAATCAATCAGTTTATCAGACATTTTTTTTTTTAAACATACAGGGTTTTCAATATTTTTCAAGTCTACCACTATTTACATGCAGTACTTTTTATTAAAATTTGAAAAATTTTCATGAATATCAGGAGGTACCAAAGACCATTTTAGGCGGATAAAAGTACCTGGTACCACCCCTTATTGAAAGGCCTGCACATATCATACTTATAGAATAATAGCAGTAATGAGGTTCGAGATACAACATATCACATAAATTGCTAGTATTGCAGTGAGTCTGTGGTACCAGTGATAATGTATTTCGATACAATTGACCTTCAAAACAGATGTTTTGATCTGTAACATCATAATGTGCTTGATGTCACTCTGAACAATAATATTTTGTATCAGAGTTAGTTGATCAAAGGAAAAATATCCAAATTACCGATAAATTGAAATAACAGCCCCTTCTACATAGATGCCAACCATTACGAATTTCGGGCCAAAATTACGGTGTTACGGTCAACAGTCTACTTGCTACGGATTTCCGATTATTGCCAGCCCGGAACCGTTCCCCATTTAAATATCATTGTGATCATTTAGACGCTTCATTGTATGTTAAAATCACGTAATGATAAGCGCTTGAGGGATTTTGATTATTTAATCCTTTAGGGATTCTCGGGACTATCTATAGTAGAAAACGATCTATCCATTACTTGTTCGATCCCGAGTAGTTAATGAACACAGCACGTTTTTGTCAATTTCGCGATGTCTGAGGGAACAAGTGAAGCTTCTGCAGCGAAGAACAGAAAATTGGGACAACGATTTCGTCCCGAATATTCTTCTCTTGCCTTATGAAATTGACACGGGAACATTATGCCTATTGCAAATATTGCAAGCAAGACTTGTCCATTCAGCACGGTGGTCGGGATGAACACACATATACAACAAAACAGTTGAAAAGTGCCAAGTCAACAACATATCAGGCACTCCAGAATTAGACATTAATTATTCCATGGGAGGGTGAGGGAGGGCCACTTCAGGAAATTTTAATTTCTATTGACAGTAAGTTGAAACATAGAATACATTTGTAAGTGAACATACCGGTACATGTATTAAAACTTAACTTTTTATTTCTTTTTGTTGCTCATCAATTTTGCATCTAGTTGTCACAAATAAAGGAAATCATTTGCTCATCACTTTGTGCCTAGTCTGTAGTACGATTATGGTAAAATTATGATTACTGAAAAAAATCACAAATTACTGACATCTCAACTTTTTGTTACTGATTGCACCAAAAAGGGGTTAGCATCTATGCTTCTAAGTTTTTTTTTAATCAAAATGTTCATGTGTGTGCCGAGTGGGAATTAAATTTGAACTTCAGTTCAATATGGATAGAAAATTTTAGTAAACTTATATACTGGTTCTCACACTTCAAAAGAATCTCATACTAGTAGCTGAGATTCTTTTGAACGAGTTGGCTATACAAGATATATTGTTTTAGTCTTTGGTATTCGATTCGGTGGTTAATGATGCGAGTAAAAATACCACAAGGTGCTCAATGTTACAATGTAATCATGTGATCTCATCACCTATTAGGGGCAGTCATGGCTGTGATTGTATGGTAGTTGGATTTACAACTACCTATGCAATCGGTGCCTATCACCACTGATGTGAGTTTGAATCCTACTCAGGGTGATGTGTACAAATGTACAACATTATGTGATAAAGTTTGTCAGTGACTTGCGGCCGGTCAGTGGTTTTCTCCTGGTACTCCGGTTTCCTCCACCAATAAAACTGACCACCACGATATAACTGAAATATTGTTATACCCCCACTCATAGGGGCTATATTGCAATCAGCTTGTTTGCTGAAAGTGGCATTAAACACCAAAAATCAATCAATCTATATTAATACATGCTGCTAATACAATGCACTTTTTACACAAATGTATCTTGTAGTTGTAACTATAAGAAGGAAATTGAAAAAGAAAATTATACCCCCACTCGTAGAGAGGGGGCTATATTGCAATCATCTTGTCCGTCCGTTCACATTTTCGTAACAGATATCTCAGCTTCTACTGGAAGAAATGATTTTATATTTGATATATGGCTTTGGCATGGTGACTTGTACCGTGTCTCCCCTTTCCAGGTTTACCGCACATCTACTTCCTGTTTACCAAGCGACTTAGAATTTTTCATGTTTGCCGTAATGAAAACTTTCGTAACAGATATCTCAGCTTCTATTGGAAGAAATTATTTTATATTTGATATATGGCTTTGGCATGGTGACTTGTACCGTGTCTCCCCTTTCCAGGTTTACTGCACATCTACTTCCTGTTTACCGTGTGACTTAGAATTTTTCATGTTTGGCATAATGAAAATTTTTGTACTTCTACTGGAAGAAATGATTTTATATTTGATATATGGCTTTGGCATGGTGACTTGTACCATGTCTCCTTCTTTCCAGGCTTACCGCACATCTACTTCCTGTTTACCGCACGACTTAGAATTTTTCATGTTTGCCGTAATGAAAACTTTCGTAACAGATATCTCAGCTTCTACTGGAAGAAATGATTTTATATTTGATATGTGGCTTTGGCATGGTGACTTGTACCGTGTCTCCCCTTTCCAGGTTTACTGCACATCTACTTCCTGTTTACCGTGTGACTTAAGAATTTTTCATGTTTTTACGGCATTTTCTGGTAATGAGTGTTGAGATATATACAAATTTGACACAAATGAACGAGTGGGGGTATTCTTAGCACGACATAGCATGCAACATCTTGTTGAAATTGGCATTAAACACCATAAAACCAAACCAACGTCAGGTATTATGCATGTAAATGAGTTTGAATACTTTTTTTTGTACTTCAATTGTTTTGAGTATTTAAACAAATAAATTTATTTCTTATTATTGATTTTTTTTAATTTTAATTTTGCATTACAGGAATATGAAGAGCTATGTGTGCCCCATCGATCTACCACATATGCCCCAAGTCTGCAGATTCTAGAATTGGAATATTGTGATTGTGTAGATGATAACCATTTAGCAGAAATTGTCGCTGTTTGTCGGGGATCATTGTATATTATTGACTATTTTAGAGAAATCATAAAGCCAGTGTTGATTCATGCTCAAAAGGGCAAGGTGTATCTGTCACCACAATAGTATACAGAAATAAATGATAAATCAGTGATTATTCAGGGGGCCGTCCTGGTCGTTATCGTATGGTAGTTCGATTTACAACTACCTGTGCAATCAGTGCCTATCACCACTAAAGTTGTGAATTTGAACCCCGTTCATGGTGAGGTGTACTTGATACAATATTATGTGATAAAGTTTGTCCGTGACTTGCGACAGGTCGGTGGTTTTTTCCGGGTACTCCGGTTTCCTCCACCAATAAAACTCGCCACCACGATATAACTGAAATATTGTTGAAAGTATTGTTAAACGCCATAAACCAAACCTATGATTATTCATGCTCAAAGGGACAGAGTGTATCTGTTCCCACAATAGTATAGAGAAATGATAATTCAGTGATTATTTCGTAGCATTATTAGAATGTGTTAATTATATAATTATTCATGCTCAATCTAGCAAATTGTTTTCACAATTGCAATATCAAGATATGACGATTCTGTGATTATTCATGTTCAAAATGGCAAAGGGAATTTTTTCATTACAATAGTATAAAGAGAGAAGATAAATATATGATAACTCATTGGCCCTAGACATATTAAGAATTCTTTTATTATTCATGCTCAAAAAAGGGCAAAGTGTTTTTGTGATCAATACTGCTCCAAAGCACTAAGTGTTTTTATTTAATTTATAGGTTGGTTGGTTTTATGGTGTTTAACGCCACTTTCAACAATATTTCAGTTATATCGTGGCAGTCAGTTTTATTGGTGGAGGAAACCGGAGCACCCGAAGAAAACAACCGACCTGTCGCAAGTCACTGACTAACTTTATCACATAATGTTGTACACCTCGCCCTGATCGAGATTCAAACTCACAACATCAGTGGTGATAGGCACTGATTGCATAGGTAGTTGTAAATCCAACTACCATATGATCACGGCCCCTTATTTAATTTATATTATTTCCACATAATTATGAAGAAAGATAAATAATTTGAGATAAATCATGCCTAAAAGGGACAAAGTGTATTGGTGGCCTATGATACCAGGATTTGTAATAATAAAATTGTTACTTATCATGGTATAAAAATTGTTCTATACAAATGTAATAGATACTGTTAATGTGCTCCAAAATAAAGCTGTGATACAACCCTTAATATCTTCTGTCTTTAATTAGAATGAAATATCAGTTATGATTGGTCGTTTTTTTTGGAGGGGGTGTACAATTCCACTTTATACAACTGTATGGCAAAAGAACTCTATGTACTAGGTTTTGTCTTTGTCATGTTGTAATATTTTACAATAAACCATTAGTGTTATGAGTGGTTTATGGAACTTTACTTCTTAAACATGAAAAAAAGCTTCTTTATATAAAGTTGTGATGAATCATTTTCTAAGACAAACACGAGTGGTTGAGCTGTTAAGACTTCTAACCACAAACCTAACAACATTGACGAAATCACATGGGTGGTTTACTGGTTAGTGGCTCACCTCGAGTGCAGTAAAAATGGATTAGAGCACCAGTCAGGTCAAACCAAAGACTATAAAATTGGTTTCTGTTGCTTCTCCGTTAAACACGCTGCACTAAGGAGTATGAGCAAAGACTTGGATGGCTCAGAATCAGAAAGTGGAGAGACATTTCTACCCACAGACTGTAGTTTCAATGAGCTAGCACTATAAAAATCCAACTCAGCGTGTTGGTCTAATACAAAGCGGACATCATCATCATCTCATCAAAATGTGACTTGTTCTCACCATGATTTAGTTTTTAAAAAATTGCTTATTTTGGCATTCAACAATAATCACTCACCCCATAGATGTAAGTTCATGTCTGATACCCATTCGTTAGGGTTTCAATGAAACCAACCCAAATATTACGAAAATTTAATTAACTGGTTAAAACATGCTAAGAATAGGAGACAACTAAATAGCACCTGAAACATGCATTATATTATATGTTTATCCAATGATCACTTGTGTACAGTTTTGCTTCAATTAGATCTATATTTTCTGAGAAGACTTCTTGTCAAATCCTCGATGGGTTCCTGTGTGACCAACTTGGATTTCAGAATGTTTCCATAAATAAAACTGTTGTATATAGGATCATTCAACAAACATTCATTGCATGTTTTGTTGTAAATCTTTCTGTGGTTTGAGGGAATAAGAATATTAAAGCACTTTTTCCCATAAGGTCATCATATAGTATTAAATCTTGCACCGAAACTTTCCGATCAGTACCAAATAAACAAGACTTTTTAAAAGAATATCCAATGAACAATTATGACAAGTTTAACTTCAATTGGCCCAGTGGTTTCAGAGCTGAAGATTGAAATGAGAGCAATTTACAAACAATTACAGGTGCAAAGTTATAACAATAGTTCACAAGACACTTCAGGAGTTGTGGTTAAATCATGTTTAACGCCACTTTCAACAATATTTCAGTTATATCGTGGCGGTCAGTTTTATTAGTACCCAGAGAAAACCACAGATCTGCAGTAAGTCACTGACAAACTTATCACATAATGCTGTATCGAGTACACCTCGCCTGAGCGGGATTCAAACTCAGAATGTTAGTGGTAATAAGGCACTGATTGCTTATGTAGTTGTAAATCCAGCAACCATACAAACATGACCACGACGTCCCCTCACAAGGCACTTCAAGTTAAGGAATAATAAAGAATACAATTTAAATTATCGGATCTTTATTTTCTCTGCTACAATGTAAAGGGTGTCAACATTTAGCCAAGCAAATACAGATAACCATTCACAGTAAGTCAGTCTTACAATTGCCATCAATTAAGGTAGTAACACATTAATATGATCCTAGTCACTGATTAACAATTGCCATCATTTAAGGTAGTAAGACATTAATATGATCCTAGTCACTGATTAACAATTACCATCATTTAAGGTAGCAAGACATTAATATGATCCCAAAGTCACTGATTTATTTCTTGTACTGCATCACGATCAGATCTAAATCTTGTTCATGTAAACAACAATGATATTCCTGTTAATACTGTTGAGTGTTATCATCATCTCATCAGTTTGGGTTTTTTCTCTGCTGGTGGTTTTATAGAACCACTAGATTTGTCCTCTGGTCGTTCTTGTTTTATTTCCTGTTTCACAACTGGTTCCTGTTTAATAACTGGCTCTTCTGGAACAAGATATAAGAATACATACAAACTAAAGTCAAACCTCCATTAGTATCCACCTCTATTAAGCAATAACTTGTATTATGTGACCTTAATTTTTATTTCCCTTCACAGTGCATTTTATATCGAATAAGCCTGTATTAAGCAGCTACCTCTAGTGCCATATGTGACCATATTTCACTGTTCCCTGGGAAGATCACATAAGGCAGGTTTGACTGTCTTATCAATCTAATTAAAATTAGATGCTTGTATCTTTTATTTTATTTTTTTGGCAATACACTTAACATATAACAACAATACTGTTTGTGGTCATGTCCGGCAACATTTCATTCCCATTTGACCGTCCAATCATATGCAATGCAGTTAAAATATATTGACCAATAGGACAACAGCTCTTGGCAAGTGCTCAGTTTTGAAAAGTAGACTCATTGCTGATTGGTCGGTTGAAATAATCAACCCTGACATTACCCCAAACGGGATGTTGTTAGATGTTAGTTTATTGCAAAGGAAAAACTGTAAAAAAAGGATACAACAAACATGTAATTTAATTAGATTGAAGAATTATTAACAGCATAATACAAGGAAACTTAAATCAGTGTGTGGTTGAATTGTTTTAACTAATCTTGTTTAATAGTGTAGCAGCCTCTATACCAAATTATCTTTTAAGATTGTCATAAAATAGTGACTGAAATAACTATAAACTCATGACCCTTAAACTGAAGCTTTCCTCTGTCGTTGTTTCTCTTCTAAATTGTACCTAGCTTTCCTGCACCAGATAGGATTTTCTTTGACACAAAGATCATTAAAAGAGTCAAAATGTCTACCCTTTTGCTCACATCTAGGTGAAAGACGGGACAAAGGTGCTGATGTCATAGTAATGGGTCTATAAATTACCAGTCTCTATCAAAACTGTGTGACATTACATTAGCCATGAGTCAAATCAATGATAGATGAAAGCTAAGAAATAGGGCTTATAAAGAACAAAAATACTTTACCTTTAACTTCTGGTTGGGTTGGTGGAATGATTTTCGGTGGGAATTTTTTGGCAAGTTCTCCCAGCAATAAATCAACTCTGTGCCTTTGGAATGAGGAACTTGGTTCTTCTTTCTTTTCTTTTGCTTCACTTTTGTCTACAAATAACATAAGAATTTTTATTTATAGAAATAGTGGGGGGTTAGGGTTATGGTGTTTAACGCCACATTCAACAATATATTAGTTATATCGTGGCAGTCAGTTTTATTCGTGGAGGAAACCGGAGTACCAGGAGAAAACCATATAGAAATACTTAATATCTGATACTTTTACATATTGTATAAGCTGCTAAATCAAACTACTTTATCAATCAAAGGGAGAAAATAAATTATGTTATATAAGCATGAGAACTGCATTTGTGGTGTAATGGTTAACACACTTGCCTAGTTTGTGGTTCAAGCCCCTGTCTGGTCAAAGCAAAAGGGTATATGCTGTTTCACTGCTAAGCACACAGCATTAATAGTAAGAGCAAAGACTGGTTGGCACGGAATTGGAATAATGTGTCCTAGTGGAACGACAGGTCTACCTGTGGACTGTTGTTTCAGAGAGCTAGCAATATAAAAATCCAACTAAGCATCTTTGTCTAGTACAAAGCAGACATCATCATCATCTCATGGAAATGTAACTTGTAATCGCCAAGATATAGCTGAAACAATAATCCCTCACTCACTCTAATAAGGATTAAAAAAAATTAATCTCTTTTTTCTTCATGTCACTATTTTGCTGATCTTTGTGCATCATCCATTTGTTACAAATAAAGCCTATACAGTAGTCCCCCTCTTATAAGGCAACTTTTTTTATCAGGTCAGAATTCATAAACACTGAGATCATGATATACTATGTACTAAATTGTCCCCCTTAAGAGAAGCCACCCCTGTTATAAGCATTATTCGCACTAACCTACTTGCCCGCTGCTCGGGACAAGTAAAACTGGATTTGGACAAGTCAAAATTATGAAAGAATTTGTTTGAATAAATAGAAATTTTTTCTAAATTTGGCTTTCGGGCAAGTATGGTAGGTGAAAAAAATTAAGGAAAAGACTGTATAAGTCCAGGGATTTCAATAAGGGATGTCACCGCTTCAAACAAGTGAAATCGTTAGAAACTAAAATATTTTTTCATTAAATAAAAGAAATATACAATATTTATTCACTCTTTCATCTTAAAGATTTTTAAAATCCACAATTATACAAAAAACAATGCATTTCAGGATCGATATCAATGCATTTGTCAGGGGTTATCTAATACTAGGGGAATGAAACGAAATTATCCGAATTTATCATTGATCGGTGTCAATTCTACGCTTAACTTATTATCATTTGATGTTCAATTAAACGTTTAAACGATAGAGATATTTCAATTGAAAAATCTAGACACATCGAAAAGATAATTATGTTATCGATGGATAACTCATGAGATATGTGAATGGAAAAGTTTGAAAAGCTCCATGGTCATCTTGAAATGGTCTTATTGCTTGCTAAAATTTAAAAAAAAAATCATTTCTATGAAACCTTCTTTTTCATGCACTTGTAAACTACCTTAAAATGCCTCAGAATGTACCATTTTGAATGTAAGTGAAAAACTAATTCCAGGGGGGCAAGCCCCCTGTACCCCCCCCCCCCCCCCCCCCCTAGTTCTAATAATAAAACCCTAAATGCTCGCTTACTCGCAAGGGTTATAACGGGATGCCATTACACGTAATGGAGCAGCCGCCGAGATTTTTTGCGCTCGCTTACAGAGCTTCTGATGCCTGCATTTATCAATAATAAGACATAACCTTTCCTTTTGTCCATTATTATAACAAGTTTTTATCACCTACCAGTATTTTAGAATGTAATTCCCACAAAATAAAAATCTTCTCTTTGAAAATTTTGAATTTCGTCATTTCCGGCCTCACTATTTGGATGTCGATACCATATTTGGCGATTTAGGCGTGAATGTTTACCAATCGTAACTACTCGGCCATTCTCGCTACCCTGCAAATAACAGGGTAGCGAGAATGGCCGAGTAGTTACGATTGGAATGTTTACATCAGGTTGTAATAAGAAATACCATATTTAGAAAAGCTCCGCCTTCCGTAGTTTCCGGTTATGGAAAACGATCGATACATTTGAACAAGGTTGTTGCTAACTTTGAAAAGCATATATTTCTCAGCCAAACCGATTTAACAAGGACTGGGATCATCAGTAATTGTTATAATGAAATGTTTGAAGTGTAAATAGTGAGTTTTTATGTTTCAACTGCAACTTTTGTTTTGCTCCATTGTGACGAATGGGACCGCGTTGTAGCTCTGCCGAGACACAAGTTTGTCACAGGAGCTACATTATTGCAGCTACCCCCCCCCCTCCCCTTTTATCATGTAACCGCTTCAAATCTCAATTCAGCCTGATATTGAATACCCTGATAAGTCCACTGTTTCTTTGCAGAAAGGGTGGCCTTACAACACAGGGGGGACTACTGTATCTTGTTATATGTACATATCAAACTACACCAACCTGATTTATCTTCCTGATCTGAGAACTCCCACCAGTACCCTTTTGATGGAGTATATCTTGAAAAAGACTGTGCTGTAAAAAGTGAATTAAATTAAAAGTTATGTATTTCATAGTAAGTAATTCAAGGAAGCCATAAAATACTTGAGATTTCAACACCGTTAACATTTTTTCCCCGAAAAAATTATCCTGAACATGTTTTGGGTTTTGTGCTTTCAGCCATTTTGAATATTTTGATTTTCTTCATTTGACAAGATACAGTCAAAATTGTCCATGTGGCCACCTCTATTAAGCAGTAATCTGTATCTAAAGGTCACCTTTTCTTGTCTTGAAAACTTCATATGAATTTAACCTCCTTTAAGAGGTCACCTGTCTTATAAGGTCATTTTTTCTTTGTCCCAAAGGTGACCTCTTTACACAGGTTTGACTGTATATAAGTTATTTAAATGTCGGTTATCTTCTACATGATGCAGCTTTGAAAAATTTCATTTGTAAAAGGTATTCCAATAGTTGTCAAACCTGTGAGATCTTGAGAGTCAACAGTCTACAACTAACAGAAAATATCTTAGGGTAATTTGCTACAAGCAATCACCAACTCTCCTTTTGTATTTTTTATCTGGTTTTATGGTGATACATTGTACATGTATGTAAGTTTTGCTTAAGCAATTATCGGCAGTATTTTTGCTTAGTCAAGCCAAGAGAGATCCTATTAATTATTTAACTTCATACCTTAATGTGCCTGACCCAAGCCAATACCAAAATTTCAACTAATCATTTAACTTTGCACCTTAATGTGCCCGACCCAAGCCAATACTTAAATTTCAATTAATCATTTAACTTCACACCTTGATGTACTTGGCCCAAACCAATACCTAAATTTCCATCAACTTCTTTTATCTTCATAAAGTTTTTAAGAGTTTATGGTGAAGAAGCAAGGAATTTGTGTGCTTTTATTGTGGTTGGGAGGGTTTGTTAATTATAACTCATTACATTTTCTAATTTAATTTCTGAATAAAATGTACATTGATTTTTTGTGCCAACTCATACTTTAATTGTATTGCATCATACCTTCAACAAATGCTGACTGCAAGTTGAACAGTGTGTTTAGCTAAAAAGAAAGAAAACATTATATAATTTAAATATGTTACAAGAATGTAAACAATTCAATAGAGCAGTTTCATGACATCTTTCTGTTATTTATTTAGCAATGATGTTTTGTATCATATTAGATATAGACCACATCGGTGGTGTAATGATTAGCGTGCTCCCATCAAGTGTGGTAGATAGTGGGTTCTAGACCCGGTCGGGGACTCGGGTGAAACCAAAGACAATCAAATTGATATTAGCTGCTTCTCCGTTAAGCACACAGCATAATGGAAAAAGAGCAAAGACTGACAAGCTCAGAATCAGGTTAATTTGTTTGAGTGGAGTGACATGTCTTCCTGCAGACTGTTATTTCAGTTAGCTAGCACTATAAAAATCCAAGTAAGAGTATTGGTCTAGTACAAAACAGGCATCATTTTATGCAACTTGTTCTCACAGTGATATAGCAGAATTGCTAATATTGCATTAAACAACAATCACCTACTCATATTAGATTTACAACCATAACATGATACTTTAAAAATAAATGCATTTTGGAACAAAAACAAGAATTTTAAATTGTAAAATCTATTGCTGGTAATATGAACCAATATCAATAAGGCACTTGGCACTTTCTTCTCCAATAGGAATAAGCTCAATTATTTCATTTACCTGGTTTGAAGCATATACCAATATCATCAAAAATTAACAAAGTTTTTCCTTTCCACAATATGAAAGAACTACCAAAATTTCATATCCTTGAAGCAGAAATCAAGTCATTGTGTAAAAACCACATTTTCCAAATCAGGATTAGATAAATCTACCAATACTCTCAAAGTTTTAATGTAGATTCCTGAAGGAGACACTAAAACAATATCAAATAAAATCAAATTAAGTTTTCTTTTGAGATACATGTATCAATCAACAGCATCATTTGAGCTTTAAAATTTCGAGTGCAGAAATATCGTAATCCACTGGTAGCAGACAGAGAATCTATATTTGTGAAATTGTACTCAGATCATTAACTATAAATATCTAGGGTTAAATACTACAATTAGTAAACCATAGACTGTACTTACTAATCTTGAGTTTATAACAGAGCCAAGATCTGGGGCTTGATATACAACTCCTGCTATTATGTAGTAATCTGCCAGTGGTGTAGCTGTAATACATTATATAAAAATGTTAAAACTTTAAAGCAGACTCAATGCATTTTGCATTGTTTCAATATTTAATGTATAATTGTTAAAACATAGGGGAAAATTAAAGATTTTTTTTTTTAATAAACAAATACAGTGCTCCCTCGGTCTATCGCCCCCCGTTTTATCGCCAACCTCGCCTATCGCCAAAAATTCTCGTCTGTTCCGATTTCCCCCGTTAAAAATACCCCGTTATACTGCCAAACTCAGCTACCGCCATCCGCCACAGGTTTTCAGACACAAAAGTCGTAAAACCAATTTAAATTCCCCCGTTAGTACCGCCCACAACTACCTTTTGACAGCTGTGTATTGATCGGTAATTATGGAATGTCAAAACTGGTCATCGGATACGGTCATTGATTTCATAGTTGAGGGTCGGAACAGGTGATCAGTTGTTTTGATTAGAATAATTACCTGTATTTACTTTTCTAGTGATTACATTTGTACTTTTAATCCTGAGTAAAATTTGTAATTTAATTAGTTGTCATAAACATGTCGTGCTTGAAGAGAAAGCGTAATTAATTAGACGACAAACAAAAACGTGCAATTATAAGTTATGCAAAGGAAAATCCAAAATTAACATAACAACAAATTGCCGATAATTTGACAAATGGGATCTTCCAATAACCCCTCAAATGAAGATGAACTGTTGCTGTCACGTGTTTATAATAACCTTGATGTCCCGAGCTGCAAATGACGGTTCAAGAATTTGTCAACATTGACAAAGATCTGCAAACTGTAAAGGACATTTCCGATGTGAATATAATTATTCTAATTTATTTATTTATTAAACATGTTTTATTTATACTTATGTATTTGTACAAGTGCAAAATGCATGTCTGTCGAGTTGAAAGTTTATCTTTTCATATGATCACACTGAGGGACATTGAAAACCGGAAGTTGTTCCGGTTTTCAATGTCCCTCAGTTTATTGCCAAACTCGTTATACCGCCAAACTACCGACTGCACAGAAGGTGGCGGTTTAACGAGGGAGCACTGTAGTGGATAAATGACAAGTCAAGCACACCTTAAAATAAAGTTTACACAAATGTCAAACACACCTTACAATAAAGTTAACATCAACATGAGAGAAAATGTTATACTCTGTGTCACCCTTTCAAAAGTCAGCTTAAACTGTCAGGAAAAGAAAATAACTTCCCGAATTGTTTCAAACTAAGGTGTATTTGAAGGAATGAATCTGGTACACCTTAATTTTAGCAATGATGTATCCTTCATTTGAGTGGTTTTGCATAGAAATTGTATTCATTGTACATGTAACATTGGTTCTTTGACCTTTATTTTTACTGGAAGAAAAGTCTGAAGGTACGCAATCGAGGCGAGCATACTAACCATTACACCAACGATGTGGTTCCATCCAATTGGAAGGGAAACAAATCTTGGTGTGTCCAACTGGAAAGGAACTACTACTTCAGTTCAACTTGGATGACTATTCGAGCTAAGAGTGCAAATATAGTTAAGAAAAAATTACTATGAATGACCCCTATTCTTACTTCTAATTAACCAAGAAAATGTCATACTTTTGGTTTGAGATACTGACCTTGTTGTGGAGAATGTCTATGTTGTTTCCTAACAACATATAGTATAGGTTCTTGTACATGTAGTAATACATATTCTAAGCCAGTCATGTTACTGAAAAAAGGTTTTAGAAACATTATCAACCAATTAATATCCTATTAAAACAACAATATTCAACAGAGATGAGCAATTATTTAAATTAGATTTTCATTTCTTTGCTCTTGTAATGTTCAAATCACTGATAAATGTGAATACATGTATGTGCAATGATTAGCTTAAACATATTTTATTTGCCAAATATTGAGCAAAATGGATTAGACATAAGTTAATCTAAATTATTAAGACTTCTCAATAAAAGTTTTACATATAATAATCTAGATAGACATGCATTATATAAATATATATCAATAGTTAGGAATCTAAATTACAAATGTAACAGGAAATACTTATAAAATACAGGCAAAAGAAAGAAAATTGAGTGGATTTTGATGATTTCATTGTTACAAGTTCTGTCATAAAATGGATTACTCCTTTCACTAAAGTAATCTAAAATGTTGGTAGGATTTAGTAAAGGTATCCATGCCAGATTTTGTACAGAAATTGTGGTATATATAACTATACAATATATAGCAATAAATATATATACAGTGAAACCTGTCTAACAGAACCTGTCTGAATTAGTTCTGAATAGA
The DNA here is from genome assembly GCA_963680875.1 of Bathymodiolus brooksi. Classification (NCBI taxonomy): domain Eukaryota; kingdom Metazoa; phylum Mollusca; class Bivalvia; order Mytilida; family Modiolidae; genus Bathymodiolus; species Bathymodiolus brooksi. Next base: position 70,405,061 of record OY804576.1, on the reverse strand, counting down.
CAAGAGTTACAGGTTAAATTAACAATGACTTCCTACATTGAGTCTTTATTTATAATTTGATTTATACAGAATTCCGTTATATTTTGAAGGGTTCGGTTTAGACAGGTTTCACTGTATAATTAATCCAAAATACAATGAGATGTTTATCAAATATGTAGAAACCGCATCGGTGGCATAATCAGAGATCACTTTGGGACGCGCCATAGTCGCGCTAAAATTTGATATGGCCCATTAAAAAATTATGTGTGCGCCAGTAGAGCGCATTACCATCACGTATGGCCCATACAATTGTACATCATGCACCGGTAACCGGGATCTGCATACTTATTTTGTTTCGACTGGTTCTTAATTTTTGTTTCATCCCGCGAACGTAATCAGGCGAAAAAGTAAATCAGTCATATAATCATCCGATACTCTCTGTGTTTTTCATACTCGGGTCTTGATTATAACGAAAACTGTCGAATGACAACAAAATGCCTCCCAAAAAGACAAGATCTGAAAAAAATTAACCGAAAATATCATTTTTCACAACGTCAGAGAAGGAAAATCCTTGGTCAGAAGATGAAACGGACACAGGTACAACCACAGAGGCGAATGAGCCTATTGAGGTCGATGATGACGTATCACACAAATCCAGCGAAAACAAGGAACAAGGAAAGTTTCAGTCCCGTTGGGCCAGTTTATACACATGGTTAACATACGACAAAGATAAAAGCAAAATGTACTGCAGTAAATGCATTAGCATTGGAGCAAACAATACTATGACAGCTGGTTGTGATAATTTTAAAACATCATCACTCACTATAGGCATGCAGCTAGTGCAAATTACAAGGTTTATTGCCTCTAGAATTGCTTAAATTGCCATAACCGGGCCCATCATCTTCAAAAGCTAGGGTGATCTCTGCATAATGGTAGGCGTGTTCTTCTCGAGTGCGGTAGATCATGGGTTCGAGCCCTGGTCGGGTCAAACCAAAGACTATAAAATTGGTATTTGTTGCTTCTCCGCTAGGCATGCAGCATTAAGGAGAAAGAGCAAAGACTGGTTGGCTCGGAATCAGAATAATGTGTCCGAGTGGAGCAACATGTCTACCCACAGACTGTTGTTTCGGTGAGCTAGTACTATAAAAATCCAACTCAGCGTGTTGGTCTAGAACAAAGCGAACCTCATCATCATCTCATTGAAAATTAATTTGTTCTCGCCATGATACATTGTATAGCTGAAAAATTGCTGAATTGGCGTTAAACAACAATCACTCACTCATTTAAATGTGTAGATTGTAATTTTTATGCTTTCTCCATAATAAGCAACTACTTTACCAAATCAGTGTAATTTATATACAAGTACAGTGTACATATTTGTAATTACTTGAGTTGATCTTGACTAAGCCTCTGCATTTTGATGATTTCATTGTTACAAGTTCTGTCATAAAATGGATTACTCCTTTCACTAAAGTAATCTAAAATGTTGGTAGGATTAAGTAAAGGTATCCATGCTGTGTCATGCCAGCTGATTCCTAATGGACTATCTGGAAGAAGAGTATAAAAACAAGGTCAATCCACATAGACCTTTACACATATACATTCAAAATAATAACACCAAATAGTGTGTATGTATTTTTTTCATCTTGACTAAATTATGTCAACTGCATCTGGTTCTAAATTTATATGTACCCATGACAGATACAGAACACAATACAAGTCATAACTACCAACTCACAGATTCAGAAAATTTAAAGATTTTAATAAGAGCCAACAAAAATTTAAATATTTGCATAAAATCACAGCATCTTTCTTCCAAATTTATCAACATGCATGCAATAAGGGTGCACTACGAAAATAGATATTGTTATGGGGGTAATTGCCGACCAAGACTTGGGTAATAAATGTACAACATGATCTGTTTTGTGTCGATTTATGCCATTCATAACTTGGAAATTCCCTATCTCATTATAATAGGGGATGACCCTGATGCCCCTTCAGTCGTTGTTCTGTTATGGGAATATCTTCGTCTATTTTTTAGCACTGATTTACAAGCAATAACGGTTCTGTACAATAGTTGTCATCTGTATAATACACATGCCCCCTTGCCTCACCTCTTCCTGTACATCATGAACTCAAAATTATTTTTGAGACAAACTTTTCATTATCCAATGAACAGACCATTAACTACTATGATCATGATAGTGGTGGATGCGCATAGTAATCAGTTACCGGTTAACAAAGAATTTACACGATGTTTTAGCCTAATTGAATACAAGTTACATTTGTAAATTGTGATACCACTAGCTTGTAATCTGTTTGCTCTACCATTACTCAGTAGGGATGATTACTCAAAAAATATTGACCTCAGCATTTTTTAACACAGATAAAAAATAATCATTTTGATGAATTCTGCATATCTATTTATCTAATATCGTTTGTATATTATTATTATTATGAATATAAATACATGTAGCTAGGAATGTCGTCAAACATAATTGTTTGGTTGATGAACAAAATTATTTGAAGCCTCTTTAGAAAATTGGAGAAAGTCAGGCTGTGAGTCACCAATGTTTGTGACAAATGCATCTGCAGTTGTACTTAAAACAAATAAGAAGTGCACAATTTTTAATTTACTCTGTGATAGACATGCCAAAAATTTGTGCATAACGCTTGTTTGGACTAATTTAATCTTACATTTTGAAGGAATTACTAATCATTGATTGGTCAATTACCAAATGTGATGTCATTTCGGATATGATAATATCACAAAACTGGTCGATATTGAGGCATGACTTAAACACATATTTTTTTCTATTTCGGAAACATTTAAAAAAAAAATGCAAAGTTAGATGTCCGAGATTGATGTTTCGCGTGAACATCAAGCTATTTGGGATAACAGGAATAATAGTATGGTAGAATATGCTTCGAAAAATGAAATAACACTGAAACAATACCCTTTTCTAAAGCCATGGTAGTACTAAATAGTTATTGAAATGAAATGCATTATCCAACGTCCACCATTTTGATTTTTTATCACGTGATAAAGCTAGAAAATAAATTTGGCTCAAAATCGGAGCATTTGTTGAAATATAAACTTTAATTAAAATTTAAACAAGAACTATCTTTTAAAAAAAGATGCACGACGAAGCACAAATATTATATTCTTCTACGAACAGTATTTCACTGAAATAACCTAAACATATTGGTTTTATAGGATTTGATAAGACATGTAAAACCTTGCATCCTACTTAAATGTGCAAGGAATCGTAAATTTTTAGTAACAGCGTACATCTTGGTCTGAGAACGGTACTGCCAGACAAAATTTTGAAAGGGGATCACCAAAGGATTATCTTAGCAAAGCTTGGATCCAATTGGCCCAGTAGTTTCAGAGAGGGGGAAATAAAATTTCATCCCCCTTTTTCTATTTTTAGCAACAGTGGCCATGTTGGTTGGAAGTCTGGATTGCCGGACACAATTTTGAAACGGGATCATCCAAGGACTATCTAAGCAAAGTTTACTTCCAATTAGCCCAGCAGTTTCAGAGATGAAGATTTAAAAATTGTCATCCCCCTTTTTTTATTTTTAGTAACAGCGGCCATGTTGGTTGGAGGTTGGGACTGCCGGGCACAATTTTGGAAGGGGATCACCCACGGACCATTCCACCAAAGTTGGTCTTAAGTGGCCAAGTGGTTTCAGAGGAGAATATTGTTTAGTAATTGTGGACGGACCGGACGACGGACGCAAAGTGATGACAAAAGCTCAAAGGGTCAGGTGAGCTAAAAAATATTCTCCTCTGAAACCACTTGGCCACTTAAGACCAACTTTGGTGGAATTTATTATCTTTCGTTCTGAAAGTAGAACAAATAGTATTACTCATATAAAATGTGGCAGCTAGTTAATATTGTGTACATGCTTATTTAAAGGCATTAATAGATATATATTTTTTTTGTAAATAGTCATGTTCTATAACTCCGTGTATTGATAATGTTGGGGGTTTTTAATAAAAGGGATTTCCAGGTAATGGTTCTTATCAGACCATCCAACATTTCATAATACATGTACATATATTTATCGCCTCCCCATGTTTAATGTTAATGTATATAGCAAAGTTTAAAAACTATCAAGGTATCAACCTCATTCGTTATATTATTTCTGATTTTTTTTTTTGTAATTTCGGAAAACATTTATTTATTTTATTGTGAACTCAGTTTTATTATGACAGAGGTAAGTAAATATAAGAAATCTCTATACGATACACCATTGTCAATTCCAGTGTACGGGGATACACGGTGTATACATTAGCCATGTCATAATATTAGTATTCATATGAAAATTGCATGTTATATATATGAGGACTTTTTGTGTCAGGTATGTGTATTTAGCGCTGCTTTCAGTGTATAATTAATTATAATAATACTTGTTTTAAGTGTATAATTAACTATAATAATACTTGTTTTAAGTGTATAATTAACTATAATAATACTTGTTTTAAGCATATTTTAATCAAAATTGCACTAATGAATGAAATTGGGCAACAGTGAAAGCCTATACCCGCCTTATATATAATTGTTATTTATACTATTAATTCATGCTGTTTGTTAGATGTTATAAGTTAAATGGTCGTTCCCTTATTTACATGCATGTATATTCATATCCATTCTGATTAAATCAGACTAACATGTATTCGTTATTGTTATTGTTTACAAACTTTCAATTTGTATTTATATTTAAAGTTCTCGCATAAAATAAAATTTAACAAATTTCAATGAGTATCCATAGTTTATTATTATTTATTCGTTTTCTAGTATTATTCTGTATCGTTCCGCTTAATAGCATGAGAATTTACCGACAGATATTGAAGTGAAATGTGACAAGAATGAGACCACTGAACTATGTGGGTTTATTTTGGGTTTTTTTGTTCTACCATCCTACAGCAGATAGTATATAATGGGGTCAGACCTATAATCCGACATCCCGATAGTCCGACAGTCCAATAGTCCGACAGAAGTATATTTAATAGCGTTTCTATGAAAGTAAAATATATGTTCTTTATAAGAAATATTCGCCAAGTTAAATTGTTTGCACTGAAAGATCCGTCGTCAAACTGGCGTTGCAAGATTCCTATGTGGTTTACTGGTGCATATATTAAAAACAGGCGTTTAAAGATTCTTATGTGGTTTAATGAAGCTATATTAAAGATATTTTCGTCAAATTCATTTTCAAGACATTTACTTTAGAGAATTCAAAGAAACAAGTCCTAATATATTGCCTAGACCCGGAATACGTAGCCTTTGCCTATTGTTCTGGTCGGATCATATAACAAAGACAGTCTTTTCAGTCCGGAACAAAGTGCCTGCTACATCGGATCTGTCGAAAAAATAATTTAACGGCGAAGAAGACGAAAAGATTTAATTTTATCCAAAAATAATCCCCCTCGAAAATCGTATGGTCGTCACTTTGAGATTATCATTGAATTAAAGAAGTTTACTATTTCTTCATTTAAGTGAATGCAAATTCCGTCATATAAGTACGAATTCAAACAAATATTCAAGAAATTTGGTAAAACTAAAGCTTTATATATTTCTTATGTATTCCCGCGAATTTTTTCTTTGTTGCTGTTCTTACTTGAACGGTGAAATTGAAAAACAAACTATCGAACTGTCGGACTAACGGGCTGTCGGATTATAACTACGCTCCCATAATGGGGTCAAACCGTATATAATAAGTTCTAGTTCTAGCAGTAGGAAAACTTACTGCATGTCACGTATTATAGTTTGTTGTATTCGTAAACCTACATGGGCCGTGCTACTGAGAATTGTACATTTTCAATAGAGACAATATTGAAAATACACGAAAATGTCTAATAACTCCTACAAAAATCGTCGAATCAAAATAGCGTTATAATGTGATCAACAAAACGTTATGACCAATTATCCTAACAAATATGAAAGCTATCGAACCAACGACCTCAGTGGAGTTGCATTCACAAGGTGAAGAGGGGCGGACGAGCGAACGCACACATCGAACATCTATACGCCCCCATACTATCGCATGTGGGTCATAAAAAGTACATTATATTTATATAATAATGTTCTATTAGCAATGACTATGCCAATATAGTGGTCAGTGTTGAAGACATAGTCATGATAGTGCACGACCCGAAGTCTAACATCTCTTTCCTTTAATTTGTCTCGTAGAGATTCAAATTCAGCTTGAAACTGTTTCATCGATTTGTCGCTGTTCAATTTGTGTCCTTCAAATTTTGAATTTTCAAGTTCTAGTTTCGACTGTAATGTTGCCTTTGCTAGTTCGGTTTTATATCGAAGATCTTGTATATATGTCTTTAATGTATGGTTTTCATTTTCAAGGCTATGTATCTGACTAACAAATTTGACATGTTCAGGGTTGGATGGTTTTACTGACGTAGTAATTGTTTCAAGGATTTTACATAATTTATCATTGGTGTCTTTCACAGAATTTCTATAAACGTTTTCCATGAATTCCATTTTAGAAGCGAACATATCAGCCTGTTGTTTACAAACTTTTTCTAACGCCTGAACAAAGTTATTCTCCATTTTTGACTCTACAGGGGCGGATCCAGGGGGGGGGGGGGGGGGGGGCGCACCCGGCGCGCGCCCCCCCCCCCCCCTAAAATTGGAATAAATATGGGTTTTTTTGGCGTAAAATCGTGATTTTTCACACAAAATACCCCAAACATTTTCGCGCCTCCCTCCGCTCGGCGCAATTTTCTTAAGTGCGCCTCCCCCCCCCCCCCCCTAACTTGAAATCCTGGATCCTCCCCTGCTCTACATATTGTTTGTTACAGGGATTATCTTTCTTTGTTTTATTTTCAATTACTTGTTTAGCAAATGTTGTGTCACAATCTGGTGTATAATCAGAGTTTGATGATTGGCCCGTCTTGGATGTATTCTTGTCTAATATACCTGTATCCTCATTAATTAGAGGGGCCCCTCATCAGTGGTGTTAAATTTCTGAATTTTGTCAGTTAGATATTCCAAGATGATAAAATCTTGTGATGCGAATTTGTCATATGATCTGCCTTGTGCTTGAAACAACCCAGTATTTAGAAAAAATGTAACTTTATAGATGAGGGGTCCGTTGTTGAACTTGTGATTAAACTAACCTGATGATTAGCCAAAATTACATAATTAATTCCTAATCCCATACTTGGCTTATGCAATGATTAAATTTTGTTGCTGAACTGAAATTTAATCAAGGCATTAACTAATCATATTTAATCATTGAATTAGCTAATTACGTGATTAGGAATGAATCATATGATTAACTTAATCACAAGTTCAACAACAGACCCCAGAATGTTATCTGTAATATCCGACGGTTCTTTGTTGACATTTCAATACAAATGGCCTTGTACTTGATGTAATCGCAACGAACCAACTATATATTTTGTATTTATTATTAATAACAATTAGCTACATTTGTATGCCCAGTAAACTCCAGAAATGTTTTTCGTTTACAATAAATTTTGGGGTATTTTACGATTATAACATGATTAAAAATAGATGGGTATTCTCGAGCGGTGTCACGGTACTATAAGGTTCCGACTTTTCCAAGACCTTTCATTTTTCATTGTAAGATGGGAATGCTGTTGATTTACTTAGCTTTTTTAATCTGTATTAAGCAGTTGGGGAGGTTTGTCCATGGAATATTCCAAGATAATAAGAATAGCACAAGTGCATATGATATAAATAACGCTTATTTAATGAAAAAAGCAAGGGTTATTTCCCTTTGATTACACGAAGTCATTTCGATGTGTAAATTTCCATTTGTGAATTTCGCCTACGGAATTACGATAGTTTATTTATTGGGGTTTTGTAGGCATATAAATAGCATTATATTTTTAGATACAGAATCCCATAGAAATTATCACAAACAAATGAATAAAACCAAGTTATTCTACTCAATCGCGCCATAGTTAAAAGATGTGTCTTCGAATTTTGCCATGGATTGCATTTTTAATTCTTTTATTGAATCAGTACGGTGGTAAGTCGTTCATCTTTCTATTGCTTAATATGCTGAGGCTTTTATAAACTTACATTATAATAAATTCTAAATGCCTAAAAAATACTTTTATCATATTTTTGTATTGCTACTCCATAAAAAACGTGATATATTTATGAGTAAAAACATTTGATATCAATTAGTCATGAAATCACTAGAAATGAAGATGGCCTGTGTGACCCACTAGTTAAAGGACGTTGACTTACCACAATTCTTACGCCCCGATACATATTTAAATGTATAATAAATCATAAAGTCATTCCATGTCAGTTGACCTACAACTTAAACTTTGGTTGAACAATCTTACTGAAATTTGGCGCTCTGAAAAAAAAAACATCGAACAGGTTCATTTTCAGTTCTGTAAAAGAATACTTAAAGTTAGAACCAGAACGTTAACACCCAATTATATGCATTTGGGCAATGGTTTACAGTGAACTTAGCAGATATCCCTTAGAAATAAAATTTAAATTAAAATGGTTTCTTTTTGAAGTAAATTGCTACAAAATGATATTAAACTTAGCAGTTCTATCTATAGATTGTTGTTCCGCTTAAAAAATGGTATGTAAAGTTTGAAATGGTTAAACCACGTCGAATCAATTCTCTGATTGTATATTATGTATTTATATATGACTTCTTTTCTCAATAAAATAATGGCGGGGTGTACTCGATACAACATTATGTGATAAAGTTTGTCAGTTACTTGCGACAGGTCGGTGGTTTTCTCCGGGTACTTCGGTTTCCTCCATCAATAAAACTAGTGCCACGATATATAACTGAAATATTGTTGAAAGTGGCGTTAAACTCAATAAACCATAAACCATTCTCAATAGAATATTGTTTACACTAATCAATCTCTAATGATTCAAGTACCAAGACAGTTCGGAATTTGCTTACTATAAATTACTCGTAAACCAAGCAGATCAGCTTATTCAGAAATGGTTAAATGAAATTGAAAATTCTCCGCGAGTGCAATTTTTCGCAAGCTTTAAAAACCAAGGTTGTTTTAAAAAATTATTTGATCAAATTCTCCGAAAATAACCGAATCTTAACAAATTAAAAACTTCTAATCTAAAAACTTTGTTAGAAACAGAGAGATGACAAAATATAACGCGAGAAGATCTTTTGTGTTTTTATGCAAAGACAATATGGGAGGTGAATTTCATTATTTATTTATCTGTAAATCTCAATATCTATCAAATTTAAGGGAAAAATTAATACCATAGTGCCCGACTATAAGAAATGGGAGCAGCACTTTGCCGACTTCTCGGAAGCAAGAGTTTGTCCGGATCACTAGGGACAATACATTGTGGGTAGCGGTGCGCGTTGGCGTTCCGACACGCCGAAAGTGGAATTGGTGACGCCGATGGCAGACTCTCGAAATGGCCAAATCGGAACTGGCCAGAGAAAAAGTCGTAAGAGGAAAGAAACGTAAGCGATCGTTCAACTAACTTGACTAGATCAACAATGGAACGTGAAAGTAGCACGCAGAGCGAAGCATGACAGTTGATGGGAAATAGGTTACCCAAATCGGAGATCGTCTACTTATGTTAAATGATAGTCGTCTACGTCATCATCGTAACATCAATCGCCAACCTCTCGCTACAGAATGACAAGAGTGAACTGTGTATCACCTTACGGAGCAGCGCCATCGGCTACGCCTTACCCAGCCCCTCGCTGGAAACCTCGAGGACATAAGAAAACGGACTGATGGGGATATGTCATGGTCGTCACGGTGTTTCCCTTTTTTCCGTGTTCCAGTGAACTATCCTGGAAAGGCTAACTTCAAGACTCGGCAGTTTACGCCCCTGCACGAACGATAGCACACTGTTAGCCCTTTCGTCGGGTTGAAGATACTGTCGGGTGGTAGACGATTCTCTGATTTTCTCATCATCTAGATGTATACATGGTTGTGCGATTCTCTGATTTTCTCATTGGAGGGTAGGGATGTGTCACCCTTTTTGAAAATTGCAACAACATGAGCACTCTTCCAATTAGAAGGATATTTGCTCTGTTGTAAAGATTTATTAAATATTATTAGAAGGGGCTTTGCAATTTTCTCAGGAGAAATTTTAAGCATTTTATTACTTATTTTGTCTGGTCCTGTTGCTTTGTTTGGGTCAAGAATTTGAATAACATCAATAATTTCGTTCTCTGTTATATGTATTTCGTGAATAATATTATTTGTTTTTCAGTCAAACTGTGGGAGAGTAACATTTTCTTCGTCCAGTTTTGATATTGAGCTAAAATATTTATTCAATAACTCGCATTTGTCCGAATCGTCATAAGCAATATCATCAATATTTTGATCATTAATTGAATTCCGGAGTGGGGGTATACAATAATTTCCTTTGTTAGATTTGATTAACATCTTCATTATTTTCCAATACATTTTGGGGTTTGAAGAGTTATTTAATAAAAGGTTGTCTAAATTATTTTCAAATTTCTCCTTTGCTATTTTTTTCATATTATTTACCTTATTTCTTTGTTTTTTATATTTAATAATGTTGTTTTCGTTTTGAGATTTTAATAATTTTTTCCTAATCCGGTCACGTATGCGGATTTCTTTTCGTATTTCGTTACTGAACCATGGTTTGTCTTTTTCGCGTATCAATATTGTTTTTGAAGGGATACATGCACTTGAGATTTGAAGGAAAGTTTTTGAAAATTCTTCACACATATCATCTACATCATCAAAATTACAAAGTTTTTCATTCCAATTTATATCAGTTAGCATCTGATTAAATCTAACAAAATCAGTTTGGTCATACAACCAGATTTCTCTTGTAAATGATTTCGATGTAGCTTTTGGGCATTTAATGAATGCAATTGCTGCATCGTGGTCGCTTATATGTCTTGGTATTTTAAGTACATCAGAATAATTACAGTTCAAGGTATCGCTTAGAATAATGGGGTCTAATAAAGTACTAGTATTACCACTTATCCTGGTAGGTTTATCAATCACATTCTTATGATTAAAAATATTCACAAGGTCAATAAGTTTGTTGTTATTTGAACACAATAGATTTGAATTCAGATCGCCCGTGATAATGATGTTTTCATTTACCTGAAGGGCCAACTCTATTGCGTATGTTAATCGTGTCCAGTAATCAATATCTGTACACGGAGATCTATATGTGTTGCATAGTAAAAAAGATTTTTCGTCAAGATTGTTTTCTAATTCGGATTTCCTACTTATAGAGATGTCATTTTTCGAGGTAATTTGATATATAGATAAATAAAAACCTTTAATGGAGAAACCACCATCAACTTTTAGATGCAGTCGGAGTTACATAATTTATTTCCATATCAATATTAATATAATTTTGTTGCACACATACAGATAATGTTAGATGTAGGTTCCACCTCACTGATTAATTCAAATGTGCAATCAATTGGGGTGGTTCCCATTATATTTGCATCTATTATTATCCAGTTGGGGATTCTCTTACTCGGCTTCTCTTTTTATATACGACATGTCTACCTTATCGTAATTTTGAATTGTTGTACTTGATGACCCTATTCCACCCCTGGGCCCTAAAATATGAAAATTGAAACCTACTCGTCAAGACCTTTCATATGATATGCGACTTGTCTACCTTCTAAGAACTTTGGATTTTTACACTTGATGACCCCGTACCACTCGAGGCCCTAAAAATATGAAATTTGGAACATTCTCTTCAAGACCTTTCATATGATATACGACATGCCTACCATCAAAGAACTTTGGATATTTACACTTGATGACTCCGCCCCTAACCCTCGATGGTATCGAAAACATGAATTTTGAACACGCCAAGACATTTCTTTTGATATACGACATGCATACCTTATCATAGCTTTGCTTTGCATTTTTGTACTTGGTGACCCAGCCCCACAAAAATGACAGTTAAGACCTACTCTTTTCAAGACCTTTCATATGATATACGACATGCCTACCTTCTAAGAACTTTGGATTTTTACACTTGATGACTCCGCCCCACACCTTCGATGGGTTCGAAAACATTATTTTTTTTTAATTTTGGAACGTACTCGTCAAGACCTTTTTTTTTTTATATACGACATGCCTGTCTTTGAATTTTTGTATTTGATGAACCCAACCCACCCCGGGGTCCTAAAAATATGAAAATTGAAACATATTCATCAATACCTTTCATATGATATGCAACTTGCCTACCATCTAAGAACTTCGGATTTTTATACTTGATGACCCCACCCCACTCCCTCGAATGGGTCCTACAACAAGAATTCTGAAACGTACTCGTCGAGACCTTTCATTTGATATACGACATGCCTACCTTAACATAACTTTGAGTTTTTACCCTTGATGACCCCACCTAACCTCCGGGCCCAAAGTTATGAAATTTGAAAACTTCTCGTCAAGACATACGACTTCACCGTGATTACGTCACATATCCGGATATGTGGTTGTGGCATCATCCCATCCGGAGGTGCTATGATAGATTCTATAGGGAGGTGCTACTGGTCCAGAACCCCGTGCAATAATCAACGACCTAGATGTGATTTTCCATAGCTTCATGTTACAAATTATTTATACCATGGTTTTCCGAGTTCGATTGTTTAACCGTTTAACTCGGAAAACCGTATAAATATTACATGTATTGTATACCTGTTTATTTCGTCGTGTATGTTTATATGTGTGGACCTCATGTAACACATGTATTGTGAGTGTTGCCTAAGAATAAAAACTTGGAGATTTGTAAGCACACAAATAGAATATAAGCTCAGTAATATATTTAGATACACATGTATACAGAATCCCATAGAAATTACAAACAACTAAATAAAACCAAATATCTATACTCAATCGCGATATAGTTAAAAGATGTGTCTTCGAAATTTGCCATGGATTGCATTTTTAATTCTTTTATTGAATCCGTATGGTGGTAAGCCGTTTATCATTCTACTGATTACTATGCTGTGGTTTTCATAAAGTTACAAAATAATAATGTTTAAATGTCTAACGGTATAAAAGATACTTTAAATATATGTGGACCGCATGAAGCAAATATATTATGTGTGAGGTTTGCTTACTAAACTTGAAATTTGAAATATTTGAAAGTATCACGTGTTTAGACCCTTCTTCAAAAGTGATGCAGTAGTTATGGTAAAGCTGAATCTGTTTGAAAGTGACGGTATGCGACGGTAGCCGTAGAAATTAATGGTCTTCGCGAGAGATGCAATGTAAAAAAAATATCAAATTATTTGAATTATTGTTGCTACAAGTGAAAAATATATCTAAAATGCAAAAAAAACTTCAGCAATCGACTTATATTTTATGTTTATATGTATTTTTTGTAAAGAAAAACTACAAAACTTGTCTCAAAGATTATAAGTTACTGGTAAACAAAACAGTACAAAATTAGTTTATTCAGAAGTGGCTAAATGAAATTGAACATTCTACGCGAGGACAATTTTACTCGAGATTTTATAAAATCATGTTTGTTTTGAAATCATTTGACGAAACTCTCTGAAGTAAACAGAATCTGGATAACGAAATTAAGAATTTCTAATCTAAAAATTCTGTCAGAAACAAGAAGATGGCAAAATATACCGCGAGAAAATCGTTTGTGTTGGTATGCAACGACGATATTGGAAGTGAAGTTCACTATTTATTTATCTGTAAATCTCAATATTTATCAAATTTAAGGGAAAAAATAATACCACCGTACTATACTACTTATCCAAATGATCATAAGCTTGCAGTACTATTCAGGGGCGGATCCAGGATTTCAAGTTATGGGAGGTTGCACTTAAAAAAATTGCGCCGAGCGGAGGGAGGCGCGAAAATATTTGGGGTATTTCGTGTGAAAAATCACGATTTTACGCCAAAAAAAAATCTTTTTTTTTTAATTTTAGGGGGGGGGGGGGGCGCCGGGTGCGCCCCTCACCCTGGATCCGCCCCTGCTATTATCATTTTGCAATGTTCAGTTATATATAAAAGTTATATAAAAAAAAAAAACTTGTTAGTATTCTCTAACTAACATAAATATTTTCTTGTATTTTGTTATTGATTCATATATTTGTAAATAATATAACATGAATGCAATACACGCAGATACGAGATATTGCACACTTTAAATCTGGGATGTAGTTTTATTACTCACAGAGAGCCGTACAATAATCAACGACCATGGCTTCATGTTACAAATCATTTATGTTAAACGGCTAAACAATATCAGGCTTCGCGTTCGATTGGAAAACCGTGGTATAAATATTACCTGTTTATTTCGTCGTGTATATTTATATGTGTTGACCTCATGTAACACATGTATCGTGTCTGAGCGTTGCCCAAGAAATAACGTTAGTTTATTTATAACATTCGGGAAAAAAAGCTTGGGGATTTGTAAGCACATAAATAGAATATAAGCTCATTATTATTTTTAGATTACAGAATCCAATTGAAATTACAAACAACTAAATCAAATCAAATACCTTAAATTCTAAATTATACCATAGTGAAAAGATGTGTCTTCGAAATTTGCCATGGAATGCATTTTTAATTATTTTATTGAATCAGTACGGTGGTAAGTCGTATATCTTTCTATTGCTTAATATGCTTCAGGCTTTTATAAACTTACATTATAATAATTTTTTAAATGCCTAACGGTATAAAAAAAATACTTTAAATAGATATGTGGACCTAATGAAACAAATATATTGTGTGTGAGGGTTGCTTGATAAACTTGAAACTTGAAATATTTCGGAAAGTTTAGACTCTCCTAAAAAAGTGATGCAGTAGTTATCATGATATAGGCTAGCTGAATCTTTTTAAAATCGACGGTATGCTATTATAAAGTAACTTAACCGAAGAAATTAATGGTCTTCGCAAAAGATGCAATGTAAAAAAAAAAATCATCAAATTGTTGGAATTAAAGAGACTGAATACATGGCCATCACGTGGGTTGGTGATCATTCATTTTTTTTTAATAGTCGAATGTTTTCTATATTTTCTTCTATTACACCGTATCAACTTTATGCAATAAACCTTTCTTCAAGTACAAACAGTATCAACGATAAACTAATTTTTTTCTTGCAGAATTAATAAATTAACATACCAAGTGATAGTCGGCGTTATTTTTTTAGACGGTTAGTTAAAGAGCTCAATAGAGGCTCATGTTGCATGCTTGCTTGCTTGTATATACGTATGTGCCGACTTTAAATAAAATTTACTTACTTACTTACATACTTACAATCCATTTAATGACTATAATCTATACGATTCTAACTTCGGCAAATAGCGGAACCGTCCAGCGATGAATTGTTTATTATCATCGACTTTTTGGTATGCCAGTATTATTAACGAATTCCAATTAAAGATGTTATGAATCTAGAAATGTTAAATATGGTAGTTTTTTTTTAACAACAACCACACGAAAATAAGGACAATAAGCAAATCGAATTTTTAATTAAATCTTTGCAAATTGAATAATTTACATTAATGAAAAATCTAAATGTCGGTTATAATATTCAATAACTGGTTTTTTTTCTTCAATATTATGATAACGATGAGGAGCATTAAAGTATATAACATGATTGCTTACGCATATGTTGAAAAATAAACTACGTAGCTTGAAATGGTTATTTTAAAGGTAGTGGCGATGGTTCCCAGGACACACTCAACAGAGCTGCCCAGTGCGTTCTCATGTAGCGGATAAGGGGTGCCGCATCGATTGTGGATTAGCAGGGTATAATACGAGGGACAAAGGGTTGACATGTCGCTCCACTCGGACACATTATCCTGATTCCGAACCAACCAGTCTTTGTTCATACTCCTTAGTGTTGTGTGCTTAGCAGAGAACCAACACATACCAATTTTATAGTCTGGTTTGATGCGACTAGGGATTGACCCACGATGTACTACACTGGAAACGAGCACCCTAACCATTACAACATCGATGCGGTTTCTTGTATCTTGTTAAAATAATTACAACACTTTTGAAATGTGTTTTCCAGGGACAGCAAACAGCGGACGTTGTTTGGGAACTAAATATGACAAAAGAATTGAAGGGTGTTGCAATGGAGAGAAATATGATAAATTACAAGACGGAGTTTTTTATTCCTGTTGCACTGGTAAGGTTTCTACATAGTTAATGTCTCTTGGAACGAGTTGAAATGATGTTACTTTTTGAGGAATTTGTTTTATTATAATACCATGCTTGTGTTGTCTCTCCTTAGATTTACAGATTCTCATTACTCCTTTGGTATCTTAAAAATCTTCTTATAATTATTTTGTACATTTCCAAAAGCGAACAAAAGTAATTTTACTATAAATCCGTATGTTTCTCTTATCGCTGCAATGTGATGTTAATATAACCAATATGCCTCAACCAGCACATCGCCAGGTGTCAGATAGGAAGTCTCCTCTCGATGTTGGAGTGTGGCAGGTTAAAACTGACCATGAACCACAGTGGGCGCCGTGTGTGGAGATTCTCACGCTCCTTGCAAGTATATTTCGACGGAAAGTGCAGTCGCATAGTATGCAACCTTACAAAAGATCAGTTGTTATCATCCATATCTTTCGTTGCCCAGGCTATCACATTGGTATACTAGTATGTAAACTCGACAATCGCAACCACGAAGGCCCTTCAATGGTATAATCGAATACACAACACTGTAGTAATATTTTGGATGATTTAACTGTTATTTTCTTCCTTCTTTGCAAATGATTTGATTTTAAATATATTATCAATAGGAGCAAAACAGCTATACAAGTCCAACGAGCAAACGTGCTGTGGTAACCAAGTAAGAAACAACAGTGACATACAGAATCTAGTTTGTTGTGAACATCATTTTAGACCAAAAGACCAAGGAGTGTGTTGCCAACAGATATATCATGAAAATAGTATGCATAGTTACATTATAATGAATATCAAATCATATATACAATATCTGTACTTGAAATGAACTGTATTTGTTTTATTGGTTAACCTGCCTTTTTTCTTTTCTTCTAAGACAGACAATGATCACACTAAAAAGACCACAAGAGCTACGAATCCACAACTAGCATTATCGGTTGCACATTGGAACTCTACTATATTAGAAGAAAACGTTGAACATGCTTTAGTTACATTAACTAAAACATGTTCAATGAGAGACGAAGAGCATCAATGAAATTGTTATTCCTTAACCGTTTCTTTACACTCACAATTTCACAGAATTAGCTCGATCTTTAGTTTTCTGTGTAGTATTTTGTAAATCGTTATTTGTCATTTTATCTTTGTTTTTCTTTTGGCCATTGTATTGTCTGTTTTTGTTCTTTTGGCCATTGTGTTGTCTGTTTTTCTTCTTTTGGCCATTGTGTTGTCTGTTTTTCTTTTGGCCATTGTGTTGTCTGTTTTTCTTTTGGCCATTGTGTTGTCTGTTTTTCTTTTGGCCATTGTATTGTCTGTTTTTCTTTGATTTGTGGATTCTGATTACCCCGTTGGTATCTTCAAAATCTTCTTGTTCCATGTTCGCTCCTATTCAATTTTCCCTTTTCAATTTAAGGTAGTACCTGGAAATTTAATATTTAAGATCTAAAATATTTTGTAATATGAATGATTATACATAGAATATGTGTTTTGGACGTTTAAACTTAATCTGAAATTGATGAATTGGTACTGTAATACCGGTATTTTGATTAAAAAATGATGTATTTGTCATTTAAAACATATTTTGTCTTGCCACTTTTTAGTGGGGTTCATGTTGCTCAATCTTTAGTTTCTTGTGTAGTGTTTTTGCACATGTTGTTTGTATTTTCGTCTGATTGTTTTGCCATTGTATTATCTGCCTTGTATTTTCGTCTGATTGTTTTGCCATTGTATTATCTGCCTTGTATTTTCGTCTGATTGTTTTGCCATTGTATTATCTGCCTTGTATTTTCGTCTGATTGTTTTGCAATTGTATTATCTGCCTTGTATTTTCGTCTGATTGTTTTGCCATTGTATTATCTGCCTTGTATTTTCGTCTGATTGTTTTGCCATTGTATTATCTGCCTTGTATTTTCGTCTGATTGTTTTGCCATTGTATTATCTGCCTTGTATTTTCGTCTGATTGTTTTGCCATTGTATTATCTGCCTTGTATTTTCGTCTGATTGTTTTGCCATTGTATTATCTGCCTTGTATTTTCGTCTGATTGTTTTGCCATTGTATTATCTGCCTTGTATTTTCGTCTGATTGTTTTGCCATTGTATTATCTGTCTTGTATTTTCGTCTGATTGTTTTGCCATTGTATTATCTGCCTTGTATTTTCGTCTGATTGTTTTGCCATTGTATTATCTGCCTTGTATTTTCGTCTGATTGTTTTGCCATTGTATTATCTGTCTTGTATTTTCGTCTGATTGTTTTGCCATTGTATTATCTGCCTTGTATTTTCGTCTGATTATTTTGCCATTGTATTATCTGCCTTGTATTTTCGTCTGATTGTTTTGCCATTGTATTATCTGTCTTGTATTTTCGTCTGATTGTTTTGCCATTGTATTATCTGCCCTACTTCGATTTACGGCTTCTGATTAACAATTTGGTAGCCTCGAGTATTTCATGGAATACCAAAATTAGCTAATTTGTCTGAATTTGTTTTGTTATTATTATTATTATTATTTCAAAGAGAAGAATTGGTAGAAAAACATTCAATAATATAAAACTTAGATGTAGAGCAGTGGTGGCGGCGCTGTTACTTTGCTTTGGTTTGTGTCTAGGTGTAATGTTAGAGCAGTGGTGGCGGCGCTGTTACTTTGCTTTGGTTTGTGTCTAGGTGTAATGTTAGAGCAGTGGTGGCGGCGCTGTTACTTTGCTTTGGTTTGTGTCTAGGTGTAATGTTAGAGCAGTGGTGGCGGCGCTGTTACTTTGCTTTGGTTTGTGTCTAGGTGTAATGTTAGAGCAGTGGTGGCGGCGCTGTTACTTTGCTTTGGTTTGTGTCTAGGTGTAATGTTAGAGCAGTGGTGGCGGCGCTGTTACTTTGCTTTGGTTTGTGTCTAGGTGTAATGTTAGATAGTCTCTTACATTCATTTACATAAATATTCTTGCTTACTAATTGAAGTATGTTATTAATTCATAATAACCTTTTTTCCTGCAGAAAACAGTGGAAACAATGGTTGTTGTGGTAAATTATGGTACAATAGTAATTTACATCATTGCTGTGATGGAAAGCTACATGAGAAGATGTTTAATAAGAAATGTTGTGCAACCAACATCTACAACTCTAAAACCCAATGGTGTAAAAACCAAAAAGATATTTTACCACTTGGTGAAGACAGTTGCTACGGGGAACAGTTTAAGACTGACACCCACATCTGCTGCTTCCACCAGAAACGTGTTTATGAGAAAACAACAAAGGCTGATGATGAGTGTTGTGGATCTACGCCATATTCCATAAAAGATTATTACTGTAAAAATGACAAAGAACTCATATCAAGTAATTATTATATGATATTACAGTCAAATCTGTTTATAGATGTCTATGGATTCTGAAAATGTACCCTTTTTAGCTCGACTTTTCGAAGAAAAAATGTCGAGCTATTGTCGTCACTCCGGCGTCAGCGTCAGCGTCTGGGTCGGTTAAGTTTTTTGTCAGAGTCCATTTCTCAAAAACTATCAACGGTATCCATTTGAAACTTGGAATACTTGTTCACTATCAAAAGAGGAACCAATTACAACAAGGCAGATGGCCCTGTGATTTGTATATCCAGAGTAATCTGCCCTTGTTTCGACATAGTACTTAGAAATTAAGGATATTTTTTTAGTATAATTAAAATTTCTCAATAACTATCAAAGCTAATAACTTGAAATTCAATACATTTGTAGAAAGTGTTGACCCCCAATCTGTTGACAAGAGAAGACAACTCCATCCAGCATTTTATTTGAGTTATTCCCCCTTTTTGACTTAGAATTTCTTCAAAAAATACAATTTCTTAAAAATTATGATAGGCAGTGAAATGAAACTCGACATACCTGTTCATTATCAAATGGGGAACCCATTACAACAAGGCAGGTGACCCTGTGATTTGCATATCCAGAGCTATCTGCCCTTGTTTCGGCATAGTACATAGAAATTTGGGATATTGTTTTAGTATAATTAAAATTTCTCAATAACTATCAAAGCTATTAACATGAAACTCAATACACTTGTAGAAAGTGTAGACCCCGTTCTGTTGACAAGAGAAGACAACTCTATCCAGCATTTTATTTGAGTTATTTCCCTGTTTTTACTTGCATATTTGCTTATATGACCATCATAGTTAGAAGTGTGTATAACTTTGTAAATTGTTTGCAGTCTAATATCAGATACGAAAAAGTCGAGCCTCCAGCACCCGTGGGCGGTGCTCTTGTTATATACATGTTAACATTATATGCACTATTAATAAATAGGGGAAATGAGCCTGCCCTTTATAGACAGTGATTTGTTATATAGAGGTGTCCTTTAAGGCAGGTTTGACTATATATTTAAATTTATGTTTATCAGCTTTTTTTTTTTTTTTTTTTTTTCTTTTCTTTTTTTTTTTCATAATACTTTATTGTTTGACTCGCCTGTTAACAAAACACCTTAGATGCCCAGGTAAGCAAAAATATTCTAAGGTTCCCTGTTTTACAATAGATCTCTTATCCAGGGTTAATAAGAGATTTATTAGAGTCCACATGATCCCATTTCAAAAATACAACTAAATTTATCAATAATAAAATCAACATGTAAGTCAATCTATATCGGCATTTTATGATCGCTTCAACATAATTTATTATAACATTTACATACATGCATTGTACTCATATATTATAACTACTTACTAATCATTGATAGAATTGTCAATATTTTGGCTTTATCTATTGTATCATTACAATTGGCCGTTAGCAAAATTTTTAGTTCAAATTTTAAAGTCTGTTTCCATATATTACAAAGTACATTCTGATTGATATGAATTTTGTCATATTTAACTTTGTTTCTTGCCTTCCAAATAGACCACTTAGATATAAAAATTAATGTATTTAATAGAAGTTCATGCTTACCCCCCATATTGAACCCAAACATCATATTTTTCTCATTTAAATTAACAGTTCCCACATTTAAAGTGTTTATTAAAATTGTGATGTTTGATATGAATCGGTTAGATATAATGCATTTAAAAAACAAATGTTGGAGATCTTCTTGAAAGTTCGATTCTTTACAAAGGTGACAGGTTCATTTTTCTAAGTCTACTTTCGGTGTAAATAATGTTATGGTTGCATTTCCATTGGAATTCTTTAATTTTATTACTGATGTCCAGTCTTTTAAGATTATTCCAAATTTTTGGCCAGTGAAATTCTTCATTATAAACATTATTCCATTTATCTTGACATTTTGGTATTGATTTTTTATTCAATATTTTTTGTATAATTTTAATCTTCACGTCTTTTGTATTAATAATTTTGCCTCTAATATCTGTAAGTGTTAAATTATTTAACAATTTCATTTTATTTCTACTTTTAGTTTTGTTTTCTATATCATTATTTTCATTTTTTAAGAACTTTAAGTAGTCTTTTGGAATACATTTCTTAATTTTAGAGTATTCTGAGATACAGTTTCTCCTGTCTATCAGCTGAGAATATAATAAATCACAATCGATGAATTGTTTTGAGTTTTCATCCCATATGTCTTGAATAGTTTTTATATTACTTCTTAAAAATGAAGAAAATATTAAAGGTTTATTTTGGAAGGTTATATTACAATTCCCAAATAATCTAACATGCAAGATATCTGTTTTGGTTTCCACCTTTTGTACACATTGTAAAAATTTTGTCCATGCTTGGATTGATTTTTGATAGAACAAGGGATACCTGTTTAAATTTAAGGATGAAACATTTGAGCATTTGCAAATAAAAAAAGTTTCATTAAATTTAAAATCAAGTCTACTTAACCAATATTTTCCAATAGCATTCCAATTTTCAATTGGTTCGTTAATAATGCGATAAATAAATTTTATTCTTCTACTGTCAATGTAGGAATCTAGATTAACCATACGCATGCCACCATTTTCTATATCTAAACAACATACATCTCTTTTAATCTGATTAACTTTCCCCTCCCATATAAAGTCCCACATTAATGTTTCAATTTCCTTTTTAAATTTATCAGGAATGCCCTTCATTTCAATTTCAAATCCATAATATGATAACAAAAGATTTTTCACAATTATAGTTTTACCTTTGTAGGAAAGTTTTCTGCTTCTCCAAACTTGTATACAATTTTTCATTCTATCAATAATGTCCTTCCAAATTTTATCATTGTCAACATTGTAACCATGATGTACCCCCAAAGTTTTTACATTTTCTTTAATCCATGATATTTTATTAAATTTTGGTTTTCTATGGCGGGCATTGCCAATAGAAATTGCTTTTGTTTTATTATAATTAATTCTTGATCCGGATGCTTTTTCATATTTTGAAAGTATATCGAAGGATTTCTCAACAGAGCGTTCATCTTTATTGAAAAGTTGTGTGTCATCTGCAAACATACTTATTTTGGCTTCTAATTCCTTCCCACCCGGTTCACCTGGTAATTTAATCCCCTTTATATCATTATTTCCTCTAATTGCACATGCCATGGGTTCGGCTTGCAATATGTAAATTAGCGGTGCGACGGGACACCCCTGTCTACATGAGCGAGATATGGAGAAAAATTTTGAAACAAATCCATTTGTCTTTATGGATGTTGTAGCATTTTTAACTAACATTTGAATCCACCCCCTAAATTTCCCCCCGAAGTTAAATGTTTTTAACACGAAGTCTACCCACCCCCATTCAACTCTATCGAATGCTTTTTGTTGATCTAAGAAAACTATTATGCCTTCTTCATTTTCTTCGTCTGCGTATTGTATGATGTCTTGTATCATTCTGTTTGCTTCACTTATGTTCCGACCCTTTACAAACCCTTTTTGATCCGGATGAATTAGCTTAGTTAAAACATTTTTTAATCGTTCGGCCAAAAGCTTCGAAATTATTTTATAATCACAATTCAGTAAGGTCAATGGTCTCCAGTTTTTTATGTCTTCCCGTTCCCCTCCCTTATGTAATAAAGTCAAGACCCCCTTGTACTGTGATGCGCTTAAAGTATATTCGAATTTGAAAATTTTTTCAATCACTTCAAAGAATTCGTTTTTTATATCTTGCCAAAAAAGTTGATAAAATTCTGAAATAATACCATCTTCTCCTGGGGATTTATTTGGTTTTAATATTTTAATAACTTTATTAATTTCATCTAAGTTAATGTCCTCGTCAAGCGTTTCTTTTTCGTTATTGTCCAATTTATTAACAATATACCTTGTAAGTTCGTGAGCACTATTTTCATCCCATCCTTCTGATTGGAAAAGTTTGGAGTAAAAATCAACCTGCTCATTCATTATCGAGTCAATGTCATACTTGTAATTACCGTCTGTCGTTTTAATCCTATACCATAACTTTTCTTGGCCCCGCTTTTTTTCAAGGTTAAAGAAATATCTCGTTGATTTTTCCCCTTCTTCCGCCCATTTAACACGAGATCTAATTTTCGCTGCTTCTGTTTTTTTATTATAATAGTTTTTAATTAAGCCCTCTAATTGCTTTATTTGCGCGTTTATTTCATCCGTTTCATTCGCTATTAGTTTTAATTTATCGAGTTTCCTTTCTAATCTATCGATTTCTTTTTTGTTTTGCTTAGAATTTAAGTTTCTACTTATTTCCATTGTTAACAATTTTATTTTGTTTTTCGCAAGATCCCACCATTCCCGTATATCACTGTATTTATTTTTCTCAATTTTCCAGTTATCCCACCAAATTTTAAAAGCATGTCTAAACTGCTCAGATTTTATTGTTTCAAGATTCATTATCCACATACCTGGACCTCTATTAATATCTTCAGTTTTTAATTTTGTTATTATGATATCATGATCACTAAATGGGAAATGATTAATCCGAGTACCAAATACCTTACTGCTTACGGCGTTACTACATAAAATATAATCGATTCTTGATTTCGATTTACCGCGTTTAAAAGTATATCTCTTAGTTTCTGGATTTAACTTTCTCCACACATCAAATAAATCATTTCTATGTAACATGCTTTGGAATTCTCGGACTGATATGTCGTCTAATTGTTGAGGAGGATTGCGATCTAAGTTTTTTTGAATAGCGCAATTAAAATCACCCAAAATTAAACTGTAGTTTTTATCGGAATCGTCCGTATATTTGAACAGTGTATCGTTAATTGCATTAAAAAACGATTTTCTTTCTTTACCATTATTCGGCGCATATATATTTGATATATAAAAAGTTGAGTCGTTTATTTTTAATGTACTACGTAAAATGCGACCAGAATTATCCTGAGAAAAGAATTCTACATTTTCTTTAATTTTTTTGCCCAATAAAATTCCCACACCCCTTGAGTCACTCGTACCACAATTAAAAAAGCTATTGCCACCCCCACAGTTTTTCCATTCATTTTGCCATCGAATCAAATCATCTTTTGTTGAGTGAGGTTCTTGTAAACAAATTACGTCATTTTTTTGGGCTACCAGCCAGTTAAAAACCAAGTCACGTTTCATTTTGTCTCTTAAACCGATAACATTTATTGTAGCTAGGGACAAGGTCATTTAGACAATAATATGTAAGTAGTTTGTTTACTCTACAGTGAAAGAGTATGTGTATTGCCCTATTTATAACTTTACTACGGTTTGTTCGATTAGCATTCATCTTCAATATTTTAACTTTATAATGTTTACAAACAGTTGCATTTACAAATAGTGTATACAACATAAATATGAAATAATTATAATGCATAAAATTAATTCTATTTACAACAAATGTTTTAAATACTATATTGGTAACACAAAATTTGTTCTTTACAAAAAATGTGTGGACTTTGCATATTTTACAATGCATATAATAAGTTACAATTGTACAATAAATTACACACAAGATCACTGTAATAATGTAAAGGTAACAAAAAGACATTATTTTTTTTATTATTATTTTTTTTTCTTTTAAGTTTCTGGAGAAATAGTTAAAATAAATAACACATATATACACAAGCATAAATTTACTAAACATTGATAAGAGTTTATCTGTTTAGGATGCCAGACATCATTGGCGATCCCGCTTTTGTGTGCTTAGGTTTGGCCTCGGCTGAAGACGGACTTATTGTAATATCACTAAGATTACGTTTTTTGTCGTGTTGTGGTGTTACTGGAAATTCACTTTTCCCCGGTAGCGCCGTCAAGTATTTGGAAAATATCTCGCATAGTTTTACTTCACCAGCGCTACTGATGTGTACTCCGCTGACGTCGTTAGTATCAAACAAGGGTTTTATTGCACTACCTTGTTTACTAAATTCTTTGTGGATATCAATGAAGTCCAATGTACCATCTCTAATACACATTTTTTTTCAAGAAACCGTTAACATGATTTGATGTGTCATTCATCTTAATAAGGTGTTGTCCGCGACCTTTTCTCGGGAGTATACTACACACAGCAATCTGTGACTTCGGGAAAGTTTGTTTTATTTTGGAGATTGCTTGTGTTGCAGTGATATTGATCTGGTCACTGTCATCCTTGTTTCTCGTGACGTCATTTGTTCCAAGACACAAGATCACCTTTCCAATGCTTTTATTTTAATTAATACTGTCGGACACACTCTATAACCATTCATTTATGAAGTACCATTTTTATACAAACATTCCCATGCTACGCGTTTCGTAATGAATCTTATTTCAAGCCTGATACTAGTATTTGTCACCATTCTATTTTTATCAGATGATGTTCGTGTCGTTTAGCAGTAACACTCCGGTGTTACTAGTGGACCAGGAACTGCTTCAACTTACCTGAGGTCACCCCCGATTTTTAATGGTATTCTTAATTCTCAATCTTTAGTTTCATTGTTATGTCTTTTGTTTTGTTTGTCCTTGAGATTCCTTTAATATCTTCAAATTTTTCTTGTGACGCTTGAGTACCAATCCTTTGAAGATTTATTATTGTGTTCCATTGGTGTAGAAGTTTCGTAGACAAATTAAACTGACTAATATAAATATGGATCACAATAGATCTTATGACTAATCGGACCAGTAGTACCAAAATCTAATAATAAGATATATTTCCAGACTTTCATGAACTTTTATTAGCCAGATAATTCCTGACAAAGTACCTACACACTTTCTTCTGTTTTAGTACATGATTCTACACCACAGAATAACACCTATATATGTGGAATGTCAGTCATAGACGGTGACAAACAGAGCTGTTGCAATGGAGCCATCCCATTTGACCCTCTCAACCAAAAGTGCTGCGGAGGTTAGTTTTAAATCAAACAATTTATGTCGACAAAATACGTACATTTAAGTAGAGAAGACACGATACAACCGAGAAATTAGTATTTATATTGCTTCATTGAAGCTGTAGGGGTGATGATTAAAATCTCCTGTTTTGGAGAGAAAAAACGGTCGTGGAAGAATCATTCCTTTAATCTTTCTATCGATGTATCTTTATTCAGTAAATAAAGGTAATAACAAAATTACCGAACTCCGAACAATCTTACAAAGGGAAAGTCAAAACTCATAATTATATAAACAGACAAAATCAGTCAACAACCGGAAAACTGTGAAAACCGTAATGACCTTGACTTGGTACAGGCATTTCTAAAGAAATGGTGGGTTGAATCAGATTTTAAGGCGCCAAACCTCCCGCTCTCATTACGGTTCAAAGTTCAAATGATATTGGGTTATGGGTATGTAACGCCATTCTCGACCATTTTTCAGTGTTACTGATTGAGGAGGTCTGAGTAGCAGGACAAAACCATCGACATGCCACGAGTAATTGAAAACGTTATAACACAAACTTGTATTATCGAGTGCATCTTGCAATGCGCGGGAACAAAATTAGGCAACTGTAGTGGTGTTAGATGTTGATTGCATAGGTATTTGTAAATCAAACTACAGTAAGATCGCGGCCACGATTGCCCAATGTAAAATGGTAAACCCAAATTATGTTTCACCTGTGATAATATGACAGTCATCCTTTTACATGTTGTGGCATGTGCTTATATGTCCGTTTATCACGAGTCTGTTATTTATTTACTAGGGAAGGTCCTTCTCAGGTCTGAAAAATGCTGTGACAAGAAAAAGCTGGACACGGGTAGTTTTACATGTTGTAGAAACAAGGTCAAAGAGGAACAGGTTCTCAAGTCTAAGCCACACCACAATGAATGTTGCTTTCTGAAGAATGGATCAACGGAGACATATAACAGCAATGATAATGACTGTAGTCTTTTCTTAGGAGCAGTTGTTTCAAAGACACCAAAGTGTGGAGTACATACATACAACACAACCAAAGATATTTGTTGTAGCGGTATATTTATAGAAAACGGACATTTGCTGAACTTGGAATGTTGTGGAATAAAAGCATATCATAAACGGAATGAGACATGTGATGAAATAATCAAAAATAAAACTAGGTATGTGACCCTGCTCCGATGCATAGACGGATCCAGGATGGGGACTGAGAGACCTTTATGAACATTTGTTTTCATTTACAAGAATTTGTTAGCAACATTTCATCTTAGGAAATCTGGATCCGCCACTGCAAATTTTTTTTTCTTATTGCACTGTAAACAAGTGTAATCTGGGATAAACTCTTGAAACAATTGTAACAAACCTAAGTTCTTGGGGATTGGCCTGGCGCACTACAAGCAAATTTTTAATTAGTTCTGGTGTCCTTTTGTCTGTCTAGATTATGATTTTTTTTCTGCACTTTTCCTTCTGATTATTATCCTACAATTTATCTCATAGATATTTCTAATAAATTCAACTGAACAGTGTGTATGCTAAGATAATTAATGAATTATTTGTTTAATTAGATTTTCAAACAGAACAGATTCTGGACCCATGTGTGGAATGAATCCATTCAACAAGAGCAATGACATCTGTTGCAGTGGAGTGTTCATAGAAAATGGTAACACTCTGAGCAAAAGTTGCTGTGGAATTAAATCTTATTTTACAAAGAACCAGACCTGCTGTGATGGGAATTCTTTAAAAGGTTTTGATAGAAGGTATTATTTATATAATAAATCAAACAATTAAAGATGTACTATTGTAAATAAGGAATTACAAGAAAAAAAAATGAAATGACACCCATTTGCTGATGTCTTAGTATCTGTTTTAGGAACTTTTGTTTTTATCGTTTTTCAGATTTGTTGAATAATGCCAGCCGAGCAATTCTTCAGCTAAATAATGGAGAGAACAAGTTTATATTCATGAGATGATAATATCTACTTTGTACCAAACCAAAGCACGTTCTTGAATGTTTATAGCCTAACTCATGAGTACACATTAAGAAATGTTTTTTTCTACTCTGACACATTATCCTGACCCTCAACAAAACACTGTTTGCTCTCACACCTTAATGCCGCGCGTCAGCGAAGAAACAGGAAATACCGATTCTATAATGTTTGTTTTAAATCGGTCTAACCAACTCGAGACCACCACGCTACGCATAACGCCGTTGAAGAAGAGTTAGAAGATACCAAATAATCCTTTAATCTTAGAAGGAAAGACAACACAATGGTCAGAAGAAAAAGGACAAAAGTACAAACAATCTACAAAATGAAGGCAAATACATAGCATGATAAATTGCATGTTTACATTACATACAATTTTACTTGAAAAACTTGAGTATAGTATTTGTTTTTAAGTATATCCAGAATTTATCCTATGCATAGACCGCATCGCCAATGTTACAAACATGACACCTTGATAATGAACTTTGCATACAAAACTAAGTACTGATAATTGATGGTAATGTTTGTTTCTCGTTCTATTCAGATTCAGATTAAATCCTTGCACATGCCCTTCTTATTGTCAACGAAGCTGGCTGAATAATATGAGCAATTGGAAAATCTGGAAAAATGATAAAAATATGTGTCGTTATAATGGTAAGTATATATTAAAGCTGTAAGTTGAGTTTATTTTTAATGTTGAATGTTGAATAATTACATTACTTCCGTTTTTCATTGAAATGTTGCAATATGATTGGTTATGAAGTGGTCACATGATTATAAAAGAGATGTTTTACATCCCAATAAAACTCAAACCCGAACTTGCACGTGCCTCCATGACGACGTCAGATGTAAACAATCAATGGCGTAGTAATTTCCAACTGCAAATAATCTAACACAAATAAAATTCACAACGAAAAATTCAACTATATTAAATTTTGGTGTGATTTAAATGTAATTATAAGAATTGAATGCATTTTTTTGTAGTTTTATTGGCGTGTAAAAGCGTGGACCGAAGCACATTTTGTATGAAGCGTAAAAGCATTTTTTTCGTTTAAAATATATATTAAATATCATACAGACTATAGATTAAATTAATTATTTCGATTATAATAAGGAAAAATAACAGAAATATTTTCAAGGGAAAGACAGCATGGGAAATACATCTCTTAACAAAATCAAATAACCTTCATGTTCACAGTCTTTTTTTTTCTATACTGACAAATACCCTTAGTTGAAATAAAGTTGCTCACATTTTCCAATTTGATGGCATGGAGAATTTGGCTTCATAAATTAGTAAAATTTAAATTTATATAGTCAATGAAGGACGTACAATTCTAGATTACATCATATAATGAATTTGCATTAAAGCTAAATGTAATATAATATGAACAGTATTACTTACATTTCTCTAACATACTATAAAATGATAAAAAAAAACAATAAAGTCTGAAAATTTTCAAATTCCAATCGATTAATCGTAGAAACAGAGCCAAAATCAATGTTCTTAACACATATATATGACCACTCACTTTCCGGGCTTGGTACAGGCACTTCAATAACAAGTGGCAGGGTTAAACTAGTTTTATTTGTGTCAGTTAATACGTTTATGTTTATATACTTGTCTTTCAGTGTTTTCCATAACAAAAACACAAGATAAAACATGGCGCGTAAATAAGAAGAAACGAAGGAAAAACAAGAAAAAGAAAAAGAATGTTAAATTTGAAGAAGATTGCTCCTGTACATGTGGAGAAAGGAATACTCTAATATTACTGGCTAAAAGAATTACGAGGTCAGGGAAAATTAAAGGACATTTTTACCTGTTACCAAATGAGAAACAGTACCGACGTATTGTAAGACGTCTTAAAAAACTAATGAGAAATAAATGTAAAAGGGGAAGAAAAAATATCACAAAAAGTAAAAAAAATTATGTAAAGTTATAAAAGGAATATTACAATTTGCCAACGGGTTGAAATTTCCATTATCTTTTTTACTGATGTATATTTAAGTAGAACTATCCAAAAACGAGTCCAAATTATGGGATTTCCCAAGATATTATGACTGCGTCAAAAATATATAGTTGTCCATTAGGTAATATCATACATGTTGAAACATCAGGACACATATCAATGTGATACCAAGGTATTGATTATTCAAATATGCCTTCAAAAAATGTAAAAATCATTTTGATAGTTAAATTTGTTTAAAGGAAAATTAATATCTAAAAATGAATTAGCCTTGTAAAATTATAATATTACAAACAAATTAATACTGATGGTAAAGTTATTTTTAGATTTCCAGAAATAATTATTTTAGGTTTTTACTTACTTATACTTAAATCAAGGTCAAAACTTAATTTAGAAAAAAAGCATTTAATTTGGCTTCTGAGTTTTTTTTAACAAGGATGCACAATATTCCTCCTTTTAAATGCCATGCATATACTTGCCATCAATCTTGTAGTATCACTTATTAGATGGTCTGCATTTATTTATTATTTTCTACAAATTGTGCCATTTATATTATTTATTTTATTTCTAAATAAGTTAATCTAAGATGCATAGTTGGTTTTATTGAAATGACACAATCAAACAAAATAGGGCAATGATAGAATCTCGTGTAAATAATTACTGTATGTCTCCTGTCAATTCCCATGTAAACAATTAATGTATGTCTCATATCAATTCCCCAAATTTACTGGTATGAACAAAGTTTTACTGATCGTGTGCCAGAGAATCGGTGCTCATCGTGAGTACTGTCAAAGCATCTAAAAAATTGTTTGAGGGTTTTTTTTGTAAACAGACTTAAGACACAAGTTTGATAATTGTCTATATATGAGTTATCAAATAAAGTGTCAATCTTTGTCTTTTGTCTTTATCTATAATTAGTTATTAACTTGATTCCCAAAAAATTGTAAAAATTCTATCCATTTACCTTGATCTTATTAAATATCAGATTCATGAGAACTTTAAAATATTCATATAGTTCAACTTCCATTTAAATTCGGCATATTGTGACAATGATATGTTTAACCTAATTATTTAACATACAAACTTCCTTGTCATTAGGGTATTTACCTAACTTTGGATTTTTTTTAGGAAATATTGAACAATAGATGGGTTTTTTTTTCTTCAAATATGCATTTTATATCCATAACCTTTTATGAACAAGTCTCATATAGTCAAAATCACTGCCAATATTTATTTATTGATTGTAAATATTGTATATTCATATTTATTAAAATTGGATTGTCTGTAGATTTTTAATAGTACATGTATTGGAATATCTGTAGATTTTTATACTTACTGGAATGTATGTGCATTTTTATTATTTTATATACAAATATTTGATTTACCTGTACACAAATCATTTTTTAAAAATGTCCATGCTTAAATGCAATTTTTCATAAGTGACGTTTGGATATTTATATTAACATTATTTTTTTTTATATTAAAAATAGTATTATTTGTTATGAAAACCAAAATATAAACTGAAGTCAGTTCAGTATTTCATGTGGTTTCAATATAATAAAATATTTAGTCAAATGGGTTCAGTTTTGATAAAAAAAAATTATTGAAACCAGTTTAACTTGTAAACAATAATTTAATAGTTCATTTCAAAATACATGCGAAACCTGCTTAAACAGAACCCTGAATTAACCGAAATCCTGTATAAACCAAATTATGAATATAGAGTTCCAATGAAAGAAATCTTTGTTAATGTAACCTGTTTAAACCGAACACCTACCTATCTCGATCAAAAAAATTTGTCTCAAGGAGGTTCGACTTAGACAGGTTCCATTATATTTAAAAGAGAAATATCTACCTCAAGCTGTTGCAGCTTTTTTTGGTTACAATCTATTATGTCATTGGTTTATAAATGTTCTGAAAGTAACCGTCCCCCATTATTACATTATTTCAATTTTAAGAAGTGTAATCTTCTCAGTATTCAAATTGTTATAATGTCATGTATACTTTAAGTAGCTTTATGTATGCTTTACATTTATATTAAATTGTGTCATCTATAATTCACATTAAATATTTTCATGAAGACTTTACATTAAAGATTGTCATGTATACTCTATAAAACTTTATTTGATAAAAACTCATATTGAGGATGCAAAAGACTATTTGGGGTGTAATTATTTGATAAGTATCTACTCCCTAACCTGGCATCCATCCAACACAACCTTTTTATTAACTCCTTGATTGTTTACAATATATTTCTATATGTATTATATGCATGCTCAAAATGATCATTATACTATGTTAATTTATTGTATTAATGGGAGAAGACTTCATAAGTTGGCAAAACTTGTGTCCTATCCCTTTTGTTAATTTAACAAATAAAATCATCATAAACTAAACTAAAAGACTATTTGTTTGATTATATAATAGTTAAATGAAAGTGAATAGAAGTCAATATGAGTTTTAATAATCATAAAAGACTATCAGAAAGAAATGCTGGAATGAAATGGTCGTCCAGAAAATGAATTTTACAATCGTGTTCTAAACAGATGAAAACATTAGGCCAGCATGAAGCCTTCAACTATTTACTTACCTTCTAAATAATCATAGTCGGTCACTAGGGAGCTTAGAACTTATAATGTAAACGCCATTTGCATGCTTCTTGAATACTTCCAACGAATTAGGGTGTGACCGTTCATAGGTCACATACATACCTTACACCTGTCCTCAACAACTTGGAAGATGATTCAATGTTAAAAACGTTGCATCATATAATAAAAGGAAAAATAAAAATTACCATTCTGTCGGAAAAGTTCCTAAATCCAATAGAAAAACGTAAAAATAGGCAAAATCACATAAATACATTCATGACCGTTCATTTTCCTGGCTTGGTACAGGCACTTAAGCAAAAAATGGCGGAGTGAAACTAGTTTCATGGGCGCAAGTTTCCCCACTTAACGAAATGATGCGAGCATGCATTTTCAGCACGCTTTTGGTCTAACTTATATGAATTAATATCTTTACTTTCAAAATTATCTTTGTGCAGTATTTCATCGATCATTTTTCAAAAGGTGCATGAAAAATTAATGCTGAGTAATACAGAAATAAGTTTATCACAATCCGCACGGGGGATTATGGTGTTTAACGCCACTTTCAACAATATTTCAGTTATATCGTGGTGGTCAGTTTTATTGGTGGAGGAAACCGGGATGGCCGGAGAAAACCACCGACCTGCCGCAAGTCACTGACTAGGATTCGACCTCACAACATTAGTGGTGATAGGTACTGATTACATAGGTATTTGTAAATCCAACAATCGTACGATCACGACCACAACAGCCCCTACGGGAAGGGGGGGAGGGGAGGATATGTCTTAATTCACAAATTTCCTTTTAGAGGTACATTTTCGAGATTTAAAATAAAGTGATTAAAACGTTCTTGTACATTCAAATTGCAGTTGAACACAAAATGGTATGTAATTTATATACATATTAGGTTATCTTTTTAATGTAGCTGGCATACTTAATTTATAAAGATATACATTGTATAAGAAAAGCTCGAAGATACCAAAGGGGTAATCAGAAAGCCGTAAATCTAAGATACCAAAGGGGTAATCAGAAAGCCGTAAATCTAAGATACCAAAGGGGTAATCAGAAAGCCGTAAATCTAAGATACCAAGGGGGTAATCAGAAAGCCGTAAATCTAAGATACCAAAGGGGTAATCAGAAGCCGTAAATCCAAGATACCAAAGGGGTAATCAGAAAGCCGTAAATCTAAGATACCAAAGGGGTAATCAGAAAGCCGTAAATCTAAGATATCAAAGGGGTAATCAGAAGCCGTAAATCTAAGATACCAAAGGGGTAATCAGAAAGCCGTAAATCTAAGATATCAAAGGGGTAATCAGAAGCCGTAAATCTAAGATACCAAAGGGGTAATCAGAAGCCGTAAATCTAAGATACCAAAGGGGTAATCAGAAGCCGTAAATCTAAGATACCAAAGGGGTAATCAGAAAGCCGTACATCTAAGATACCAAAGGTGTAATCAGAAAGCCGTAAATCTAAGATACCAAAGGGGTAATCAGAAAGCCGTAAATCTAAGATACCAAGGGGGTAATCAGAAAGCCGTAAATCTTGGATACCAAAGGGGTAATCAGAAGCCGTAAATCTAAGATACCAAAGGGGTAATCAGAAAGCCGTAAATCTAAGATACCAAAGGGGTAATCAGAAAGCCGTAAATCTAAGATACCAAAGGGGTAATCAGAAAGACGTAAATCTAAGATACCAAAGGGGTAATCAGAAAGACGTAAATCTAAGATACCAAAGGGGTAATCAGAAGCCGTAAATCTAAGATACCAAAGGGGTAATCAGAAAGCCGTAAATCTAAGATACCAAAGGGGTAATCAGAAAGACGTAAATCTAAGATACCAAAGGTGTAATCAGAAAGCCGTAAATCTAAGATACCAAAGGGGTAATCAGAAGCCGTAAATCTAAGATACCAAAGGGGTAATCAGAAGCCGTAAATCTAAGATACCAAAGGGGTAATCAGAAAGCCGTAAATCTAAGATACCAAAGGTGTAATCAGAAAGCCGTAAATCAAAAAAAGGATTGACAATACAAAAAGCACAAACAATGACCTTCAAAACACTGCACACAAAAATAAAAATTGAGCCACACCAATCTACTGTAACCGAGAGAGAACTCATGTGCTACTAAAAATTGAGCCACACCAATCCTACTGAAACCGAGAGAGAACTCATGTGCTACAAAAGATTGAGCCACACCAATCCTACTGAAACCGAGAGAGAACTCATGTGCTACAAACGATTGAGCCACACCAATCCTACTGAAACCGAGAGAGAACTCATGTGCTACAAAAGATTGAGCCACACCAATCCTACTGAAACCGAGAGAGAACTCATGTGCTACTAAAGATTGAGCCACACCAATCCTACTGAAACCGAGAGAGAACTCATGTGCTACTAAAGATTGAGCCACACCAATCCTACTGAAACCGAGAGAGAACTCATGTGCTACAAAGATTGAGCCACACCAATCCTGCTGAAACCGAGAGAGAACTCATGTGCTACTAAAGATTGAGCCACACCAATCCTACTGTAACCGAGAGAGAACTCATGTGCTACTAAAGATTGAGCCACACCAATCCTACTGAAACCGAGAGAGAACTCATGTGCTACTAAAGATTGAGCCACACCAATCCTACTGTAACCGAGAGAGAACTCATGTGCTACTAAAGATTGAGCCACACCAATCATACTGAAACCGAGAGAGAACTCATGTGCTACTAAAGATTGAGCCACACCAATCCTACTGAAACCGAGAGAGAACTCATGTTATACTAAAGATTGAGCCACGCCTATCCTACTGAAACCGAGAGAGAACTCATGTGCTACTAAAGATTGAGCCACACCAATCCTACTGAAACCGAGAGAGAACTCATGTGCTACTAAAGATTGAGCCACACCAATCTACTGTAACCGGGAGAGAACTCATGTGCTACTAAAGATTGAGCCACACCAATCCTACTGAAACCGAGAGAGAACTCATGTGCTACAAAAGATTGAGCCACACCAATCCTACTGAAACCGAGAGAGAACTCATGTGCTACAAAAGATTGAGCCACACCAATCCTACTGAAACCGAGAGAGAACTCATGTGCTACTAAAGATTGAGCCACACCAATCCTACTGAAACCGAGAGAGAACTCATGTGCTACTAAAGATTGAGCCACACCAATCCTACTGAAACCGAGAGAGAACTCATGTGCTACAAAAGATTGAGCCACACCAATCCTACTGAAACCGAGAGAGAACTCATGTGCTACTAAAGATTGAGCCACACCAATCCTACTGTAACCGAGAGAGAACACATGTGCTCCTTATATAAAGTAATAACTAAACTTCGATTTTTACTTCGCTGGACCCACGACTGCGTACATGATATCCTGCTCTTCTGTTGTATGATGAACGAGACAAATTCTATTTATATATACACGTTCTGGTGCATTGTACCTTGGTATCTTTTGAAGTTGAGTGCAGTGTGATTAAGCATATGAGTTTAATGTGTCTGCTCAGTTAAGGGTGGATGTGGGAGTTAAACCTGAAATGGTGGTAAGCACATTGAGCGCATATTACTTTGATTTGTTTTTATTGCGAAATTATTATTGATTGTCGTGCCCTTATTGGGCCTTTGATTGATAAAAACACGTCGCAATCTTCTAGTATTGTCCCTGATTTACGTAAGTTATAAGAATGTTTATAATGCGCAATTAAAAGTGTGTATTGTACACATGGAACACTTAGCATGTGTTACTTTGAACTTGATTCATAAATATTTCCTTATAAGTAAAACATGTTTAATAAAAATTAGTCGGTTTCTAAAATTCCATATAAAGGATTTCCCAAGTATATTTAAACACGCAGTTCTAAATATAGACTTTTATTTTTCCAAATTTGAAAAAATCTATGACGTGAATTAGATTTCCTAATAAAATATATAAATTGGGCTGTTTTCGTTTCATATATTCCTAAATGAGTAGTCAAGTCACTGAATGAAGATCATCAAAATGATAGCCATTCTTCTATCGGGTAAGACAATATATAGTCCACATTTAGTATACAAAAAGTCAAAAACAAACAAAAATAGGTAAACATGTGTGCAAAGTCTAGAAAGATTATCTTATTTATAAAGTCAAAGGATCAAAAATAGATATTGATTTTCTTATAAAATATTAATATCACTTGATTATTTTATATATACAATGTTTTTATAAATAAACATAGTCATTTTTTTTTAAATAAATTTAAGTAAAACAAATACATGTACTTCAATTCTGAGAGGATCTGTTATTTGAATGAATATGAATATATTTCCAACGATAATGTTATTCGTTCACAAACATTAAAATATACATCAATAAAGGAATATTTCTTTAAGATCAAAGTAATAACTCCTTAAAGGGATATTAAAGCTCGTTTTAACATATATTTTGTGACGAAGGTTGTTTCTTTTCAATCTAATTGTAAAAACAATCCAAAAATACTGTGCACGCCCATATAATCCGTAATATCGTTAAAATATCACTTTAAAGGGTCGAAATAAATTTTTGTCCAGGAAGCAAAAATTCAATTATTGGAAAAACCCCGAGAAAACCTGAAGATATGACAGAATTATCAACGAATTGTGTCACTTTTACAAAGTTTCATTGATTAAAAACCAGGTTAATGTTTCATAAATATCATTTATTGAACCAATTGCAGGTTTTCATGAGATTCAAAAAATTATCAAAATGAGCTTTAATGTCCCTTTAAATACCATTATAGGATAGTTAGAATACCAGCTTAACACCGCCACAGCTGAATTTCCAACCTCATGTGGTCTATTGTGTTTAGTGAGTTCAGTTAAGATGAGAGGTGATTGTTCGTTTTGTTGATATTGGTGCAATTGGTGACCATCACTCTTTCATCTGTCTTTTCATAAAATTCCAATAATCTATTTTAATCTTATTTGTACAATAATACCCCCAGCAAAGCTATCGGAAATGCGGCCTCTAATATCACATACAGGCCGCTAATAGAGGCCGATGATACAGGCCGCTGTACTTTAATAATTTGACCCATTTTTGGGACAAGGTTGATATCGTTTACGTAATGCATTTCTCTGACTATTATCACACTATTGTTCGAACAGTGGATTATTTTTAAGAATCTAGTGTTTATTCTTTTGTTCTTGAATATATGAACTTTAACCTTTTACTGTTTTAGGCTTAAACACGCGTTTTACTTAGTTTTGGACTTCGTGTCTCGAACCATTGCTATGCTTTTCAAAGTCTATTTTGACTTTCAAAACTTCCATCTAACCACTCGGCTACGGTGACGCTATAATTAGTATATTTGACTCTTGATAGTAAGCTCTGTAAAAATAAATATCAACAATTTGTTTAAAAAAGCAAGTATTTCAGATCTGGCATAATTTATGTTCAGAACTGACGAGTATGTGAAATTTTAAAATGTATTCTCGCAATACAAAAACAACTAACGAACCGACCACAAGTAATAACAAATCAGACAGACCACAGGTGAAGATTTGAGACACTTGAAAGACCTTGAAATATCTAAATATAAACGATTCTTTTCAATTGAAAGACCTTGAAATGTCTAAATATAAAAGAGAATCGAAAGGACGTTGACCGATAACAACTTGTCGTTTTATTTTTGTTAATTGTTGTCTTATTTGGCTTTCTAAACATTAAAAGTGTAAAAACATATGCCATACCATATATTTTTTCAACAACTCTATTATTGTACAAGTTAGATACATTGTTATTGAAACAAACGAATTTGCCCGTACTGGATATAACGGGTTTCTTTTTCCGCATTCGTACTCGGGTGACGGCCTTGGTGCTACGCACCTCGGCCTTCCCTTGGTGCTACGCACCTCGGCCTTCCCTTGGTGCTATGCACCTCGGCCTTCACCTGAGTACTCATGCGGAAAAAGAAACCCGTTATATCCAATACGGGCCGCTTCTTTTGTTTCAATAGTACTGTATCCTATTCTAATTAATCTAATTAATTAATAACTAATCTAATTAATATACAATTGGCCCTCGTTATATCAAACGAAGATAAGTCGATTTCCCTAAAAAGTATTAGTATTAATATAGTCCGTACATAGTAAGAACAGTTTTAAGATACACCATGGATAATCATAAGCCGTAAATCAAAGGACAGACAATACAATGGCCACAGGTAGGACAAAAACAATGATCCACAAATCACTTCACAGAAAGCTCAAAATTTAGCAACACAAATTAACACAAAAAAACCAACACTGGCAACAGACCAAAAAAAACCCACAAAAAACCAAAAAAAAGGCAAAAAACGATGGTGAACTCGGGTACAAACTGTTCATGCTCTACCAGTGGGACCCAGTGGTTAGTCATGAAAGAGGAAAAGAGGTATAATTCTATCTACGTTTTTCCTGACAAGTCGAATAATGGTTAGTTCGAACTAAATAATAGGTCCTTTTAACTTCGACACAACGAGCTTCTACTATGCATGATTTAATAGCTTGCACGTGTATGGAACGAAAACAAATTTTACGGTCATCCAACAAAATATGGAGAATGTGTGTTGAATACCACAATATTTCAGTTGTTTCTTGATGATCAGTTTTATTCCTGGTAGAACCAGGAGTGCCTGGAGAGAGAGAAAAAATGCCCACCCTTTTGCAAGTATTTGATAACCTTTTTCGCAACGCATTGTATATAGTACACAACAAAAACTCCACAAAAGTAGAAAAGTGGTTATGGTTATGATGTTTAACGCCACTTTAAACAATATTTCAGTTATATTATAGAGGTCGGTTTATTTGTGGAGGAAACCACCGACCTGCCATAGGTTACTGACAGACTTTATCACATATGGTTGTATCGAATACAACTCGCCATGAGCAGAAAGGAATTTAACATATGACACAAAGTTCAACAAATGAAATGATCCTGTCCATATGAAATTGATGTCTCTAATAACAATGGTAATCATGGCAATGTATCTAACAGTAACAGTGTCTGTGGTGTTGGCTTCCCCAGACAGAAACCCCTGTCCACAAGCAGTGGAAGAATGGCATGACCCACAGACAGAACTTTGCTGCAGTTTTGGGATAACAGATAAGTTTAATGAACATAAACAGAAACTGGATTGTTGTCACAGTATGTATTAAGATTGGTTTGTTAACATACATTTGATTGGGTAATTGCTGACGAGTGAAGAGTAATCAGAGCGTGATCAGCTGTGGTGGTTTACCGACGATGTTCTGAAACCATCTCTGAATTTTACGTGCTCACTTTTGAATGTGTCTGGAAAGTGTACAAACCTTGAGAGGAAATCCCCACACGACTATCTTCATCACAATTGTGAAAACATGATTTCATAGTCTCATTATGGGCACCAGCAGGGATTAAAAAACGACAATATCAAACAAACACATGATAAGAAGAGCTTGAAGATAACGAAGGGGTAATCAGAATCCCTAAAATGGAAGACGGACAGACAACACAATGGCCAAATGAAAAAGGACAAACAACAATCTACAAAACACTACACAGAAAACTAAAGATCGAGTAACACGAGCAACACTTATATCCGGGAGTGAGCTCAAGTACTCCGGAAGGGTAAACAGCTCCTGCACCACTAGTGCCAATACGCAGACAGTCACGCAACTAAATAGAGACGTATGAACATTTCTCTCTGAAACAAAAGTGTTGGAAATGGTATCGACTATCTTTCTGAGAAAATCTTTTGTTCTCTGTTAAAAATCCAAAATGTTGAAATCATCAGACAAGTTTTGGTTTGTGCTATATTGTTTGTTAACTGTGTAGTGTTAAACTAGAGAACTGTTTTTATTATTTTGTTTATATAATTTGATAGTTTTCTGGGGGTTTTACTGTTCAATGTTAAACTGGACAGTTTTTGTCAACATTTTGTATATATAATTTAATGGAGTCTCCTTTCCTTTTAGAAACTACTTATATACCTGAGACAGAAATCTGTTGTGGGGATTATGCATTCGACAAGATTGGAAAAGACGGAAATGTAAAAAAATGTTGTGGAGGTTTACTTTATGTCCCTTCAGACAAGACACAGATATGTTGTAACAATATATTACATGATAGGAAAAGCGGTAATTTTTCAGTATTTATTCTATCAACTTGGATACTTTATATACTCTATTTCACTTTTCTCGCAAAGACTTTTACACAATAATTATATCAAGAAGATATTTTTTCCTATCCTTCTCTATAATGAATGTAAGTTTTGAAGAATGTCAGTTGTCATATAATATTATATTATTGCAATATATGTAAAATAGTCATGTGCCCATGTGACTAGTTTAGCCCTGCCACTTTGTGCCTGTTTCAAGCCAGAAAAGTGAGCAATCATGTATGTGATTCAGATTGAGATTCTTTATTTCTTTAAAACCAAGTTACACGGTATAAAGAACAAATATCATAATTAATAACAAACACAATTATGCACATGACAAGATGGTACACATATAAAAAAAAAAAAGAAGAAAAAAAAATAAAATAAATTTAAAGATGGATGATTAACCAAGAGGCCCAACTTCAGAATTTATTTTTCTAATAAGCTTGCATATATTTTTCAACATATGCGCATTTTTCGTTTTGGATCATTTACCTAATTTTAATATATTGACTCTATATAAATAATATGGTTTCAAAATGCTTTCCTATTATTCGATATGGCGCTACAATTTAGAATATAGTGAAATTCATCATAAATCTCCTCGGTTAGGCTAAGAGCTACAACGTTGATAATATATATTGTGTCTGTCAATAAGCTGCCATCTACCTGTTTCAATCTGTGGTTACCTGTTCTAAATCTACCGAAGTACGCATAAGGATTAAACGAGTAGGCGGAACTTGTTCCATCTTCGCTAGCCAAGGGTTACGATCCGCTTAAGGGTGAAGATGAGTATAGCGGATCGTAACCTTTGGCTAGCGAAGATGAACTTGTTCCGTCCACGATTTTAATCCTTTATGCGTATTCGGTCACGAGTGGTATTATTGTGATATTCAAAATCTACCATTAGTTATACATGTACTATATTTATTGTCTTTTGAATATCAAAATAAGACCACGAGTGACCGAAGTACGCATAAGGATTAAACGAGTGAGTGGTACTTGTTCCGTCCACGAGGTTAATCCTTAATGTGTATTCGGTCACGAGTGGTATTATTGTGATATTCAAAATGTATGATTTAGTTATACTGTTTATTATATAGACTTCCAAAATTTACGAGCAATCATAGTGTAAAGTTTTCAATCTACAAGTCGTAATTAAGGGGTTAAGCTGGAAAGATCCGCCATCATAAAAATGTAAAGTCCTACATGTCATATTTACAACAATACACAAAAATAATTAAAATGCCTACCTTGAAAACTTAGTTTAGTTAAATTTGATCAAAATCGAAGCGTACACGGAGCCAAATAACGTCTAATCTTGTTTTAATTATTGTAAATATCAATAAAG
This sequence comes from Bathymodiolus brooksi, assembly GCA_963680875.1. NCBI lineage: Eukaryota > Metazoa > Mollusca > Bivalvia > Mytilida > Modiolidae > Bathymodiolus > Bathymodiolus brooksi. The sequence goes on along the minus strand of OY804576.1, from coordinate 70,362,735 downwards.
ATGTAAATAAATCACTCATTTCAAATCAATTCTCTCTTAAAAATGATTTGTGATCGTTTTTAACTTTTTTATTTTTACCTCCGCAAAATAGTTCTCCAAGAAGTGGGGGGAAATTCATTTTTAAGAGAGAATTGATTTGAAATGAGTGATTTATTTACATCTTTATTGATATTTACAATAATTAAAACAATTTTCAGTACATTTTTTTTAACTGTTTCTAAATTTTACAAAAATCTTGTAAAATGAGCGTTGACAGAGATGTTGTGTAGCGTAGCAGGAACGACAACTCTGGATAGAGAATGATATCGATAACATATAAAGTCATATCTGTTAATAGAGAGCACTTAAGGCCTGAGAACCTGAAAATGGTGCCCTTCACATACAGTAAAATGAAAAAATTATACATGCCCTTTATTGATAGTGAATTGATATATACTATTATAGAGGTGTCCTTTAAGTCAGGTTTGACTGTATGTGGTAGATATGATCAAAGGTTTGAATAACATAATGCTTAAATTATTTGAGTGTACAAAACTCTAAATGACCAAATTCTGAATGCTAAACATCTTGCTGTCTTAATGACTGTACTTAGTGTTAGATATATTGATATTTTTAATGACAGTATATTTAGGAAGAAACATAGATATACATTTTATTCCTACTAAATGCCTACTAGCTAGGCTGATAATATTATCAGGTCCCCCATATCGATAAAGAAATATCTGGAGTTTTCGTAGCGTAATAATAAAGCACATACCAACCATATTAATTAAGATTAAATATTATTATGTTTTTCAAATATCATATGTAAAATAATGTAATTTTTTAATATGACAGATTTATATGGTTGCTGTGGAAACCTTTTAAACAATAAACAATCTCAAGTGTGCTGTAGCGATGGAAATGGGAAAAAAAAACAACACATGATAGGACCCAGAAAGAAGTGTTGTGGTCAAGAATATTACAGTAAGAAAACTCATCATTGCCCCGGAGGGAGACATGTTCTACCAATTTATACAGAGTTATGTGGTACTGCAGAGTATGACACGAGGAAACAGAAATGTTGTGACAGAAAGTTATACAACGTCAGTAAAAGTTCTCCCCATTATAAATGTTGTGGGTCATCCTTGTACAATGACATTGAACAAAAGTGTTGTGGACAGAATCAAATACTTATACCAAAAAGTGCAGAGTGCTGCAAGAACGGTAAGTGTACGACTTAAATTGTCAACTTTGGTTACATAGTGATGTAGTGAATTATTAGTTAATAAAGAATTGTGTTTCCTGGTCGTTCATACAATGTGGAAAAAGCACTTTTTACAAGTTTATTATTACTGGAAAGTTGATTCAAACGATTTTCACTGTATTTTGTTCTAAGCATATTCAAAGATGGCACAAACAGCAAATAAAAGCTGTCTTATCAAGTTAATCATGTAAAGAAGACCATAGGAGTAATAATGTGTTTAATGTTTTTAAAAAGTAGGTGTTTTATTAATACATGATTGAATGGTTGGTGATCACAGCTTAAACTTTCTTTTTATAATCAAGGAAGCACAAAATATTTGATCTTTGAAGGTTATTATTACAAAGAAACACAGAGATGTTGTGATGGTCTTGCTGTTAACTTTGATAAAGAATCAGATGAATGTTGTGGAGCTGGCTTACATGATACACAGTATCAAGACTGCTGTGGCACAACCCCGTACAATACCTCAACGTATCAATGCTGCAAACCAAGCAAGTACTATTTGCTGCAATATTGAAAACATATGATTTTCCTACTATTATTTTTTGAGTTAGTGATTGTTGTTTAACGCCAACTCAACAATTTTCAGCTTTATCAAGCCGAAAACAAGCTAATTTTAAATGAGATGATGGTGAGATCCGCTTTGTACTAGACCAACACACTTAGTTAGATTTTTAAGGTGCTACAATGAAACAACAGTCCGCGGATAGACATGTCGCCACACTCGGACACATTATCCTGATTCCGAGCCAACCAGTCTTTGCTCTTTCTCCTTAATGCTGCGTGTTTAGCGGAGAAGTAACAAATACCAATTTTATAATTGTTGGTTTGACCTGATTGGGGCTCGAACCCACGATCTACAGCACTATTAATTGTTGTCTTTGCTCTGATATTTGTATGTCTGATTACTTAACAGCCATGAAAGGTTCAAAATACTTTAATCTTGAGAATTTCGTTATCTTTCATTTAATCTTATGATACTATTATATGATACTATTATTCAATTATTCAACTGTTGATATATACTAGACGGTGTAAGAAGAGATAGAATATACCAAAGGGGTAATCAGAATTCACAAATCGAAGGGCAGACAACACAATGGCCAAAAGAAAAAGGACAACAGGACATACAACGATCTACAAAACATTACACATAAAACTAAAGATCGAGTACCACGAACCGCACTAAAAACCGGGGGTGAACTCAGGTGCCCTGGAAGGTTAAGCAGTTTATGTCCCACTATAGTGACACCCTTGTAAAACCTAAAATATTGAAACGTTCATGGAATAAATATAGTATTCCAATTTGATCTTTTACTAAACGTCTTTGATTTTATTTGCTTCGTATATTTATTTGTATTCATATAATTCTTTTACAAAATATAAGTATTTTATAAAGTAAAAAAAAACAGGGCATTTTATGAACTTCAGATGGAGCTATTATTCGCAGAGGTACAAATTACAAATGTTGTGGTACGCACAGCTATGACAGTGAAAAAGATGTCTGCTGCGTCGACGACGATGATTTTTCTCAAGAAATTTTCCAGGTGAAAACGAAAGCAACTGATAAACAATTCCATGATACGTGTTGTCCCACAAGCCATATTAAAGAATGGCAATCATATTCAAGTGTAACTCATCGATGTTTACAAAATGGCACGGTCATCGACAGGGAGGATATGTGCGGGGAACAGAAGTATAATAGCACTAGAGATCTGTGTTGTAATGGCGTCATGGATGAAAGAGGAACAGAAAAGGGAAGAGGTTGCTGTGGAATCAAAAGTTACCACAAAACTTCACAAATCTGCTGTGACAATATGGTGTATTTTATTAAAGACAGACACAGGTAGGTTTATATTTTATCCAATGACTGCATTTATAAATGCGATCTCCATTCCTGAATTTATATTTGAGCGCACCTGATGGAGGTTATTCCAGAAACGCGTCGTGAACGTACCTGATGGAGGTTATTCCAGAAACGCGTCGTGAACGTACCTGATGGAGGTTATTCCAGAAACGCGTCGTGAACGCACCTGATGGAGGTTATTCCAGAAACGCGTCGTGCGCACTAAATTTAATATCTACTTTTTTTTATTACATGTGATTGCAATTGACAAATTCATTGTGCATCATAACAAACAATTGAAATACACAAAGAAAAGTTTGAAGATACCAAAGGGGTAACCAGAAGCCTTAAATCGAAGGACACAAGAAAAAGGACAAAACAGAATATATTATTTCATGAAAGATGTAACGTACATTTTGTAAAGGGTGGCCAAATTTGTTTTAATTTTTTTCATTAAGTTAAAATATGATAATAATAATAATAATAATAAACACATATTTACAGGTGCAATGAAGTAAAGGGAACCGTTAATAAAAGAACATTACCTGCTAGATCAAACGTTCAATTAAAAAGAACATTACGTTATAGATCAAACGTTCAATTAAAAAGAACATTACCTGTTAGATCAAACGTTCAATTAAGCAATGAAGAGAACTATGGAATATGTCAGTACTGTTTCAACGATGAAGCACATATCATCAGTTCATTAAAATCAGGAATTGATATATGCAAACACAAAGGTATGTGCATTGTTAGTTATGTTATATATTTAAAAACACAAAAAACGTGTAAAATTATAAGGTTTCGGTTATGGTGTTTAACGCCACTTTCAATAATATTTCAGTTATATCGTGGCGGTCAGTTTTATTGGTGGATGAAACCAGAGAAAACTACCGACCTGCCGCAAGTCAATGACAAACTTAGTCACGTAAAGTTGTATCGAGTGATAGGCATTGATTGCTCAGGTAATTGTAAATCCAACTACCATACGATCATGATCACGATGACCCCCTGTGAAATTATTTACAGATTAATACATGGGCATTTATCTGCGTCTCGGGCCAATATGGGGTCTCGGGATGATAACCAGGCCAATATGGAAATGCCCATGTATTAAACTATTTATTACATACTTCCGACATCTAGAAAAGAGACACCCATATTGGCCTGAGACGAAGTCGAGGCCCATTTTGGCCCGGGCCAATATGGGCCTCGATATGGAAATGATCTTGTAGTAATCCAATAACCGGTTATTTTCCCGGGGTGTGAAAATATGGACAGTTTACTTCCGGTCATATTGGTCATACAAAAATGCCTTTATTTGAACTAAGTATGTAATAAAAATGAATATAATAAACCCATATTACACGAATATATGTAAGACGATCAAGAAACCAAATATTCATACTATTTGAAAATTCTGAACCGATGGTCGTGCTAATGTGCGAGTTGAATTTACAATATCACATGCAAAGTGTGCCTATCAGTACAAGTAGGTTTTTATATACATATGACGAACAATAAACCAAACACAATGTATTGTAATAGACGATGTTCACAAGTACCCAACTGTGTATTCAGTGTTGTTATTTGTTATTCAGATTTTAAAATGCTGAACTGATGCTCCTGGTAATATGTTAGTAGAATTTTCATTTCACCCATTTTTTATAGTGGTTGACCAGTTGGTTAAGTTTTCGTAATATTTTGAATTACCACGGTCGTTAAATTTCTGCATGAACATTCGAGCAAATTTCCTTTTAACGATCATTAACGACGGAAATTAACAACTTAAACATATGTTTGACCACTCGAGCATAGCAGAAACAGATTCTCCTTCTTCTACACGTGGATTACCATATTTGTTTGACCACTCGAGCATAGCAGAAACAGATTCTCCTTCTTCTACACGTGGATTACCATATTTGCCCACTCTTGATAGCTAAATTTTCAAATTTTAGCTATCTTGAGTGGAGAAATATCGTAATCCACTGGTAGCAGAAGGAGAATCTATGTTTACGTATGTAAAGAGTTCCTGTCACCACTACAGTTTGTGAGTTTGACTCCCGTCCATGAGATGTAATAGATACAATGTTTGTGTGATACAATTATTAGTAGCTGACGGCATGTCAGTGGTTTTCTCCATGTACTTTGATTTTCACCACCAATACAACTGATCTAGATCTAACGGAAATATTGTTCGTCAACAATCAGTCATAACGATATTGCATTTTCAAAACCATGCTCAATAAAGCTTTCAAATAAATAAACAAATCAATTTATAGTTTTCCATTTCCTAGTCAACAATTTCATAGTACTCCGATTTCCTCTACTAATATTAAATCCTAACGCCACATCAATCATTTTACAAAGAATATATTTTTGTTCATATCTGACATGGTGGGTGCGTGTGTCGTATCCTAATTAATGACTGTACTGGCATTACATCTTAATATCAAATTGTCTCGGTTGGATTTTCCTTAATCTTTATTTGCATCCACACCCCTATATGGAAATTTTTGTTTACCTTCCACCAGTTACCCCATCCTGGTGCCACCTGTTTATCTACATGAATCATTCATGACTACTCACCGGGTTTGTAACTAGAGTAACACGACGGGTGCTACTAGTGGAGCGGGAACTGCTTACCCTTCCTGAACACCAGGAGTTGATCACTGATTTTAGTGGGGTTCGCTTTGTTCGATCTTTAATTTTCTGTGTAATGTGTTGTAAATTGTTGTTTCAATGTTTGTCCTTTTGTCCTTTTTTACCATTGTGTTGTCTGTCCTTCTTTGATTTACGGATTCTGATTACCCCTTTGGTATTTTCAAACTCTTTGTATTATTTGTTGACTTGTTATCGTCATGAATCCAGACATAATTCTGCTCACTTAATAATCAACCATGATTGATTATATTTTTTTCTTCTTCAAAAGTTAGTTATGTAACGTTCACCGCCTGTTTTTTGGTTGGTGTGTGTTGTTAATCTTGTTAGTTTTATGTGCTATGTTTTGTTTGTCGTCGTTTTTTGGTTGGTGTGTGTTGTTAATCTTGTTAGTTTTATGTGTTATGTTTTATTTGTCGTCGTTTTTTGGTTGGTGAGTGTTGTTAATCTTGTTAGTTTTATGTGTTATGTTTTGTTTGTCGTCGTTTTTTGGTTGGTGAGTGTTGTTAATCTTGTTAGTTTTATGTGTTATGTTTTGTTTGTCGTCGTTTTTTGGTTGGTGTGTGTTGTTAATCTTGTTAGTTTTATGTGTTATGTTTTATTTGTCGTCGTTTTTTGGTTGGTGTGTGTTGTTAATCTTGTTAGTTTTATGTGTTATGTTTTGTTTGTCGTCGTTTTTTGGTTGGTGTGTGTTGTTAATCTTGTTAGTTTTATGTGTTATGTTTTGTTTGTCGTCGTTTTTTGGTTGGTGAGTGTTGTTAATCTTGTTAGTTTTATGTGTTATGTTTTATTTGTCGTCGTTTTTTGGTTGGTGTGTGTTGTTAATCTTGTTAGTTTTATGTGTTATGTTTTGTTTGTCGTCGTTTTTTGGTTGGTGTGTGTTGTTAATCTTGTTAGTTTTATGTGTTATGTTTTGTTTGTCGTCGTTTTTTGGTTGGTGTGTGTTGTTAATCTTGTTAGTTTTATGTGTTATGTTTTATTTGTCGTCGTTTTTTGGTTGGTGAGTGTTGTTAATCTTGTTAGTTTTATGTGTTATGTTTTATTTGTCGTCGTTTTTTGGTTGGTGAGTGTTGTTAATCTTGTTAGTTTTATGTGTTATGTTTTGTTTGTCGTCGTTTTTTGGTTGGTGTGTGTTGTTAATCTTGTTAGTTTTATGTGTTATGTTTTATTTGTCGTCGTTTTTTGGTTGGTGTGTGTTGTTAATCTTGTTAGTTTTATGTGTTATGTTTTGTTTGTCGTCGTTTTTTGGTTGGTGTGTGTTGTTAATCTTGTTAGTTTTATGTGTTATGTTTTGTTTGTCGTCGTTTTTTGGTTGGTGTGTGTTGTTAATCTTGTTAGTTTTATGTGCTATGTTTTGTTTGTCGTCGTTTTTTGGTTGGTGTGTGTTGTTAATCTTGTTAGTTTTATGTGTTATGTTTTGTTTGTCGTCGTTTTTTGGTTGGTGAGTGTTGTTAATCTTGTTAGTTTTATGTGTTATGTTTTGTTTGTCGTCGTTTTTTGGTTGGTGTGTGTTGTTAATCTTGTTAGTTTTATGTGCTATGTTTTGTTTGTCGTCGTTTTTTGGTTGGTGTGTGTTGTTAATCTTGTTAGTTTTATGTGTTATGTTTTGTTTGTCGTCGTTTTTTGGTTGGTGTGTGTTGTTAATCTTGTTAGTTTTATGTGTTATGTTTTGTTTGTCGTCGTTTTTTGGTTGGTGTGTATTGTTAATCTTGTTAGTTTTATGTGTTATGTTTTGTTTGTCGTCGTTTTTTGGTTGGTGTGTGTTGTTAATCTTGTTAGTTTTATGTGTTATGTTTTGTTTGTCGTCGTTTTTTGGTTGGTGTGTATTGTTAATCTTGTTAGTTTTATGTGTTATGTTTTGTTTGTCGTCGTTTTTTGGTTGGTGTGTGTTGTTAATCTTGTTAGTTTTATGTGCTATGTTTTGTTTGTCGTCGTTTTTTGGTTGGTGTGTGTTGTTAATCTTGTTAGTTTTATGTGTTATGTTTTGTTTGTCGTCGTTTTTTGGTTGGTGTGTGTTGTTAATCTTGTTAGTTTTATGTGTTATGTTTTGTTTGTCGTCGTTTTTTGGTTGGTGTGTATTGTTAATCTTGTTAGTTTTATGTGTTATGTTTTGTTTGTCGTCGTTTTTTGGTTGGTGTGTGTTGTTAATCTTGTTAGTTTTATGTGCTATGTTTTGTTTGTCGTCGTTTTTTGGTTGGTGTGTGTTGTTAATCTTGTTAGTTTTATGTGTTATGTTTTGTTTGTCGTCGTTTTTTGGTTGGTGTGTGTTGTTAATCTTGTTAGTTTTATGTGTTATGTTTTGTTTGTCGTCGTTTTTTGGTTGGTGTGTATTGTTAATCTTGTTAGTTTTATGTGTTATGTTTTGTTTGTCGTCGTTTTTTGGTTGGTGTGTGTTGTTAATCTTGTTAGTTTTATGTGTTATGTTTTGTTTGTCGTCGTTTTTTGGTTGGTGTGTATTGTTAATCTTGTTAGTTTTATGTGTTATGTTTTGTTTGTCGTCGTTTTTTGGTTGGTGAGTGTTGTTAATCTTGTTAGTTTTATGTGTTATGTTTTGTTTGTCGTCGTTTTTTGGTTGGTGTGTGTTGTTAATCTTGTTAGTTTTATGTGTTATGTTTTATTTGTCGTCGTTTTTTGGTTGGTGTGTGTTGTTAATCTTGTTAGTTTTATGTGTTATGTTTTGTTTGTCGTCGTTTTTTGGTTGGTGTGTGTTGTTAATCTTGTTAGTTTTATGTGTTATGTTTTGTTTGTCGTCGTTTTTTGGTTGGTGAGTGTTGTTAATCTTGTTAGTTTTATGTGTTATGTTTTATTTGTCGTCGTTTTTTGGTTGGTGTGTGTTGTTAATCTTGTTAGTTTTATGTGTTATGTTTTGTTTGTCGTCGTTTTTTGGTTGGTGTGTGTTGTTAATCTTGTTAGTTTTATGTGTTATGTTTTGTTTGTCGTCGTTTTTTGGTTGGTGTGTGTTGTTAATCTTGTTAGTTTTATGTGTTATGTTTTATTTGTCGTCGTTTTTTGGTTGGTGAGTGTTGTTAATCTTGTTAGTTTTATGTGTTATGTTTTATTTGTCGTCGTTTTTTGGTTGGTGAGTGTTGTTAATCTTGTTAGTTTTATGTGTTATGTTTTGTTTGTCGTCGTTTTTTGGTTGGTGTGTGTTGTTAATCTTGTTAGTTTTATGTGTTATGTTTTATTTGTCGTCGTTTTTTGGTTGGTGTGTGTTGTTAATCTTGTTAGTTTTATGTGTTATGTTTTGTTTGTCGTCGTTTTTTGGTTGGTGTGTGTTGTTAATCTTGTTAGTTTTATGTGTTATGTTTTGTTTGTCGTCGTTTTTTGGTTGGTGTGTGTTGTTAATCTTGTTAGTTTTATGTGCTATGTTTTGTTTGTCGTCGTTTTTTGGTTGGTGTGTGTTGTTAATCTTGTTAGTTTTATGTGTTATGTTTTGTTTGTCGTCGTTTTTTGGTTGGTGAGTGTTGTTAATCTTGTTAGTTTTATGTGTTATGTTTTGTTTGTCGTCGTTTTTTGGTTGGTGTGTGTTGTTAATCTTGTTAGTTTTATGTGCTATGTTTTGTTTGTCGTCGTTTTTTGGTTGGTGTGTGTTGTTAATCTTGTTAGTTTTATGTGTTATGTTTTGTTTGTCGTCGTTTTTTGGTTGGTGTGTGTTGTTAATCTTGTTAGTTTTATGTGTTATGTTTTGTTTGTCGTCGTTTTTTGGTTGGTGTGTATTGTTAATCTTGTTAGTTTTATGTGTTATGTTTTGTTTGTCGTCGTTTTTTGGTTGGTGTGTGTTGTTAATCTTGTTAGTTTTATGTGTTATGTTTTATTTGTCGTCGTTTTTTGGTTGGTGAGTGTTGTTAATCTTGTTAGTTTTATGTGTTATGTTTTATTTGTCGTCGTTTTTTGGTTGGTGAGTGTTGTTAATCTTGTTAGTTTTATGTGTTATGTTTTGTTTGTCGTCGTTTTTTGGTTGGTGTGTGTTGTTAATCTTGTTAGTTTTATGTGTTATGTTTTATTTGTCGTCGTTTTTTGGTTGGTGAGTGTTGTTAATCTTGTTAGTTTTATGTGTTATGTTTTGTTTGTCGTCGTTTTTTGGTTGGCGTGTGTTGTTAATCTTGTTAGTTTTATGTGTTATGTTTTGTTTGTCGTCGTTCTTTGGTTGGTGTGTGTTGTTAATCTTGTTAGTTTTATGTGCTATGTTTTGTTTGTCGTCGTTTTTTGGTTGGTGTGTGTTGTTAATCTTGTTAGTTTTATGTGTTATGTTTTATTTGTCGTCGTTTTTTGGTTGGTGAGTGTTGTTAATCTTGTTAGTTTTATGTGTTATGTTTTATTTGTCGTCGTTTTTTGGTTGGTGAGTGTTGTTAATCTTGTTAGTTTTATGTGTTATGTTTTGTTTGTCGTCGTTTTTTGGTTGGTGTGTGTTGTTAATCTTGTTAGTTTTATGTGTTATGTTTTATTTGTCGTCGTTTTTTGGTTGGTGTGTGTTGTTAATCTTGTTAGTTTTATGTGTTATGTTTTGTTTGTCGTCGTTTTTTGGTTGGTGTGTGTTGTTAATCTTGTTAGTTTTATGTGTTATGTTTTGTTTGTCGTCGTTTTTTGGTTGGTGTGTGTTGTTAATCTTGTTAGTTTTATGTGCTATGTTTTGTTTGTCGTCGTTTTTTGGTTGGTGTGTGTTGTTAATCTTGTTAGTTTTATGTGTTATGTTTTGTTTGTCGTCGTTTTTTGGTTGGTGAGTGTTGTTAATCTTGTTAGTTTTATGTGTTATGTTTTGTTTGTCGTCGTTTTTTGGTTGGTGTGTGTTGTTAATCTTGTTAGTTTTATGTGTTATGTTTTGTTTGTCGTCGTTTTTTGGTTGGTGTGTGTTGTTAATCTTGTTAGTTTTATGTGTTATGTTTTGTTTGTCGTCGTTTTTTGGTTGGTGTGTGTTGTTAATCTTGTTAGTTTTATGTGTTATGTTTTGTTTGTCGTCGTTTTTTGGTTGGTGTGTATTGTTAATCTTGTTAGTTTTATGTGTTATGTTTTGTTTGTCGTCGTTTTTTGGTTGGTGTGTGTTGTTAATCTTGTTAGTTTTATGTGTTATGTTTTATTTGTCGTCGTTTTTTGGTTGGTGAGTGTTGTTAATCTTGTTAGTTTTATGTGTTATGTTTTATTTGTCGTCGTTTTTTGGTTGGTGAGTGTTGTTAATCTTGTTAGTTTTATGTGTTATGTTTTGTTTGTCGTCGTTTTTTGGTTGGTGTGTGTTGTTAATCTTGTTAGTTTTATGTGTTATGTTTTATTTGTCGTCGTTTTTTGGTTGGTGAGTGTTGTTAATCTTGTTAGTTTTATGTGTTATGTTTTGTTTGTCGTCGTTTTTTGGTTGGCGTGTGTTGTTAATCTTGTTAGTTTTATGTGTTATGTTTTGTTTGTCGTCGTTCTTTGGTTGGTGTGTGTTGTTAATCTTGTTAGTTTTATGTGCTATGTTTTGTTTGTCGTCATTTTTTGGTTGGTGTGTATTGTTAATCTTGTTAGTTTTATGTGTTATGTTTTGTTTGTCGTCGTTTTTTGGTTGGTGTGTGTTGTTAATCTTGTTAGTTTTATGTGTTATGTTTTGTTTGTCGTCGTTTTTTGGTTGGTGAGTGTTGTTAATCTTGTTAGTTTTATGTGTTATGTTTTATTTGTCGTCGTTTTTTGGTTGGTGTGTGTTGTTAATCTTGTTAGTTTTATGTGTTATGTTTTGTTTGTCGTCGTTTTTTGGTTGGTGTGTGTTGTTAATCTTGTTAGTTTTATGTGCTATGTTTTGTTTGTCGTCGTTTTTTGGTTGGTGAGTGTTGTTAATCTTGTTAGTTTTATGTGTTATGTTTTGTTTGTCGTCGTTTTTTGGTTGGTGTGTGTTGTTAATCTTGTTAGTTTTATGTGTTATGTTTTGTTTGTCGTCGTTTTTTGGTTGGTGAGTGTTGTTAATCTTGTTAGTTTTATGTGTTATGTTTTATTTGTCGTCGTTTTTTGGTTGGTGTGTGTTGTTAATCTTGTTAGTTTTATGTGTTATGTTTTGTTTGTCGTCGTTTTTTGGTTGGTGTGTGTTGTTAATCTTGTTAGTTTTATGTGTTATGTTTTATTTGTCGTCGTTTTTTGGTTGGTGTGTGTTGTTAATCTTGTTAGTTTTATGTGCTATGTTTTGTTTGTCGTCGTTTTTGGTTGGTGTGTGTTGTTAATCTTGTTAGTTTTATGTGTTATGTTTTGTTTGTCGTCGTTTTTTGGTTGGTGTGTGTTGTTAATCTTGTTAGTTTTATGTGTTATGTTTTGTTTGTCGCCGTTTTTTGGTTGGTGAGTGTTGTTAATCTTGTTAGTTTTATGTGTTATGTTTTGTTTGTCGTCGTTTTTTGGTTGGTGTGTGTTGTTAATCTTGTTAGTTTTATGTGTTATGTTTTATTTGTCGTCGTTTTTTGGTTGGTGTGTGTTGTTAATCTTGTTAGTTTTATGTGTTATGTTTTGTTTGTCGCCGTTTTTTGGTTGGTGAGTGTTGTTAATCTTGTTAGTTTTATGTGTTATGTTTTGTTTGTCGCCGTTTTTTGGTTGGTGTGTGTTGTTAATCTTGTTAGTTTTATGTGTTATGTTTTATTTGTCGTCGTTTTTTGGTTGGTGTGTGTTGTTAATCTTGTTAGTTTTATGTGTTATGTTTTGTTTGTCGCCGTTTTTTGGTTGGTGAGTGTTGTTAATCTTGTTAGTTTTATGTGTTATGTTTTGTTTGTCGTCGTTTTTTGGTTGGTGTGTGTTGTTAATCTTGTTAGTTTTATGTGTTATGTTTTATTTGTCGTCGTTTTTTGGTTGGTGTGTGTTGTTAATCTTGTTAGTTTTATGTGCTATGTTTTGTTTGTCGTCGTTTTTGGTTGGTGTGTGTTGTTAATCTTGTTAGTTTTATGTGTTATGTTTTGTTTGTCGTCGTTTTTTGGTTGGTGTGTGTTGTTAATCTTGTTAGTTTTATGTGTTATGTTTTGTTTGTCGCCGTTTTTTGGTTGGTGAGTGTTGTTAATCTTGTTAGTTTTATGTGTTATGTTTTGTTTGTCGTCGTTTTTTGGTTGGTGTGTGTTGTTAATCTTGTTAGTTTTATGTGTTATGTTTTGTTTGTCGTCGTTTTTTGGTTGGTGTGTGTTGTTAATCTTGTTAGTTTTATGTGTTATGTTTTGTTTGTCGTCGTTTTTTGGTTGGTGTGTGTTGTTAATCTTGTTAGTTTTATGTGTTATGTTTTGTTTGTCGTCGTTTTTTGGTTGGTGAGTGTTGTTAATCTTGTTAGTTTTATGTGTTATGTTTTATTTGTCGTCGTTTTTTGGTTGGTGTGTGTTGTTAATCTTGTTAGTTTTATGTGTTATGTTTTGTTTGTCGTCGTTTTTTGGTTGGTGTGTGTTGTTAATCTTGTTAGTTTTATGTGTTATGTTTTATTTGTCGTCGTTTTTTGGTTGGTGTGTGTTGTTAATCTTGTTAGTTTTATGTGTTATGTTTTATTTGTCGTCGTTTTTTGGTTGGTGTGTGTTGTTAATCTTGTTAGTTTTATGTGTTATGTTTTGTTTGTCGTCGTTTTTTGGTTGGTGTGTGTTGTTAATCTTGTTAGTTTTATGTGTTATGTTTTGTTTGTCGTCGTTTTTTGGTTGGTGAGTGTTGTTAATCTTGTTAGTTTTATGTGTTATGTTTTATTTGTCGTCGTTTTTTGGTTGGTGTGTGTTGTTAATCTTGTTAGTTTTATGTGTTATGTTTTGTTTGTCGTCGTTTTTTGGTTGGTGTGTGTTGTTAATCTTGTTAATTTTATGTGTTATGTTTTATTTGTCGTCGTTTTTTGGTTGGTGTGTGTTGTTAATCTTGTTAGTTTTATGTGTTATGTTTTATTTGTCGTCGTTTTTTGGTTGGTGTGTGTTGTTAATCTTGTTAGTTTTATGTGTTATGTTTTATTTGTCGTCGTTTTTTGGTTGGTGTGTGTTGTTAATCTTGTTAGTTTTATGTGCTATGTTTTGTTTGTCGTCGTTTTTTGGTTGGTGAGTGTTGTTAATCTTGTTAGTTTTATGTGTTATGTTTTATTTGTCGTCGTTTTTTGGTTGGTGTGTGTTGTTAATCTTGTTAGTTTTATGTGTTATGTTTTATTTGTCGTCGTTTTTTGGTTGGTGTGTGTTGTTAATCTTGTTAGTTTTATGTGTTATGTTTTATTTGTCGTCGTTTTTTGGTTGGTGTGTGTTGTTAATCTTGTTAGTTTTATGTGCTATGTTTTGTTTGTCGTCGTTTTTTGGTTGGTGAGTGTTGTTAATCTTGTTAGTTTTATGTGTTATGTTTTGTTTGTCGTCGTTTTTTGGTTGGTGTGTGTTGTTAATCTTGTTAGTTTTATGTGTTATGTTTTATTTGTCGTCGTTTTTTGGTTGGTGAGTGTTGTTAATCTTGTTAGTTTCATGTGTTATGTTTTGTTTGTCGTCGTTTTTTGGTTGGTGTGTGTTGTTAATCTTGTTAGTTTTATGTGTTATGTTTTGTTTGTCGTCGTTTTTTGGTTGGTGAGTGTTGTTAATCTTGTTAGTTTTATGTGTTATGTTTTGTTTGTCGTCGTTTTTTGGTTGGTGTGTGTTGTTAATCTTGTTAGTTTTATGTGTTATGTTTTGTTTGTCGTCGTTTTTTGGTTGGTGAGTGTTGTTAATCTTGTTAGTTTTATGTGTTATGTTTTATTTGTCGTCGTTTTTTGGTTGGTGAGTGTTGTTAATCTTGTTAGTTTTATGTGTTATGTTTTATTTGTCGTCGTTTTTTGGTTGGTGTGTGTTGTTAATCTTGTTAGTTTTATGTGCTATGTTTTGTTTGTCGTCGTTTTTTGGTTGGTGAGTGTTGTTAATCTTGTTAGTTTTATGTGTTATGTTTTGTTTGTCGTCGTTTTTTGGTTGGTGTGTGTTGTTAATCTTGTTAGTTTTATGTGTTATGTTTTATTTGTCGTCGTTTTTTGGTTGGTGTGTGTTGTTAATCTTGTTAGTTTTATGTGTTATGTTTTATTTGTCGTCGTTTTTTGGTTGGTGTGTGTTGTTAATCTTGTTAGTTTTATGTGCTATGTTTTGTTTGTCGTCGTTTTTTGGTTGGTGAGTGTTGTTAATCTTGTTAGTTTTATGTGTTATGTTTTGTTTGTCGTCGTTTTTTGGTTGGTGTGTGTTGTTAATCTTGTTAGTTTTATGTGTTATGTTTTATTTGTCGTCGTTTTTTGGTTGGTGAGTGTTGTTAATCTTGTTAGTTTCATGTGTTATGTTTTGTTTGTCGTCGTTTTTTGGTTGGTGTGTGTTGTTAATCTTGTTAGTTTTATGTGTTATGTTTTGTTTGTCGTCGTTTTTTGTTTGGTGAGTGTTGTTAATCTTGTTAGTTTTATGTGTTATGTTTTGTTTGTCGTCGTTCTATGTGTCACATGCCCGATGTTTTCTGGATTGTCCATTCTTTATTGGACTTTCGGTTTTCTCTAACGGTTATTCAGAATTCAATTTGATAGAAGTTGAAAATATTAATTAGTTAATATCCTGGATTGTATTTCAGGCCTGAGAATTAATGTTTTGAATGAAGAAATTCTTAGTGATAAAGTGATGGTTAAAGGTACAATGGACAGAGATTTATTTTCAAAAGTAAGACGTAGAGGAACAATAGATATTCAGCTTCCTTGCTCTTGTATACTAGATACAAGGATAGCCATATTATTAACAGACTTAGAAGACTATAGTAAGCCACTGAGATTAGGCGATAGTGATATCATTTTACCTTGGACAAAGAAAATAAATAATCTAATACGAAGAAAACGGAAAATATGTCAAAAAGACGTCACTAAAGTAGCTTTAGACTATGTTTCAAAAATTAAAACATTTGTAGACTTTACATCAACTCAGTTGAAAATCCAAGAGGACAATTTCGCAGTGAAGTTACGTAATAAGAAAGGGACAATACTCTTATAATTTGCAAGATGTAGTAGAACTACCCAACATTACATGTATCTGCAAAATCCAAAACTTCAAATGCAGTGAAAACTATCTAAGTGAAACCCAGAATAAACCGAAATCCTGCATAGACCGAACGTAAAATAAAGTCCCAAATGTATGAAATCTTAATTTAACTTGTATATGTATAAACCGATCAACTGTTTATCCCAAACACAAAAGTTGATCCCAAGGAGGTTTAGTTGATGCAGGTTTCACTATTTTTCCACTCCATGGTATGTAATAGAACTTCCTGACATTGCAAACATGTACTAAATTGTGAGCTTCCTCTTTAGACAACCTTAATTTAGACTACAATGCACATATACATTTAACATGGACTAAATTTCTCGTGATAGTAGAGCCTATAACCTTGACCTTTAAACGCAAATTCCAAACAGGATGCGACTGTGATTACAATGTATTTTTTTTATCGCTACTAGGATGCTGTTAACTTGATTGTTCTATTAAATATATTGCACACACTATTAAAGGCATACAGGCTGTCAGAATTGATTTTTTTTATATCAAAAGTTGCCAATATTCGATGTTTTATACTAATTGTAGTTGAAATTTTTCATAATATCATACGTAAATAGCCTAGAACGAAGGAAATACGTCGCTGTTTTATTTTCTTGAATCCAGTAAAGAATCCAATGTTTACCCGTGCAATATTCATACGACCTGACAGTGAACTCATTCGGGAAAGCGTTTGCGCATGTGCGAAATTGTTTGTTGGTGAAGAAAGCACTGACAGGGCTCACGTTGGAGGGCGATTCGGGCGAAGAAGTCGCCTTGTGGCTGCTCACTTCGCTTTTTCTCGTCCCAAAAGAGAAGTGGGAGTCGCCCTGTAATTTTACCAAGTCTCTTTGCTAATTTTAACTATTTTAACAGTAAAACATCGGTATTTTTTTATTACAAAATTTCCGTTTTCTCTTTTTTCAATGTTTAAACCGCCTTTATAAAGTGACGTAATGGAAACAGTTACGAATATATAAACTCTACTCCAGATCCGTACTCGGGAAAGTAACGTCGGTATTGTTAACTTTGTGGATATGATTAATTTCTAAATTAATATCAATCAGTGATTAATGAGAAGCAATATGAATATTATACGCTCATTAAAATTTGATTAAATAATTAGCGATTTTACAGTTTGTGATATAGCTTGATCGATTGTTTGATTGTATTTGTAGATCAAAGAAGGCGCGTACAATTTTTTTTTATTGCATATATTTTATCTAATGTTTTGTCATTTTATCTATGTGTGACTTGTTTGAAACAATGCTGATGTCGAAATAAAATTTATTATTGAATTTCATTTATTTATTATTTATTGGACAATAGTTGACTATCATATGCATGTGCCTTTATCATCTGCAAGACAAAACAAAGAATCTGAAAAGGGTTTATTTAATACAAAAAAAAAATACAAGGACATAAGTAAATCAGAGAGATGATATGCTAACAAAAACAAGGAATTAAACAACTACTGAATATACCTTACTGCATAACAAGTACATTATAACATACGAAATGCCACGATAATGCCCTGCGAATGTGAAAAGTGGTACAATTAGAGAAATATTTTGACTTCTCCCTGTACTCTCACCACTTCTCTCTGTTGTCTCTCTCGTTTGTCAGCACCTGAAAGAGAAGTCACTTCTCCCTCTGATTTCAAAGTAGTGGGAGCCCTGGGCCACATGGCACACATCGAATCGTGGGAGAACAAAAACATTGACGGATTCTATACGAAAACGACACAAAAAGGAGGATTCAACAAGCTTTGTTGTCAATAATTTGCAATACAATTTGTTTACAATTTTCCCTTTATCGGGCCCCTTTGCAGAGTTTGGGTTTGTTTTTATTGATTTCATCACGTATTTCCGATTTTAAGTGTCATTCTTACTAAATACCATTATATAGTATTAACTGATTACCCCGGGATCCAATTTCATAGATATATTTCTTAAATTATATCAATTCTAACGAATGTACATGCAACATACTTCCTGGTTATTTATAGCAGTTATCAATATTCGGCAAACTTCGGAAAAGCAGCCGACTTATAAATAGGTCGTGTTAATGGCGATTTTACCAACAGATATTCGAATTCTTTTCACTAATTACGACATTATAGCATATTTTTTAAACCTGGCTTCTTGTTCAGAACATTTTATTAGTATAAAACATCGAATATTGGCAACTTTTAATATAAACAAAGAAATTCAATTCTGACAGCCTGTATGCCTTTAATGATATATATGTTACAGTAAATTTGTAAAATTAGTAATTTTATAGAATTACTGAAATTTTCAGTAATAATGTAAAATTACTGGCCAGTTTAGTAATTTTGTAAAATCACTAAAAATTTCAGGAATTTTACAAGTTTACTGAAATGTATTTACTTGCTTTAATACTCGAACAACAAGAATAAAGAATAATGTTAACATTAATTCGCTAATACTATATGAAACAATACTAAAAATGTAACATAAGCTTATGGTTTTGAGTTTGTTCATGTATTTGTTCATTCAATGACTTATTTGTTTCCTGCTTATCTTGACATTGGATCAATACGATGTCAGTTTAACATTATTTATTTGGGTGACATCTACTGTTGCATAACTTGCCGCTTTACTTCGAATTCTTCAGTTAAAATGAAATTAGTTTTACCACATTTTACATGTACATTTTTGTTGCAAGAAAGACATTTGTTCAGCACTCAAACACATCTGTGCTTGAGCCATTTTACAAACTAACTGACCATTTGTTATGGAAAAAAAACTTTCACATAGTTTTAATAAAATGTGTTCACTATTGAGACCTTTATTCATGTACATTCCCTAAACACATGTACATGTATTTATTTATCACCGGACATGAATTCCTTTAACTTAAACTATAATTAATCCAATCAGTAAATTTGTCAAATAAATGTTGAAATTTTCAGTAATTTTGTAAAATTACTGGTTTATTTCAGTAATTTTATAAAATTACTGACCTGTTTAGTAATTTTACAAAATTACTGATTTTTCAGTAATTTTGGAAAATTACTGGCTTTACAAATTCACTGTAGCATATATACCATATACAAGTACATTGAAAACAAAAACATATTTGATTATACTTGAACCATATCAGTCACAAATAGTCACTAAATAGCCTATTTAACATTTTGTTTAAATGAAATTATGTGTAAAATTAAAACCTTTCGCTGAAGTCAAATGATACAATTTCCTTGTTATTGATATGATGTCAACATGTGACTAAAGAAATATGGTATCAGCTAAAAGTCCCGATAACTTTTTTTAAATATATGTTCATTTGAGAAATTGCTAATAAAATAAAAAACAAAAAATACCACTCTTTCGGAACAGTTTCAGAATCTAATAGTAAAATCGTAGAAAAAGAGGTAAAGATTGATACCCCACCCTAACACACAAAATACATGACCGCTCACGTTCATTGGGATAGGCACTTCATTAAAATGTGGATGGATTAAAGTAGTTCTTACTAGTTATCAAAACAAATATCATAATAAAAATAAGACACATTCCCATACGGTTCATTGCTTCAAAGGTTACGGAAACAAATTTGACATGCTTGAATTTAAATGCAGAGAATTCAGCTCGGGTTAGTACGACCTTCACCGCGATGTTTTGACTTTGTTATTTTTTTATGTTGTACATAATTTGAATTTTGGTTGTTTTTTCCACTTAATATTTCTTAACTTAAGCCCGGTATACACGATACAAGTTTTGCATCCAAGTCTCCATTCAAGTTTCTTGAATTCAAGTTTTTTGATCGTGTATACCATACAAGAAACTTGAATCAAAAAACTTGAACGGACTTGGATGGAATAGAAATGCATCCTATTTTTCTTTCAACTTGGATGGAGATTGACCAATCAGAAGACAGAATCCTTATCAGCATCAATTTGTGAATGTAAATAATAACAACTACACGTGTTAACTTGTGCAAAGATGGCGAGAAAAGAGGAAACCCCAAAATGCAGGAAAAAGACAGTCACATGGACTAATGAAATGATTGAAGAGCTAATAGACTTCATAGAAATACATCCAATCGTCGCCTTCGAAGCCATTTACGAGCCCATGTTGACCTCTTTTTGGAGCTTAATTTCCTTCGCAGTACAATTGTACATAATAATGCAATACAAAGGGCAGCACCCTCCTCTCCTCCGAAAATGCCATTTTGTTTGTTGTATCTCCCGCCAAAACTTGTGTGTATTCATCAAAATTTCTTGCATCGTGTATACACAAACTTGAATTCAAGTTTTCTTGATCCAAGTTTTCTTGAATGGAGACTTGGATGCAAAACTTGTATCGTGTATACCGGGCTTTAACAACAAAGATTCGAAATAGTACGGACTTGTTATAATAATAAAGTTTTCACATTAAATTTAATCATTATAAATATAACCCACATATAAATATCGTGAATAATGCAACATGACATTAAAGAATAAAGAATAAAAATGTCGTCTGGCTGATAAATTGTGACATCAATACCCAAATTGTATGATAGACTGATTGTTGGTTAAAGTAATGTGAGCAGTTCCTCAGATATGTCAATGGCAAGAACCACAGAGAGAGAGGAAAATCGAAGAAGGACTGAAATCCAACTTCAACTGGTTTTATTCATCGACCATGACAGTTTTAACAATTTTCACCTGAGGTTAACAAATGGGTGGCTAAATGTATCCCTGCAACTTACAGTTTGTCAACACACTTACAGACTCAATTTCTTATGCTAACGCTGACTTGTACCCAAATTATATATTATGCCATATTATTTGTTATGCCATATTATTTGTTATGCCATTTTATTTGTTATGTTATATTATGTATTATATCATATAATTTATTATGTTATGTAAATAAAAATGTTATTTATTAAGTAAATATATATGTTTTTAGACTCCAGTGTCTATATATTACCGATTTGACACCATTTTGTACACTTATATATGTAGAATTATATAATAATAATTTAGTATGATAAAAGAAAAGTTTGAAGATGCCAAAAGAGGTACCCAGAAGCCGTAAATCGAAGGACAGACAATACAATAGTCAAAAGAAAAATGACAAAAAGAGAAACAATGGTTTATAAAAATTCTACACAGAAAATTTTAAAATAGACTATTGCGAACCCCACTGAAAGCTGGGGATGAACTCAGGTGCTAGGAAATGGTAAGCAGTTCCTGCTTAATTGAAATTTTATATGTATCAAAGTACTGTTTAAATGTATCATTTTAGGTACTTTATCAACCTGGCGTGAACAAAGATTAAAATTGGCAAAATATTTTGGAACGTGACTGAAATAGCTAAATTATTTCCGATGTATGTTTACGTAGTTCATATACTTTTAGGTAACTAAACAATACGCAAGCACAAAATGCAGACAAGATAGTCTTGAATGTATAAATAAACACATTACCTCATTTACAGAATATTCGGTATATTCCCTATTAATTTGTTTATGAATCATATTTATCATAAGCAGGGTTGTTTTGCACTCTGATCTAAATATAAACTTGACCTACATTTATATTCAATTCATGTGTCCTATATATAGAACCAGTGGTACTAGGGTTCGTATGTATTTAAATAGTTTATTGAACTTTCGCGCCAATCAATATTTATCCTTGAATATCTTCCAAAAAATATATATCTTTATTTGAATCAAATCAAGAAAATCATGTTGAAGTTTGAATTTTGCAAAGAAAAATTATCAGTATGGAAATACCATTTTTTCGCCATTTTTTCTATGGTTGGATTGGTTTTTTGTTTTTTTTAAAGTTAATCGTCACTTTTCAGCAATTTTTCAGCTATACTTATTGGGGATGAAAGTCTTAACAGCTATTTAGAACTAACCTGTGAAATCACTGGTCTTTGGTAATTTTAAGTGTGTCTGAAACGTTAACAATTGGGGCGGATCACGGGGAAAGGTGTTATTAGGCTTGTGGTCACGTAGAAAAGCGTTAGGGTTGTGATCAGAGTCAACGACCCTAACCGCTCGGCCACTAGGTACCTCCAACTTAACGACCGTAACCGATCGGCAACTAGGTGCCTTCAACTTAACGACCTTAACCGCTGGGCAACTAGGTAGCTCCGATTCAACTACCTTAACCGCTCGGCCACTAGGTACCTCCAAACTTAACGACCTTAATCGCTGGGCCACTAGGTACCTCCGACTCAACGACCTTAACCGTACGGCCACTAGGTACGTCCAACTTAACGACCTTAACCGCTCGGCCACTAGGTACGTCCAACTTAACGACCGTAACCGATTGGCCACTAGGTGCGTCCAACTTAACGACCTTGACCGCTGGGCCACTAGGTACCTACGACTCAACGACCTTAACCGTACGGCCACTAGGTACGTCCAACTTAACGACCTTAACCGCTTGGCTACTAGGTACCTCCAACTTAGCGACCTTAACCCTTGGGTCGATGGTATGTTAAAGTTATTTTTTATCGTTACGTCTACCTATGCAATCAGTGCATATCACAATTAAATTGGTGGTTTCGAATCCTGCTCATGGCGAGGTTAACTATATACAACTTTAGTTAATAAAGTTGTTAAAGACTTGCACCATTTTCTCCGGGTATTCCAGTTATCAATAATTATCACTTTCCCACTTGTATAAGCTTTTGAATCTGTGCTCATTTCCTTTGACAGTGACGTCTAGAAACCCCCTTTTCCCCGCCGTTCTGAAACGAGCACCTGTTGTTCAATAAACAGGCCGTGCTCGTGATATGATAGTTTGAATTAGATACGGACTGTTCTTGTGTCATTTACACGAATGTTGGTCACGTAATTTTATATATGTTAATATATCTAATTACATTTTAAATATAAATATCATGCCTCATGGTGAAAACATACGGTCAAATGTTGTCATACATTGCGTAATCGGTTTACTTCCGATAAAATCTGTTAAACTAAGGTCTCACTCACCCAGCCACGTCGATGCGTGCTATAACTATTAAAAACATACTTCTAATTCCTTTTTTATAAGAAATGAAGCAGAAACCAGCGATTTCTCGACATTCTGAACCAGGGGATTTGTCTGAACCACAGATGAACGCTCATGCGATCGGACTTTTATGTCTTCACCGGAAACG
Source organism: Bathymodiolus brooksi (assembly GCA_963680875.1). Lineage (NCBI taxonomy): Eukaryota > Metazoa > Mollusca > Bivalvia > Mytilida > Modiolidae > Bathymodiolus > Bathymodiolus brooksi. The sequence continues at coordinate 70,339,896 of OY804576.1, read as the reverse complement.
TTTTATCCAAAAGTAAATAAGTAAATTTTATTGCATTAAAGTCAACATGCTGATTTTTATTTTTTGTAGTATGATAGAATAAAAAAAACCACATAAAACTTCTGATTGCTTCGATTTCGGTTCAATACTACAAATAAATTTCAGAGAATGATAATACCAAATAGTAAGTAATTTCTATTTAAAGTCGGAAGCATACATGTATATATAACAGGGAGTGGATGTGATCGAGTGGTCTAGGGCGCTGGACGTAATGCTAAGCGAATGGTGCTGCAGTGTATCAATGGTGTGGGTTCAAATCCCGTCAGACGTCTATATATTTGACAGCTCTAAAATCTAATTCTAACACTGTTATATACATATATATATACGTCTGAAAATTAAACCAAACAGTGTTAGAATTAGATTTTAGAGTTGTCAAAAAAAAATTCTTCCCTCGACGGGATTTGAACCCACACCATTGATACACTGCAGCACCATTCGCTTAGCCTTACGTTCAGCGCCCTAGACCACTCGATCACATCCACTCCATATACAGATACAACATAGAAACATCATCTCTTTAGAGATCTTTAACCGACTTAACATTTAAAAAAATTAACAATTGATAAAACATAACAAATGATCGATCAGCACCTGATTATATGATAGTTTTAGAGAGCCACATAGCATGAATAAAATACATGCATAAAAGCACAAAGGCAAGCACAGTATATATAAGAATAAAACTTTTAAATAAGTACTTAAAAAATAGCACATTTAAAGCAATAAAAGTGACTTCATATTTTAAAACCAGAAATAACAAAGCAGCAAAAGGTTAAAGATACTTAATTAAATAGCACAACGCAGCATATTTATAGTTCTGCATATACATACACAAATCATAAAAGACGGTCTCATAGCATAAATAAAAGCACAAAGACAAGCGCATCGCATAAATAAATAGTACATTTAAAGCAAAAAGCGAACAGGAGGCATCAAAAGCTTAGTTCTGAGGCAGCAAAACAGGTCACTGTTTACATGAACTACAAGTACAAATTTCAGAGAAATATCACTTTAGAGATAAGAATTTGAACTGTCAAAAAGTTGAAAGACTCCTTGCATGGTTTGGTTAGGAGTTCCACAGTGTTGCTGCCTCATCACTAAAACTCTTTTTACCATACCTTGTTGTTCTTGATCTAGGTACATTAACTGTGTTTTGGTATCTAAAATTATAAGAATTTATAATAATATTTTGAATAAATTCAGGGCTGGAAAGTCTCTAATGCCATGGTTCTCATATGTCTGATCGGTGTCTGAACTCTGGGAACTGCAACCAGTTAAATATGAAACATAAATAACAAAGATAAGAGAACAAAACTTGAAAAACTATGAGAGCCACTCAAACAGAATGTTATGACATAAGATATATTACAATTTTATTTTATTCTTCTGTTACATTTTGTAGATTAACACCAATATTAACATGGAACTGTCTGTGGCAATCTACAGTACAAAAGTGTTTGTTACTTTTAACACAACCTGAAAGTGTTTCCTTTCTGCGTTTTTCACCATACTTAGGGCAAAATTTACAAATTGATCTCTTACGATTTATCCTTGTGTAAGCATGCAACACGGGATCACCATTTGCCATTGGATAAATGGTCATTAATGGCTTAATCTTTTTGCTTGTAGAGGAATAGCCATCAACCAACTGCATTACTAAATTTACTCTGAAATCTAACTGAGTGTACCGTTTTCTCTTGCGATTTACAGGATGCAATTGGCTATTTTCAGTATAAAGAATGTTTATCAAAAAGTTCATCAAATACTTCCAACACTTTTTTGAATTCCTCCCAACTGGATATTTAGAGCGCAACTGATCACAAATGTCTACACCCCGAAAATATTTTTGGTAATTGCTCAATATTTTGGGTCTTGTAACTTGCCTTACTGTGCCATCTTTCTGTCTCCTTTCTACGAGGTCTATCTACAATATAAAAAGTTCATACTATCTAAATAATTGACCGACGTTACAACTTACTTACACATTTTTTATATTCAAAATTGTAAAAATAAATATATCTATATACAATGCTCTATGATGAAAATATTTATATTTTGCTGCTTCTAAAATAACTGAAAACACTATCTATATCAAGTATGTACCGGTAGTCTTAAAAATGACAAAATACAGGACTATATGAATATTCATCAAATGATCAGAAAAAAAAACCTTAAGGTACTGTAAATATTAAGAAAAAATTAAATGTAAAAAAAAAACCAGATATGAAATAAATGCCTACGAGACAACAATCCACCAAAACAGATAATATTCATAATCTAAAACATTTGTTTTACCTGTTCTAAAGATTCATTGGTGGACAATGCAGAGACATGTCTGTTATCCATCCATACAACTGCAGTAAGATTCTTTGACTGTTTTGCTACATATTTTCCTGGTTGAATTCTAACTGGCAAGTTCTTTAAATCTTCAGGGAAATATTTCCTGTTTTGTCTAATAGTGCCACACATATATATTCCAGATCTGAGCAAGTCTAGGGCAAGTGGGGGAAAAGGGGCCGTAGCTATAATCCGACAGTCCGATAGTCCGACAAATGCTTTAAACTGATGAAAGTTTTGAAAAATAATTTGGCCAAAAATGATATATTCGTAATTTCAGGATATGGGCCGTTCATTTTTATACGCACGTCAAAATACGGGCTTATTATGGCATACTACTGTTCGTTCGTCCGTCCGTCCACGCCTCGTACGATAACATCTCTCACGTGTTCCCCCTTTTACTGATAGGTCACGTCGTGACATACATTGTATTGATAAAAGGGGGAGCAAGTGAGAGGTGTGATTTTAGTCAGTTTGGAAAACGTGAGTTTTCATATGGTATATACAATTAATTGGTTTAAGAAATTCAGCATATTAATTACTGTTCTCACGCTGTGCAACTGACCTTCAATTGTCACAAAAAGGGGGGGGGGGGGCGTATCATGGCACAGTTGTTTATTTTGTCATATTCCGATGCTGTTTCTTTCCGTGATATAAGGGGTCACTTAGGGACAATTCCTTCAATCGTAACTTTTTATATATGCGTTTGTCGTAGAAGGCGACTATAGCAGGGTCCCCCGTCGGAATCCCGGGGAATAAAAATAAGACTAACCTGTCGTCGGAAGAGACAGAAAAACAAGTTCCCGTGTTAAGTGGTTGCCCATGTTGATCCATCCCAGAGTCCCCTCTTTCTGATTTTTTGTTTACAAACTTTTCTCATCCTGAATATGACTGAAATATTGCTTGCTGGATCTTAAGCAATCAATCAATCAATCAATCAATTCGCACACATTATTGTATCCAGCTCTATTGATGTGTCGACATTGCTTTTTAACATAAATATCCAATAATAAAGGGCGGGGGACACTGGTACGCTCCTCTTTTTGTCTTTTCCCTTTTTTTTTTGTATTCATTTATTTCATCTTTTTTTTCAATAGTGACTTTTCTTGGCTGGACTCGGCTACACGCTACTTAAATAAAGCCTGAAGTAGTCGCTACTAAAAAATATACGGGATACTTACACTACCGGTTCATCACGACTGGATCCAGGTTTTTATGGAGTCCGTGTTGTTCATATATGTGTTTTTTTGAGTTCTTGTGTGGCCCTGCCAATTGTTTGTCCGTCTATGATATCATGTTTCTGATGTTCTGGACCTTTCTTTGGTGAGTAAACGGTTCGGTTTCTGGCCCCATATTACACATGTTATAGTGTTAACTTTCAAAGAAATAAAACATTTGTCGGACTATCGGACTATCGGACTGTCGGATTATAGGTCGGACCCCGGCAAGTGGTATGGAGGTGAAATAACTATCAAAATATACATGGTGGTATTTTCCTCTAAGTCCCTCACTTAAATTCATCACTACATGATACGGCAGTCCCTTTCCATCTGCTGGGTTATGACCTTTACCAAAGTAGACATCAAATTGGTGACAGAAGCCTGTAAAAGTAAAAATACAATGATATATGTGATAATTGTATAATATTTGATTATTTCCAATAATATATGCATGGAAAATGAAATGGTTAATAGATTTAGTAGTTAGTAGCATGCACCCAATCCAAAGATGTATTTTTGTTTGTTAATATGCCTCATAGTGATTTCAAGATGAAAAAACAACAATAGAGGTGTTGTTCCTTTGCTATTTTTTTACTGTGTATAAATTGTGTTATTGTGTCATGCACACTCACTTCATAACCCCTTTTTTCATGTCAGCCAATTGCTGTCACATTGACATGTTCTCTACATCTCATGTTATTCCTTTATGTATTTTGACAGTTACTACATTTCACTCTGGTACATGTTTTTCACTAAAAATGAATAATGCTATATACCTGAGGTGCTATCACAACGCATCCAAACTTTAATGCCCCATTTTATTGGCTTGGATGGTATGTACTGTTTTGCAGAGAATCTTCCTTTGTAAGCAATCATACCCTCATCTATACTTTGGTTCTTCTTAGGTTGGTAGACTGTCAGGCATCGATCGGAAACAGAATCAAGAAGAGGTCTGACCTTAAACAGCTTATCCTGTGGATGTGCACGCCCTGAACCATTTGCATGCAAATACTGGTTAATTTTCTCATACCGTCTGATGGGCATGATTTCCTTTACACCTGCATTTCCAAGATATTTGTTACTACTCCACAAAAATTTGTAGTCTGGAACTTGTACAATTCCCATAAGGATAAGGATACCTATAAAATAATGAGGAAAGACTCCAAATTAATATTTTTATTGGTTTTTTTTCTCAGTTATTCATGATGAATGTAACATATTTATAAATATTTAAAATTGTGGCAGTTTATTAAAACATAAATAAAAACAGATTATGGATAAACATCAATGTGACAGCAATCAAAAACAAGACATCTGATCTATTTTAAAGCAGTAAAAAGTTATGTTTAGCCTACACCAAATCTATTTTAGGCAACACCTACTATACATTTGGAAGATGGAATTTTTATAGTTAAAACTGCTAATATCAATTTAACAAATATCACATTATGTTGACCAACATTCGAATATTTAAAAAATGTTTGTCCACTTAAAAGATATTTAAAAGAAAACAATATGTATGTCACATCATAATTTTACATTCACATAGAAAGATTAAAAAAAACATAAAAAAACATATCTGGAAAATTTAAAATTAAATCAATGTGGCACAATATTTTTGGATCAATTGATTAGAAAAAAAATCCTTAAAATAATCAATTTATTTGGCGTCCATTGGCAACATAACTTGGGGTCCCGTCCGCTCTCTAAGTTCTTCGACGTTCAAATTCTGTTCAACTTCTGACCAGATAACAGTATCGGAATCTTCGATTTGTTCGTCATCTTCGGTTACTGTGAGATCATTGTCATCGACTTCATCGCCACTTACAACTGGCACTTCAATGTCTGATCCGTTTTCAGCATCACTTTCATCATCTGCATTATCCTCGGACAAACTTTTCTCTCCATTTGAATCCACAGAATCTGTCTTGTTGGCAAAATTTGTTGATTGATGGCAAACGTCCCAGACGTTTGACCTGGACGTCACCCGGTTATACGAATAACCGAAATAACCCTGATTAACCGAAATAACCTGTTAATAACCAAAATAACCCTAAATGGCACCGAAATAACCTTTTTATAGATTTATTTTTGTATGAAATGATAAAATGTCAACTTAATATAACTTTATATGAAAAAATAAGTTTGCATTCCATACGTTTCCATATTTCATTGAGTCAGGCTTGTTGTCCCGGAATTACCGAAATGCCCTTCAAAGTTACCGAAATGCCCAATAGAAAAATGCAATGCCCCGGAATTAGGTGTTATATTATATGTGTTATATACAATTTTATGTAAATTGGTTATGAAATGATGATTTTATCGTCATTTTAGTGCTTTTCCATATAGATTATAGTGTGCGGGAACATGTTAGGGTTATTTTGGCTATTAACAGGTTATTTCGGTTAATCAGGGTTATCTTGGTTATTTCGGTTATTCGTATTACCCGACGTAGCCATGTTTATTTACATCATCTGCACATTGACACACCTACATGAATATTCATAGGTATTATACGCTATTTATATCACACTCAATTTTCCTATTTTGAAAATAGAAAGTTTGGACTTGGACTATGTAATTTAGTTAACTGGTACAACTTTTGCAACATACCAACTTAATTCCTCGGTATTTATGTTGAAAAAAATTATGTAACAGAATGCGTAGAATGCGTAGGTGAGGGGGAAAGGGGTATGCGTTAAAAGCGTAAGTGAGGGGGAAAGGGATATGCGTAAAAAGCGTAGAAGAGTGGAAAGGTATTAAACAATAAAATTGACGTTATCATTAAGGTAAGACTGAAATATTGTTGAAAGCCGCATTAATCACCTGTAACAATAACACCTTACTTAAAATCAACAAAAATAATGAATGAATCCATAGATATTTCGTAATTAAAAATAATTTCGATATCTAAATTACCCGACGGGTGTCACAGTCACTGGTGGAGAAGGAACTGCTAACCTTTCCGGAGCACCTGAGTTCACCACCTGTTTTTAATGGGATTCGCGTTACTCAATCTTTAGTTTTCTTTGTACTATTTTATAGATCATTGTTTGTCCTTTTGTCCTTTTTATTTTGGCCATTGTGTTGTCTGTCCTTTTTCGATTCACGACTTCTGATTACCTCTTTGGTATTTTCAAACCTTTCTTGATACTAGTTGTCACATGTATTAGTGAAAACAAGAATGAAACTTTTTTTCAAATATTTTTATTTCATAAGTAAGTTGTGTTTCAAGATGTTACTGATTGTCAATTGTACCACCCCTTTATACAATTTGTGGAATTCTGTACATGATTGTTGTTTGTTGTCTTGTATATTTAATTTTGAAACAAATTGCCTATATTATATTTGCTATACGGTAAGGGATATTCACAAGTATAATACATTAAATATATATTATATTTAATATTGAATCATACCTCTTCCCCACTATCAACCTTTGAATTCTACAAGCAACTTTGATAGTATACCTTACACATATATATCCATTTCTTTGTGTCATTAATTTTCATTTTGTTCCTGTATGTATATTGTTGTCTTAGGAACCGACCATTTAACTTGAAAGGGGGGGGGGGGGGTATGGTTTTTTGTTTTGTTCAGAATTTTTTTTTCGGACAACCCGAGAGTTAGAATATTTATTTTTTTTGTCGCGGAAAGCGCGAATTTTTTTTCCAGAATTTAACATTACATTATATGACAAATACTCTGAATCAGATTATTTTTTTTTCCTCCACCAAAATCAGAATATTTTTTTCAGCAACATTGGGAATCAGAATATTGTTTACTCGAAATAATATGCAAAACATTTCATGATGATGATAATAGTTGGTCTTTTTATGATCGGCACATCAAATGATTGATATTTTACAGTATTTTTTACATCCTATTTTCATATATAAGTGGTGTTGCAAGTTAATACTGGTTGTGAATTTCGCAATCCAATTCGTCTGAGGGGGGCCCGGTATTTATATTTAAATGTGGCAGTCGAAAAGAGAAATATCTCGGGAGTGTAACGATATAATTGGGTCAGCGAAAGGATCACAAATAAGCGAAAAATATTGAGGCGAAGTGGGGAAGGGGTAAAGGGCAGATGTTTACCTTGAGGTAAGGAAGAGGAGGGGGCATATATTTTTTGAATGAAACAAGTGCCTGTGATCCATAGATACAAAAACCACCACCTCACCGACCTCCCCTTTCAGTAATAGCCGTCGAGACTACTTTCGCTTAAGATATATACAAACCCCTACCAAAGGTCAATAATTAATCGCAGGCATTTTAATGACAGCGGCTATTTAATTAGATATGTCTTATTTTTTTAAACTCTAGTAAAATCGTAAAACAAAACAACTAGTTATACGCGTAATATGCCCTTTGATTCCATATTTAAATACAACATAATCTAAGGCTGATTTTATTTAGTTTTTTTCATTCCCCATCAACATTGTTATTATCCTCAAATGTAAATAGTATAGCACGTTAGTATTTGTTCTGAATTTCGCAATCTCTTTAAAGCACGGTCGAAACTACCATTAAGGCAGTTTGTCAAATATAAGCAAGCTAAAGTTAAATGCTAAAGGATTCGTATTTTGAGCTTTAACTTTTAAAATATACTTCCGTTTGCAAAATACACATGTAACTTATACATATTTGTGAACAACCAATCCTAAAAAATTTCATTTAAATTTCTTCGGAAAGTTTTGTCTATATATATGTATGACTCATTATTTCATGTAAAAATATGGTATTTTCCAAACTGAAGCTGTCACATGTATGACGTACGCCATAAAACCACAGAAAATGTCAATGCCAAGGTCGAGGGGCGTGTTTAATGACAACGGTCATTTAAATGGACTTTGCTTATTTTTTTTAATTCATATACATGTACATTATTTGTTTTACAATAGTTTCACCTTTTAAAAAATATTAATCTCATTTTTATTAATTTAGTCTTCGATCCCTATTTTCATCAGTTTGATAAGAATATCTTATTAAAAGTAATGCCACTGAAAAGTACATGAGCAAAGTATTAAACCACCAGTAATTTAAACTACATTTTTGTAGATTCATTTTTAATGTGCGAATGAGAAATCATATTATGTCCTAATGCCAGGGGCGGATCCAGGATTTCAAGTTAGGGGGGCGCACTTAAAAAAAATTGCGCCGAGTGGAGGGAGGCGCGAAAAATTTTGGGGTATTTCATGTGAAAAATCACGATTTTACGCCAAAAAATCATATTTTTTCCAATTTTAGCAGGGGCGCGCGCCGGGTGCGCCCCCCCCCCCCTGGATCCGTCCCTGAATGCATAGCTTCAAACACGAACATAAATCATTTATAAAGAAAACTCAACACGTATATTTCGGTATTAGCTAGCCAGACAGACCAGTTAGCCAGGAGCGGTATCAGCTCGACAGACAGAACAGTTAGCCTCGGTATCAACTCGCCAGACAGAACAGTTAGCCTACTTTTGTTATTCAAATAAAATAGTGCCCAAACCCTTTTACTGTCCGTCGAATAACCGCTGCACATCAGTAATTATGCATCATAGTATACAATTGACAATCTACAACAAGAAAATAATTGTCATTACAATGTAAAATATGAAAAAAATAAAAACAACAACACAATTAATATCATCCATGACGTAAAATAATCATTTTGTCGACATTTAGGGTGGGAGGGTGGAAAATTGAAGTGTACTGGCGAACTTAGAATGACAATTTTCATCATATAGTTTAACTTGTAAACTATAATTATTGCACGAAGGTGGCAGTCGAACAGACCTTACATTTTTATTAACTCATGAAATTCTATTATAGAATTCTTCAACATTGCGACACATGTTCATAGCAAATCCTGAAAAACGTGTAACCTTTATAAATACATTGCGAAAATATTTTGATGCTATGTAAATTGAAAAAAAATACATTGTACAACTAGAAATCCACGATCACAGATATAATCTTTACAAGGCACCAATTCAAGATGGATGTGTTTACACTGTGAATAGATTAATATCTAAACTTACTAAAAGTAGTTTTACGTAATTTGTATATATTTTTCGATATGAAATAGGCCGTCGTTGTCGTGATCGTATGGTAGTTGGATTTACAACTACCTATTCAATCAGTGTTTATCGCCAATAACGTTGTGAGTTCGAATCCAGCTCAGGCGGGGTGTACTCGATACAACATTATTGATAAAGTTTGTCAGTGACTTTCGGCAGGTTTTCGTCGGGTACTCCGACTACCTCCACCAATAAAACTGATGGCCACGATATAACTGAAATATTGTTGAAAGTGGAGTTAAACTCCTAACTCTTGATATGAAAATACGAGAAAAAAAATATTTCAAACATATAATTTTACTGTGTCATGCCATTTCCGAAAATTCAATTTCCATCGTTGTTTTGATGCGTCGAAACTTCATGCAATATGCTATGATGTATATTCATATTTAATATTTCTATAGCTGCCTAAACCTTATTTGACCATCACCCCTAATATTTTAGCTAATCAGAAAATGTCATTTTTCCTGTGATGACAACACCACATTATTTCTCATGATCATCCACAAGGATGTTTACATAATCATCTATTTTAGATAGCATTGACGTCAAAACTGTAGTGTATGACGTGTGGAATGTACTTTTAGGAATGTTTATATATCATGATGGGTGGATAACGATGGCATTTATATGACAAAGCCTGGTGTTACCTTTGAGGAATTACAAATAGGAACATTACATGTACATGTAATATAATGCTAAATTTATTATCTCAAATATTGATACAAAACAATATTGTTATATGGTTTACTGTGACAGAGATATTCCGTAATGGTTAACCAAGTCATGATTGCGACCGTACAACGTTCGAAGTAATGAATTCAATTTAACCATTATATACTCTAGGTATTAACTGAGAGGTGTATCCTCCATATCCAGGTTCCTTTGCAATCTTGCTAAACGTATTGGAACGTTATATATATATCAATTAAATAATTGAAATCATCTCTTTTGTGTAATGTTGTTCTTGATTATTTCTCACTGTCAAATTCTAGATGTAGGTCAAAGAATGAAGCAGTCCTAGCTGTATTTCTGGTATTCTTTATTCCAAGTTCAAGGAGGTTGATGCAATCAACATAGTGGCCAAACTTGGAATTATCTATTGAAAAAAACTTCACTGATATAGCAGAACTTGAAATTAAAGGATTGGATTGACTTTGTTTTGTCCTAAGAAGCTCTTGCATTAAATATACTTCATATGAATAAAGGCACGGTCTGGTTAGAAGATAAACACCGAGGTACCCACAAAAATTTCAATTATATGCTGAAAAATACGTCCACCAAGCATAATAAATATGTTGTCAATCAAAAAAGTCTATCATTTAAATGAGGCTTGTTTCAGAGAATAAATATATTGTTAGAATCAGAGTACAAAGATTTGTCCATTCCTAAAACAAGATATATGAAGCTACGTTAATCATTCTGTTTTTATGAATCAGAGTGGAACTAACACTTTTAATGTGTCCTATAGGTATTGGTGACTATAAATTACCATTGCGTTTACTTAGTAAAACAGAAAAACAGCTCCCAACACAAAGTAGCACATTAATATGACGTATTTGGGCTTGGTATGCATTTTCTGCTCTAAATGTTGGTCTCTGGTTGTTTGAAGTCTTATTCCATTGGAAGCTAAAGATATGGACACTATAGCGCATTAATAGATCTACTAATATTTGTGGTATGAGGCTCTAGATGGATCAACCAATTCATTAGGGTGATGATATAATTATATGGTCCATTCACAAGGTGTTTGTAAGTTTGGTTAATGTTTTTTGTTAATTACAGGAGATTTGATAACCGCATCGGTGATGTAATGGATAGCGTGCTCGCTCGCCTCGAGTGTGGTATAACGTGTGTTCGAGCCCCGATGGCCTTAAACCAAAGGCTATATAATTGGTATGTGTTGCTTCTCCGCTCCGCACGCAGCATTAAGGAGAAAGAGAAAAGATTGGCTGGTTCGGATTCAGGATAATGTGTCCGAGTGGAGTAACATGTCTATCCGCGGACTGTTGTTTCAGTGAGCTTGCACTATAAAAATCCAACTCCACGTGTTGGTCTAGTATAAAACGGACCTCATAATCATCATCTCATTGAAAATTAACTTGTTCTTGCAATGATATAGCTAAAAAATTGTTGAGTTCGTGTTAAAAACAATCACTCACTCACTCACTCAGGAAATTTAATAGATTTTTAAGATATTATGTATTCAGAGAAAGCATAAATTAAACCGAAATGTTGAGATGTATACTGATTTTTTTATGGAGTAGGGAGAGGAGGATATACCAAGTATATTGTTGTTGATGTTATAATGTTGGTCATTTCTGTTTAGCTACCATGATCCCTCTAAAAAAATCTGAATTTCTAGTAATGTTTTTAACCGTATAAATTGTCATTGCATTTACTTCCTGCTCATTATAACTTCCAAAAATAAACAGGGAATTTTGAATGGTATTAATAATATTTCCGAATTAATTACTAAATATAACAGTTATTTCCATTTTTTAAATATAAATATTTTTTTTCATGCATGTGATGTGTGAAAGTCCTTGTAAATTTTGTTTTTTTCTAAATTTAGTAATAGGTGTTTTTGTTACAAGCGTCGCGGTGAAGGGTAATTATTAGGCAAATACCCCGGCAATGACGAAAAGCTGAAAAAACTAAGAATTTGTTAAAAAAAATACCCCTTTCATCAAACAATCAGAAGACAGCATTCTGATATAAGGTGTAATTAAAATATAAATAGCATGTCTGTATACTATACAAGAATATTAATATAAATAGAATGGGCCTATACTTTTATACTTTTATCACAAAATATTTATATTTCTTAATTTGACGAACGAAGAGTAGTACCCACATCCGACATGATATTCTGTGTCATATCTTAACTTGGCCTTACGATGATCTTAAAATATGTTTTAAGGGCATCTAAGAACATTTTCACAGTTACCGACCCCAGATGTAAATTGTTAAGAGTCGTACGAAGTCTTCTTAAGGGAACGACCATTTAACTTGAAGGGGGGATTATAGTTTTTTTCTAAAAAAATATTCTGATTCCCAATGTTGCTGAAAAAAATATTCTGATTTTGGTGGAGGAAAAAAAATAATCTGATTCAGAGTATTTGTCATATAATGTAATGTTAAATTCTGGAAAAAAAATTCGCGCTTTGCGCGACAAAAAAAATAAATATTCTAACTCTCGAGTTGTCCCTGCAAGTTAAATGGTCGGTCCCTAATTCTGAGACGATTTCGTATTACCCAAAAGGTGAAGTGGTTCTTATGGGATTGTTAATAAGTCACCCTTAAACACGCCGTAGACGATCTGCTGCTAACGAGTTGTCAATCACTAAAAAGATCACTTTAAGATCGATTGTGGTTACACTCGTAAAGTCTAACGTGATCTTAATATAATCGTTAATGCTAAGATGGCTTCTTCTTCTTCTTCCAGATACTGAGATGACTCTTCATAGAGCGTTATACTCAGGTGCATGCTGCGGGCAAGACTAAAAACTCATAGAGTGCTATGTACAATTAAAACAAAAACGTGACTGCTGTATATTTACATAGTCTGGACTCACAGCTGGTACCCTGTGAGTGTGTCCAGCTGGTTCTTGAAACCTTCTAGTGAGGTGGCACAGGCGACGTGTGGAGGTAGTCTGTTCCAGTCACCAATGGTTCGTGGGAAGAATGAATATTTGTAAACGTCTTTCCTCACGTTTGGGGGACGAAACTTGTGCTCTCCTCTGGTTCTGGTATCACCAGGCACTAAGTAAGTCTCTGCAGGGATAGCCACTAGTCCTTGTTGGATCTTATACAAGAGGACTAGTCTGATATTTACTCTTCTAACCTGCAGAGGCTCCCATTGTAGTTGTTGGACCATCTGTGTCATGCTACCAGGATGTCGGTCGTGGTAATTCCTGGTTACAAATCTGGCTTTGTACTTTCTCAACTTGTTGGATGTTTCCTGAGTTCCATGGGTCCCATGTTGAGCAGGCATATTCCAAGGTTGGTCTTACTAGTCCTTGATATGCTGCTGCTCTGGCTGAAGATTTGCAACCTCTCATATTACGTCTTAGGAAACCCAGTGTTCTATTGGCCTTGGCAGTGATGGTGTTGATGTGATCATCCCATCGTAGGTCTTTACTGATGGTAACTCCAAGATATTTGCTGGAGTCGACTTCTTGGAGCATGTGTCCGTGGATGGTATACCGAGCGTTGATAGGTTTACGCTTGTTGAAAACTCGTATCACCACACACTTTTCTGGATGGAAGGCCATCTGCCATCTATTCTCCCATTCATACATTGAGTTGAGGTCGTTCTGCAGGATCTGTGTATCCCTATTATTTCGTATTGGACGAAACAACAGGCAGTCATCTGCGAATAGTCTGGCATCGGATTCAGTTGACTCTGGTAGATCGTTGATGAATAGTAAGAAGAGCAAAGGCCCCAGTACCGTGCCTTGTGGCACTCAAGATAGCACATCAGCGGTGGTCGATTTATGCCCCTCTAGTTGTACTTCTTGCGTTCGATGGCTTAGGAAGTCTTGGATCCATAAAAAGGTGTTATTCCGGATTCCATAATACCTGAGCTTGTATAGTAAACGTCTGTGTGGTACCTTATCGAACGCTTTCGAAAAATCTAGGAGTATTATGTCAACTTGCTCTCCATTCACCTAGTTTTCGGGCTATTTCCTCAATTGTGATGACGAGCTGTGTTTCACACGATCGTTTTGAGCGAAAGCCATGCTGGTTATCACATAATATGGAGTGCTCATCTAGATGGTCCATTACTTGGCTATGTATAATATGTTCCATTAGTTTACATGTGATTGAAGTTAGAGAGATTGGACGGTAGTTTGAAGCCAGGTGTTTGTCTCCCTTTTTGAAAACTGGAACTATAGATGCAGCCCGCCAGTCATTATGGATGGTTCCACTGTCGAGCGAAAGTTGGAATATGCATCGGAGTATTGGTGATAGTTCATCTGCAAAATCGTGGAGGACTTTAGCTGGTATTTCATCGGGGCCTGTTGCTTTGTGTACCTTGATGTTCTTGAGCAACTTTCTTACGCCTTCTTCGGATATGTTTAAGTCTTGCATGTCTTGATGTGGGCTGTTACCCATGTCTGGTATATTGGAAGCGTCTTCTTTGGTGTACACTGAATGAAATTGCTGGTTCAGTATTTCTGCCTTTGTTGGTGCGTCGTTGTGTAGGAATCCGTCTGTCTTCCTTAATGGTGCTACCCCTTGCGAATCCTGTCGCTTCCCTTTCAGGTATGACCAAAATCTCTTTGGTTCATTGTGTATGTCACCAAGCAAGATGTCATCGATGTACTTGTCATGGGCGTTTCGTAACTCTCGTTGTGTTGCTGTTTTCATGTGTTTGTAGCGATCCCAGTCTTTGTGATGTTGTGATGACCGAGTTTTATTGTACGCCCTTTGCCTTCTACGGATCATTCTTTTAAGTGTGGTGTTCATCCATGGATTGGAGTGTCGGCTCCTGCTGAGCTTCGTTGGAACATTTGAGTTTATGATCGTACAGAGTGTTTCTTTGAATATTGTCCACAATTCGTTTACTGTTGTCCCTTTCCTGACCATCTCTATGATATTGGTTGTCAGTTCTCTAATTTTTGTTCTGATGACATTGTTGTTTGCTTTTTTCCACATAAACATTTTCCTTTGCTGCGTTTTGGCAATTGTTGGTGATATGCAAAGGTCAACAAGTACTATGTCATGATCACTTTTACCTACGGACGGAAGCGGTTTGCATTTGTCTACTAGTGATGGATGTGTCGTGAAAACCAGATCTAGTGTTTTCTCTCCCCCAGTGGGATAGCTTACTAACTGCTCTAATGATAAATCATCTTGCATTTGACAAAACTTATCGGTAACCCTTGCAGGGATTGTTCTGGCGACAAGACGTCTGTGAGGCCACTCGAGGTCGGGTAAGTTGAAATCACCTCCAAGTAAAAAGTAAGCATTCTTGTGAGCTGACCGAACGCTTGTTATGTCATTGATAAGTGAGTTCGTATACTCATCATCTGTTCGGTATGGTGGTCTATATGCTGCACATATGATAGCTGATTTGCCGTGTTTCAAGTTTATCTTAATACTTACAAATTCAGTATTATTACCAGTAAAAACAATTGAGCTTGAGTGTTTGATTTACAGCAATTAATACCCCTCCATGTGGGTCGTTAGGTCTATCTCGTCTGTACACTTCATACTCATTCGGAAAAAATTCAGATGAATGCATGTCCTTAGTGAGCCATGTTTCCGTTCCAATTATGACATGTGGTTGAGCAGAGTCTATTAGTGCATGTAAGTCAGGCACCTTGTTTTTGATGCTTTTGGAAATTTATAGTTAATGTTCTGAGCATGCTTAAATCTGGAAGCTTCCAACTGTCGACATTGACAGATCGTTGGAAGAGTTTACTGACCTTGATCTTTCATTCATGTCTGATAGACATTCGAAGGAATTAGACATTGACATTGTTGATTCATAAACAACAGTTGAATGATTCGGCATATCACAGTTTGAGCAAAACCAGGTGACATTTGGTTGTGCCAGTGTTTCATACCTGGAAGATGACATCCCCGTACATTCTGTGTGATACCATTGGTCGCAGTTGTCACATGCGAGAGCCTCTTGACCCCATATGACTGCTTTCGAGCATATGCCACATGGGTATTTGATTTTCCGTGGACCTGGGTTGGTCTCAACACAACCAATTATGAGCAGGAGTAATAATGATCTCTTTGTAGTTTTTGGTATGTTGTGCATTTTTACATTAATGCCATGTCTTAACCAATAAAAACGTGATGCCATAGTTGATATACGTGTTGTGTTCGTGCATGGTATGTAACCCTTATGTAGATAAACATATCTATCGTCACTCTTCTAGTTGCATGCCACAGAACAAAAAAAAATCCGGGAAATGATGTGCTGTTTGAAGACTACAGCTGTCATTGAAAATATTCACATAGATTGAAAATTTAATTTTCATATGACAAAATAGTCATTTTATCTGTATATCAATTTCAAATGAGAAAATAAAATGTTTATGCTGGGTATAATAATGTTCATAGTCAATTGGTATTTCTATTGTCAAATGTCTCGCCACAGGATTCCTATTCTCCATTGACAAACCATGTCCGATCAAATTTGTTAGTGATATAATAAGCATGAAGACATTATTACACCTTCTAGTTAATTTATGAAAAGTGGTGCATTGTTTGCCAGGGAAATGGCTTAACAAAATAAAGCTCTGTATTTATGTGAACATTGATAGATTGATAGTGTAGCCGTGTTTTATTTTTAGATTTTGTTTACCTTATATCATGTCGATCTATTCGTTGAATGTTTAAATAATTAAGATCGGTGTATTGGGAAATAAAAAATACTTGGTTTACTAAGAGAAACAGTAACAGAGATCAATTAGATTCAAAACACCCATATGATACTCACGATACACTTATTTCTCAACTTTCGTACAGCATTATAGTATTATTACGTGATGTTTTTCATATTGGCCAAGTTATAGGTCCGAGGCCTGTTGTATTGGCCTGAGGATCTATAATTAGGCCAATATGAAAAACATCACGTAATAATACCTTTATTAATTAACCAGTTCAATATCTCTCGGGACTTTTCCTTTCGATTGTTGAAACGTCTAGCGGATTCCGATCTAGCTGTTATTGGACTGACTGGAATCGGGTCAATACGGACGGAAAATATCCGTATTGGACTGGTTTTTGCCGTATTGGCCCAATGAAAGTTTTTATATTGTATTGACAGATTTGATCATATAAAGACTAATAAATAAAAGTTAATTAATAAAGTTTTTTATCGCCTACTTTCTTCTTACATTACTGAGATATTGAACATTAACTAAATCATTGTATGACACGCCGAGTACCACTGGTGGAGCGGGTCTGATTGCCCTTCCGGGGCGCTTGAGTTCACTCCCGGTTTTTAGTGTGTTTCGTGTTGTTCGATCTTTGGTTTTCTGTGTAGTGTTTTGTAGATCGTTGCTTGTTCTTTTGTCCTTTTCTTTTGGTCATTGTTTTGTCTGTCTTTCTCCGATTTACGGATTCTGATTACCCCTTTGGTATCTTCAAACTCTTCTTGCATATAATTTGTTCTAGGTATGCTATAATTCTATACGATTTCCTTAGTGTTGTGACATGTTGAGATTTTGGTTCTCCTCCTGCATTAGGGAAGTTTAATTAATATTTATACCATGGTTTTCCGAGTTAAACGGCTTTAAAAACAACCGATCGCGAAACAGTAGTATAAATTATTTGTTACATGAAGCCATGCAATATCACATCTAGATTATTGCACGGCTCTCTGAGAGTAATAAAACTAAAGCTCGGATTTCAAGTATGCAATATCTCGTATCTGCGTGTATTATATCATAGTTCTCAGCTGTTGTTTACATTCTGGTATATAAATCACAAAAAGATAAAAGAAAAGAATGAGTTCATGTTACAACTTTAAACAATTCAGAGGTTCGATTTTGATTATGAATTGATATATTGTAGAAACAAAATAAGAGTACATTTGTACTTATTTCAATTTAAATGAATATTTGTACATTGTATGACTTGCCAATGTTGCCATGGATGTCCACTGGTGTTATTTGATTTCCGAAACTGAAACTTATTCTAAACAATTACACACCTACAATGGAAGTACAAGAAATTGTAAATGACGTGCGTGGTATTTTTTTCATATACGTAGATAAACTATATATTGTAGAGTCAATCCTAACTACGCTTGACTAAACTGAACATCTCTACTTTTTTGCAGTTAGGTAAGATGATATAAGTAATAAACTATATATGAATTGATTTTATGATTTCATATCAATATAATTAGTTGGTTATTTAAAGTTTAAAAAAAGATAATAGTTCGTCCTATTCGTCCCACTATTGTTTTTCTTAATCGTGTTATTTCTTGTACCGTTTCTAACAGGTGGAGATATTTTTTAACAGGATCAAGCAGAGAATAAATACATTTTCATTCAACCAGAAAGATAAATAAAAACAAAACAATATTACTTCTTCGGGAAGTAAAAATAAATAGACCATTGAAGTTCATTGAATAGACAAACTACCCAAATAGTACTATCTGTAACTTTGAAAATGATAAAGGTGAACAAATTGTGTTGCATTCATTCTTCTTCCAAAGACGTATCATTAGCACTTATGCAAAATCACAATTTTGTGAGTGCGAATTAGTTGAAATCATCAGCAACGGCGCAACAAATTTGACTTAAAGAGGACGTTTGTATATTTTTTTTTTTTTAGATTTACGGATTTTGGTAGCTTCCAACTTTTCTTACATATAATTTACGATAGGTATGCTATAATTCTATTTGAGTTTATCCCCGGTTTTTGGTGGGATTCGTGCTGCTCGCTCTTTGGTTTTCTGTGTAGTGTTTTGTTGATCGTTGTTTTTCATTGTGTCCTTTTTTCTTTTGTCTATTTTTTTGTCTGTCCTTCTTCGATTTACGGATTCTGATTACCCATTTGGTATCTTCACACATTTCTCGCATGTAATTTGTGCTAGGTATGCTATAATTCTATACTTTTTACTTAGTGTTGTGATATGTTGAGATTTATATTCCTCCCCTGCATTAGGGAAGCTTAAGTAATATTTATACCACGGTTTTTCGAGTTAAACGATTCTAAAATCAGTTGAACGCGAAAACCGTGGCATAGATGATTTGTTACATGAAGCCATGCAATATTATCATGTAGGTCGTTGATTATTACACGGCTCTCTGAGAGTAATAAAACTACAGCCCAGACTATAAGTATGTAATGTCTCGTATCTGCGTGTATTATATCATAGTTCTCAGCTGTTGTTTACATTCTGGTATATAAATCATAAAAAGATAAAAGAAAAGAATGAGTTCATGTTACAACTTTAAACAATTCAGATGTTCGACTTTGATTATGAATTGATATATTGGAGTAACAAAATAAGAGTACATTTGTACCTATTTCAATTTAAATGAATATTTGTACATTGTATGACTTGCCAATGTTGCCATGGATGACCACTGGTGTTATTTGATTTCCGAAACTGAAACTTATTCTAAACAATTACACACTTACAATGGAAGTACAAGAATGACGTACGTGGTATTTTTTTTCATATACCTAGATAAACCATATATTGTAGAGTCAGTCCTAACTAAGCTTGGCTAAACTGAACATCTCTACTTTTTTGTTGTTAGGTAAGATGATATAAGTAATAAACTATATATGAATTGAATTTATGATTTCATATCAATATAATTAGTTGATTATTTAAAGATTTAAAAAAGACAATAGTTCATCCTATTCGTCCCACTATTGTTTTTCTTAATTGTGTTATTTCTTGTACCGTTTCTAACAGGTGGAGATATTTTTTAACAGGATGAAGCACATAATAAATACATTTTCATTCAACCAGAAAGATACTTTGAAAATGATAAAGGTGAACAAAGACGTATCATTAGTACTTATGCAAAATCACAATTTTGTGAGTGCGAAATAGTTGAAATCATCAGCAACGGCGTAACAAATTTGACTTAAAGAGGGCGTTTGTATATATATATATATTTTTTTAGATTTACGGATTTTGGTATCTTCCAACTTTTCTTACATATAATTTACCCTAGGTATGCTATAATTCTATTTGAGTTTATCCCCGGTTTTTATTGGGGTTCGTGCTGCTCGCTCTTTGGTTTTCTGTGTAGTGTTTTGTAGATCGTTGTTTGTTTTTATTGGGGTTCGTGCTGCTCGCTCTTTGGTTTTCTGTGTAGTGTTTTGTAGAGCGTTGTTTGTTTTTATTGGGGTTCGTGCTGCTCGCTCTTTGGGTTTCTGTGTAGTGTTTTGTAGAGCGTTGTTTGTTTTTATTGGGGTTCGTGCTGCTCGCTCTTTGGTTTTCTGTGTAGTGTTTTGTAGAGCGTTGTTTGTTTTTATTGGGGTTCGTGCTGCTCGCTCTTTGGTTTTCTGTGTAGTGTTTTGTAGAGCGTTGTTTGTTTTTATTGGGGTTCGTGCTGCTCGCTCTTTGGGTTTCTGTGTAGTGTTTTGTAGAGCGTTGTTTGTTTTTATTGGGGTTCGTGCTGCTCGCTCTTTGGGTTTCTGTGTAGTGTTTTGTAGAGCGTTGTTTGTTTTTATTGGGGTTCGTGCTGCTCGCTCTTTGGTTTTCTGTGTAGTGTTTTGTAGAGCGTTGTTTGTTTTTATTGGGGTTCGTGCTGCTCGCTCTTTGGGTTTCTGTGTAGTGTTTTGTAGAGCGTTGTATGTTTTTATTGGGGTTCGTGCTGCTCGCTCTTTGGGTTTCTGTGTAGTGTTTTGTAGAGCGTTGTTTGTTTTTATTGGGGTTCGTGCTGCTCGCTCTTTGGTTTTCTGTGTAGTGTTTTGTAGAGCGTTGTTTGTTTTTATTGGGGTTCGTGCTGCTCGCTCTTTGGGTTTCTGTGTAGTGTTTTGTAAAGCGTTGTTTGTTTTTATTGGGGTTCGTGCTGCTCGCTCTTTGGGTTTCTGTGTAGTGTTTTGTAGAGCGTTGTTTGTTTTTATTGGGGTTCGTGCTGCTCGCTCTTTGGTTTTCTGTGTAGTGTTTTGTAGAGCGTTGTTTGTTTTTATTGGGGTTCGTGCTGCTCGCTCTTTGGTTTTCTGTGTAGTGTTTTGTAGATCGTTGTTTGTTTTTATTGGGGTTCGTGCTGCTCGCTCTTTGGTTTTCTGTGTAGTGTTTTGTAGAGCGTTGTTTGTTTTTATTGGGGTTCGTGCTGCTCGCTCTTTAGTTTTCTGTGTAGTGTTTTGTAGAGCGTTGTTTGTTTTTATTGGGGTTCGTGCTGCTCGCTCTTTGGTTTTCTGTGTAGTGTTTTGTAGAGCGTTGTTTGTTTTTATTGGGGTTCGTGCTGCTCGCTCTTTGGTTTTCTGTGTAGTGTTTTGTAGAGCGTTGTTTGTTTTTATTGGGGTTCGTGCTGCTCGCTCTTTGGTTTTCTGTGTAGTGTTTTGTAGAGCGTTGTTTGTTTTTATTGGGGTTCGTGCTGCTCGCTCTTTGGTTTTCTGTGTAGTGTTTTGTAGAGCGTTGTTTGTTTTTATTGGGGTTCGTGCTGCTCGCTCTTTGGTTTTCTGTGTAGTGTTTTGTAGAGCGTTGTTTGTTTTTATTGGGGTTCGTGCTGCTCGCTCTTTGGTTTTCTGTGTAGTGTTTTGTAGAGCGTTGTTTGTTTTTATTGGGGTTCGTGCTGCTCGCTCTTTGGTTTTCTGTGTAGTGTTTTGTAGAGCGTTGTTTGTTTTTATTGGGGTTCGTGCTGCTCGCTCTTTGGTTTTCTGTGTAGTGTTTTGTAGAGCGTTGTTTGTTTTTATTGGGGTTCGTGCTGCTCGCTCTTTGGTTTTCTGTGTAGTGTTTTGTAGAGCGTTGTTTGTTTTTATTGGGGTTCGTGCTGCTCGCTCTTTGGTTTTCTGTGTAGTGTTTTGTAGAGCGTTGTTTGTTTTTATTGGGGTTCGTGCTGCTCGCTCTTTGGGTTTCTGTGTAGTGTTTTGTAAAGCGTTGTTTGTTTTTATTGGGGTTCGTGCTGCTCGCTCTTTGGGTTTCTGTGTAGTGTTTTGTAGAGCGTTGTTTGTTTTTATTGGGGTTCGTGCTGCTCGCTCTTTGGTTTTCTGTGTAGTGTTTTGTAGAGCGTTGTTTGTTTTTATTGGGGTTCGTGCTGCTCGCTCTTTGGTTTTCTGTGTAGTGTTTTGTAGATCGTTGTTTGTTTTTATTGGGGTTCGTGCTGCTCGCTCTTTGGTTTTCTGTGTAGTGTTTTGTAGAGCGTTGTTTGTTTTTATTGGGGTTCGTGCTGCTCGCTCTTTAGTTTTCTGTGTAGTGTTTTGTAGAGCGTTGTTGGTTTTTATTGGGGTTCGTGCTGCTCGCTCTTTGGTTTTCTGTGTAGTGTTTTGTAGAGCGTTGTTTGTTTTTATTGGGGTTCGTGCTGCTCGCTCTTTAGTTTTCTGTGTAGTGTTTTGTAGAGCGTTGTTTGTTTTTATTGGGGTTCGTGCTGCTCGCTCTTTGGTTTTCTGTGTAGTGTTTTGTAGAGCGTTGTTTGTTTTTATTGGGGTTCGTGCTGCTCGCTCTTTGGTTTTCTGTGTAGTGTTTTGTAGAGCGTTGTTTGTTTTTATTGGGGTTCGTGCTGCTCGCTCTTTGGTTTTCTGTGTAGTGTTTTGTAGAGCGTTGTTTGTTTTTATTGGGGTTCGTGCTGCTCGCTCTTTAGTTTTCTGTGTAGTGTTTTGTAGATCGTTGTTTGTTTTTATTGGGGTTCGTGCTGCTCGCTCTTTGGTTTTCTGTGTAGTGTTTTGTAGAGCGTTGTTTGTTTTTATTGGGGTTCGTGCTGCTCGCTCTTTGGTTTTCTGTGTAGTGTTTTGTAGAGCGTTGTTTGTTTTTATTGGGGTTCGTGCTGCTCGCTCTTTGGTTTTCTGTGTAGTGTTTTGTAGAGCGTTGTTTGTTTTTATTGGGGTTCGTGCTGCTCGCTCTTTGGTTTTCTGTGTAGTGTTTTGTAGATCGTTGTTTGTTTTTATTGGGGTTCGTGCTGCTCGCTCTTTGGTTTTCTGTGTAGTGTTTTGTAGAGCGTTGTTTGTTTTTATTGGGGTTCGTGCTGCTCGCTCTTTGGTTTTCTGTGTAGTGTTTTGTAGATCGTTGTTTGTTTTTATTGGGGTTCGTGCTGCTCGCTCTTTGGTTTTCTGTGTAGTGTTTTGTAGATCGTTGTTTGTTTTTATTGGGGTTCGTGCTGCTCGCTCTTTGGTTTTCTGTGTAGTGTTTTGTAGAGCGTTGTTTGTTTTTATTGGGGTTCGTGCTGCTCGCTCTTTGGTTTTCTGTGTAGTGTTTTGTAGAGCGTTGTTTGTTTTTATTGGGGTTCGTGCTGCTCGCTCTTTGGTTTTCTGTGTAGTGTTTTGTAGAGCGTTGTTTGTTTTTATTGGGGTTCGTGCTGCTCGCTCTTTGGTTTTCTGTGTAGTGTTTTGTAGAGCGTTGTTGGTTTTTATTGGGGTTCGTGCTGCTCGCTCTTTGGTTTTCTGTGTAGTGTTTTGTAGAGCGTTGTTTGTTTTTATTGGGGTTCGTGCTGCTCGCTCTTTGGTTTTCTGTGTAGTGTTTTGTAGAGCGTTGTTTGTTTTTATTGGGGTTCGTGCTGCTCGCTCTTTGGTTTTCTGTGTAGTGTTTTGTAGATCGTTGTTTGTTTTTATTGGGGTTCGTGCTGCTCGCTCTTTGGTTTTCTGTGTAGTGTTTTGTAGATCGTTGTTTGTTTTTATTGGGGTTCGTGCTGCTCGCTCTTTGATTTTCTGTGTAGTGTTTTGTAGATCGTTGTTTGTTTTTATTGGGGTTCGTGCTGCTCGCTCTTTGGTTTTCTGTGTAGTGTTTTGTAGATCGTTGTTTGCTCTTTTTGTCCTTTTTCTTTTGTCTATTCTTTTGTCTGTCCTTCTTCGATTTACGGATTCTGATTACCCATTTGGTATCTTCAAACATTTCTCGCATGTAATTTGTGCTAGGTATGCTATAATTCTATACTTTTTACTTAGTGTTGTGATATGTTGAGATTTGTATTCCTCCCCTGCATTAGGGAAGCTTAAGTAATATTTATACCACGATTTTCCGAGTTAAATGATTTTAAATTCAGTCGAGCGCGAAAACCGTGGCATAGATGATTTGTTACATGAAGCCATGCAATATTATCATGTAAGTCGTTGATTATTACACGGCTCTCTGAGAGTAATAAAACTACAGCCCAGATTATAAGTATGTAATATCTCGTATATTATTTCATAGTTCTTAGCTGTTGCTTACATTATGGTATATAAATTATAAAAAGATAAAAGAAAAGAATGCATTCATGTACACCTTTAAAACAATTCAGATTTCATGTTCGACTTTGATTATGAATGGATATGGTCGAGTAGCCAGAGTACATATGTACTTATTTCAATTGAAAACTTCCTTTTATTAATAAGTATCTGTACATAGTTACGTATACCATGGATGTCCAATGGTGTTATTTGTTTTCCGAAACTGAAACTTATTCAAAACAACTACCTACCTACAATAGAAGTACACAAAAAATGTACAAGGAATTCTCAATGACATGCGTGGTATTTTTCTTTTTATTAATATAGATAATTTTGCTAAGTTAAATCATTTATCCAGTATTAACAACGTTAAACTACAATGAACATCTTTCCATTCTTGCTGTTATAGGTAAAATAATATTAGCATTAAACTACAATGTAAAAATTGAATTTATGATTTCATATCAATATAATTAATTGGTTAGTTAAAGTTTAAAAAAAGATAATAGTTCGTCCTATTCGTCCCACTATTGTTTTTCTTAATTGTGTTATTTCTTGTACCGTTTCTAACAGGTGGAGATATTTTTTAACAGGATCAAGCTCATAATTAATACATTTTCATTCAACCAGAAAGATAAATAAAAGCAAAACAATATTTCTTCTTCGGGAAGTAAGAATAAATAGACCATTGAAGTTCATTGAATAGACAAACTACCCAATAGTACTATTTGTAACTTTGAAAATGATAAAGGTCAACAAATTTTGTTGCATTCATCCTTCTTCCAAAGACGTACCATTAACACTTATGCAAAATCACAATTTTGTGAGTGGGAAATAGTTGAAATCATCAACAACGGCGCAACAAATTTGACTTAAACAGGGCGTTTGTATATTTTTTTATTTTTTATTTACGGATTCTGATTACCCATTTGGTATCTTCCAACTCTTCTTACATATAATTTACGCTAGGTATGCTATAATTCTATTTGAGTTTATCCCCGGTTTTTATTGGGGTTCGTGCTGCTCGCTCTTTGGTTTTCTGTGTAGTGTTTTGTAGAGCGTTGTTTGTTTTTATTGGGGTTCGTGCTGCTCGCTCTTTGGGTTTCTGTGTAGTGTTTTGTAGAGCGTTGTTTGTTTTTATTGGGGTTCGTGCTGCTCGCTCTTTGGTTTTCTGTGTAGTGTTTTGTAGATCGTTGTTTGTTTTTATTGGGGTTCGTGCTGCTCGCTCTTTGGGTTTCTGTGTAGTGTTTTGTAGATCGTTGTTTGTTTTTATTGGGGTTCGTGCTGCTCGCTCTTTGGGTTTCTGTGTAGTGTTTTGTAGATCGTTGTTTGTTTTTATTGGGATTCGTGCTGCTCGCTCTTTGGGTTTCTGTGTAGTGTTTTGTAGAGCGTTGTTTGTTTTTATTAGGGTTCGTGCTGCTCGCTCTTTGGTTTTCTGTGTAGTGTTTTGTAGAGCGTTGTTTGTTTTTATTGGGGTTCGTGCTGCTCGCTCTTTGGGTTTCTGTGTAGTGTTTTGTAGAGCGTTGTTTGTTTTTATTGGGGTTCGTGCTGCTCGCTCTTTGGGTTTCTGTGTAGTGTTTTGTAGAGCGTTGTTTGATTTTATTGGGGTTCGTGCTGCTCGCTCTTTGGTTTTCTGTGTAGTGTTTTGTAGATCGTTGTTTGTTTTTATTGGGGTTCGTGCTGCTCGCTCTTTGGTTTTCTGTGTAGTGTTTTGTAGAGCGTTGTTTGTTTTTATTGGGGTTCGTGCTGCTCGCTCTTTGGTTTTCTGTGTAGTGTTTTGTAGAGCGTTGTTTGTTTTTATTGGGGTTCGTGCTGCTCGCTCTTTGGTTTTCTGTGTAGTGTTTTGTAGAGCGTTGTTTGTTTTTATTGGGGTTCGTGCTGCTCGCTCTTTGGTTTTCTGTGTAGTGTTTTGTAGAGCGTTGTTTGTTTTTATTGGGGTTCGTGCTGCTCGCTCTTTGGGTTTCTGTGTAGTGTTTTGTAGATCGTTGTTTGTTTTTATTGGGGTTCGTGCTGCTCGCTCTTTGGTTTTCTGTGTAGTGTTTTGTAGATCGTTGTTTGTTTTTATTGGGGTTCGTGCTGCTCGCTCTTTGGTTTTCTGTGTAGTGTTTTGTAGAGCGTTGTTTGTTTTTATTGGGGTTCGTGCTGCTCGCTCTTTGGGTTTCTGTGTAGTGTTTTGTAGAGCGTTGTTTGTTTTTATTGGGGTTCGTGCTGCTCGCTCTTTAGTTTTCTGTGTAGTGTTTTGTAGAGCGTTGTTTGTTTTTATTGGGGTTCGTGCTGTTCGCTCTTTGGTTTTCTGTGTAGTGTTTTGTAGAGCGTTGTTTGTTTTTATTGGGGTTCGTGCTGCTCGCTCTTTGGTTTTCTGTGTAGTGTTTTGTAGATCGTTGTTTGTTTTTATTGGGGTTCGTGCTGCTCGCTCTTTGGTTTTCTGTGTAGTGTTTTGTAGATCGTTGTTTGTTTTTATTGGGGTTCGTGCTGCTCGCTCTTTAGTTTTCTGTGTAGTGTTTTGTAGAGCGTTGTTTGTTTTTATTGGGGTTCGTGCTGCTCGCTCTTTGGTTTTCTGTGTAGTGTTTTGTAGAGCGTTGTTTGTTTTTATTGGGGTTCGTGCTGCTCGCTCTTTAGTTTTCTGTGTAGTGTTTTGTAGAGCGTTGTTTGTTTTTATTGGGGTTCGTGCTGCTCGCTCTTTGGGTTTCTGTGTAGTGTTTTGTAGATCGTTGTTTGTTTTTATTGGGGTTCGTGCTGCTCGCTCTTTAGTTTTCTATGTAGTGTTTTGTAGAGCGTTGTTTGTTTTTATTGGGGTTCGTGCTGCTCGCTCTTTGGTTTTCTGTGTAGTGTTTTGTAGATCGTTGTTTGTTTTTATTGGGGTTCGTGCTGCTCGCTCTTTGGGTTTCTGTGTAGTGTTTTGTAGAGCGTTGTTTGTTTTTATTGGGGTTCGTGCTGCTCGCTCTTTAGTTTTCTGTGTAGTGTTTTGTAGAGCGTTGTTTGTTTTTATTGGGGTTCGTGCTGCTCGCTCTTTGGTTTTCTGTGTAGTGTTTTGTAGATCGTTGTTTGTTTTTATTGGGGTTCGTGCTGCTCGCTCTTTGGTTTTCTGTGTAGTGTTTTGTAGATCGTTGTTTGTTTTTATTGGGGTTCGTGCTGCTCGCTCTTTGGTTTTCTGTGTAGTGTTTTGTAGAGCGTTGTTTGTTTTTATTGGGGTTCGTGCTGCTCGCTCTTTGGTTTTCTGTGTAGTGTTTTGTAGATCGTTGTTTGTTTTTATTGGGGTTCGTGCTGCTCGCTCTTTGGTTTTCTGTGTAGTGTTTGTAGATCGTTGTTTGTTTTTATTGGGGTTCGTGCTGCTCGCTCTTTGGTTTTCTGTGTAGTGTTTTGTAGAGCGTTGTTTGTTTTTATTGGGGTTCGTGCTGCTCGCGCTTTAGTTTTCTGTGTAGTGTTTTGTAGAGCGTTGTTTGTTTTTATTGGGGTTCGTGCTGCTCGCTCTTTGGTTTTCTGTGTAGTGTTTTGTAGAGCGTTGTTTGTTTTTATTGGGGTTCGTGCTGCTCGCTCTTTGGTTTTCTGTGTAGTGTTTTGTAGATCGTTGTTTGTTTTTATTGGGGTTCGTGCTGCTCGCTCTTTAGTTTTCTGTGTAGTGTTTTGTAGAGCGTTGTTTGTTTTTATTGGGGTTCGTGCTGCTCGCTCTTTAGTTTTCTGTGTAGTGTTTTGTAGAGCGTTGTTTGTTTTTATTGGGGTTCGTGCTGCTCGCTATTTAGTTTTCTGTGCAGTATTTTGTAGATCGTTGTTTGTTTTTATTGGGGTTCGTGCTGCTCGCTCTTTAGTTTTCTGTGTAGTGTTTTGTAGAGCGTTGTTTGTTTTTATTGGGGTTCGTGCTGCTCGCTCTTTAGTTTTCTGTGTAGTGTTTTGTAGAGCGTTGTTTGTTTTTATTGGGGTTCGTGCTGCTCGCTCTTTAGTTTTCTGTGTAGTGTTTTGTAGAGCGTTGTTTGTTTTTATTGGGGTTCGTGCTGCTCGCTCTTTGGTTTTCTGTGTAGTGTTTTGTAGAGCGTTGTTTGTTTTTATTGGGGTTCGTGCTGCTCGCTCTTTAGTTTTCTGTGTAGTGTTTTGTAGAGCGTTGTTTGTTTTTATTGGGGTTCGTGCTGCTCGCTCTTTGGTTTTCTGTGTAGTGTTTTGTAGAGCGTTGTTTGTTTTTATTGGGGTTCGTGCTGCTCGCTCTTTGGTTTTCTGTGTAGTGTTTTGTAGAGCGTTGTTTGTTTTTATTGGGGTTCGTGCTGCTCGCTCTTTGGTTTTCTGTGTAGTGTTTTGTAGAGCGTTGTTTGTTTTTATTGGGGTTCGTGCTGCTCGCTCTTTGGTTTTCTGTGTAGTGTTTTGTAGAGCGTTGTTTGTTTTTATTGGGGTTCGTGCTGCTCGCTCTTTGGTTTTCTGTGTAGTGTTTTGTAGAGCGTTGTTTGTTTTTATTGGGGTTCGTGCTGCTCGCTCTTTGGTTTTCTGTGTAGTGTTTTGTAGAGCGTTGTTTGTTTTTATTGGGGTTCGTGCTGCTCGCTCTTTGGTTTTCAGTGTAGTGTTTTGTAGAGCGTTGTTTGTTTTTATTGGGGTTCGTGCTGCTCGCTCTTTGGTTTTCTGTGTAGTGTTTTGTAGAGCGTTGTTTGTTTTTATTGGGGTTCGTGCTGCTCGCTCTTTAGTTTTCTGTGTAGTGTTTTGTAGATCGTTGTTTGTTTTTATTGGGGTTCGTGCTGCTCGCTCTTTGGTTTTCTGTGTAGTGTTTTGTAGAGCGTTGTTTGTTTTTATTGGGGTTCGTGCTGCTCGCTCTTTGGTTTTCTGTGTAGTGTTTTGTAGAGCGTTGTTTGTTTTTATTGGGGTTCGTGCTGCTCGCTCTTTGGTTTTCTGTGTAGTGTTTTGTAGAGCGTTGTTTGTTTTTATTGGGGTTCGTGCTGCTCGCTCTTTGGGTTTCTGTGTAGTGTTTTGTAGAGCGTTGTTTGTTTTTATTGGGGTTCGTGCTGCTCGCTCTTTGGGTTTCTGTGTAGTGTTTTGTAGATCGTTGTTTGTTTTTATTGGGGTTCGTGCTGCTCGCTCTTTGGTTTTCTGTGTAGTGTTTTGTAGAGCGTTGTTTGTTTTTATTGGGGTTCGTGCTGCTCGCTCTTTGGTTTTCTGTGTAGTGTTTTGTAGATCGTTGTTTGTTCTTTTTCTTTTGTCTATTCTTTTGTCTGTCCTTCTTCGATTTACGGATTCTGATTACCCATTTGGTATCTTCAAACATTTCTCGCATGTAATTTGTGCTAGGTATGCTATAATTCTATACTTTTTACTTAGTGTTGTGATATGTTGAGATTTGTATTCCTCCCCTGCATTAGGGAAGCTTAAGTAATATTTATACCACGATTTTCCGAGTTAAACGATTTTAAATTCAGTCGAGCGCGAAAACCGTGGCATAGATGATTTGTTACATGAAGCCATGCAATATTATCATGTAAGTCGTTGATTATTACACGGCTCTCTGAGAGTAATAAAACTACAGCCCAGATTATAAGTATGTAATATCTCGTATATTATTTCATAGTTCTTAGCTGTTGCTTACATTATGGTATATAAATTATAAAAAGATAAAAGAAAAGAATGCATTCATGTACACCTTTAAAACAATTCAGATTTCATGTTCGACTTTGATTATGAATGGATATGGTCGAGTAGCCAGAGTACATATGTACTTATTTCAATTGAAAACTTCCTTTTATTAATAAGTATCTGTACATAGTTACGTATACCATGGATGTCCAATGGTGTTATTTGTTTTCCGAAACTGAAACTTATTCAAAACAACTACCTACCTACAATAGAAGTACACAAAAAATGTACAAGGAATTCTCAATGACGTGCGTGGTATTTTTCTTTTTATTAATATAGATAATTTTGCTAAGTTAAATCATTTATCCAGTATTAACAACGTTAAACTAAAATGAACATCTTTCCATTCTTGCTGTTATAGGTAAAATAATATTAGCATTAAACTACAATGTAAAAATTTAATTTATGATTTCATATCAATATAATTAATTGGTTAGTTAAAGTTTAAAAAAAGATAATAGTTCGTCCTATTCGTCCCACTATTGTTTTTCTTAATTGTGTTATTTCTTGTACCGTTTCTAACAGGTGGAGATATTTTTTAACAGGATCAAGCTCATAATTAATACATTTTCATTCAACCAGAAAGATAAATAAAAACAAAACAATATTTCTTCTTCGGGAAGTAAAAATAAATAGACCATTGAAGTTCATTGAATAGACAAACTACCCAATAGTACTATTTGTAACTTTGAAAATGATAAAGGTGAACAAATTTTGTTGCATTCATCCTTCTTCCAAATACGCATCATTAGCACAAAATCACAATTTTGTGATTGCGAAATAGTTGAAATCATCAGCAACGGCGCAACAAATTTGACTTAAAGAGGGCGTTTGTATATATATATTTTTTTTTTTAGATTTACGGATTCTGATTACGCATTTTGTATCTTCCAACTCTTCTTACATATAATTTACGCTAGGTATGCTATAATTCTATTTGAATTTATCCCCGGTTTTTGGTGGGGTTCGTGCTGCTCGCTCTTTGGTTTTCTGTGTAGTGTTTTGTAGATCGTTGTTTGTCCTTTTTCTTTTAGCCATTCCTTTGTCTGTCCTTCGATTTACGGATTCTGATTACCCATTTGGTATCTTCAAACATTTCTCGCATGTAATTTGTGCTAGGTATGCTATACTTCTATACGTTTTACTTAGTGTTGTGACATGTTGACATGTGTATTCCTCCCCTGCATTAGGGAAGCTTAAGTAATATTTATACCCCTGTTTTCCGAGTTAAACAATTTTAAAATCAGTCGAACACGAAAACCGTGGTATAAATTATAAAAAGATAAAAGAAAAGAATGCATTCATGTACACCTTTAAAACAATTCAGATTTCATGTTGGACTTTGATTATGAATGGATATGGTCGAGTAGCAAGAGTACATATGTACTTATTTCAATTGAAAACTTCCTTTTATTAATAAGTATTTGTACGTAGTTACCATGGATGTCCACAGGTGTTATTTGTTTTACGAAACTGAAACTTATTCAAAACAACTACCTACCTACAAAAGAAGTACACAAAAAATGTACAAGGAATTCTCAATGACGTGCGTGGTATTTTTCTTTTTATTCATATAGATAATCTTGTTAAGTTAAATAATTTAACCAGTATTAACAACGTTAAACTACAATGAACATCTTTCCATTCTTGCTGTTATAGGTAAAATAATATTAGCATTAAACTACAATGTAAAAATTGAATTTATGATTTCATATCAATATGATTAATTGGTTAGTTAAAGTTTTATAAAAGACAATAGTTCGTCCTATTCGTTCCACTATTGTTTTTCTTGATTGTGTTATTTCTTGTACCGTTTCTAACAGGTGGAGATATTTTTTAACAGGATGAAGCACATAATAAATACATTTTCATTCAACCAGAAAGATTCTTTGAAAATGATAAAGGTGAACAAAGACGTATCATTAGCACTTATGCAAAATCACAATTTTGTGAGTGCGAAATAGTTGAAATCATCAGCAACGGCGCAACAAATTTGACTTAAAGAGAGTGTTTGTATATATATTTGTTTATTTACGGATTCTGATTACCCCTTTGGTATCTTCCAACTTTTCTTACATATAATTTACGCTAGGTATGCTATAATTCTATTTGAGTTTATCCCCGGTTTTTATTGGGGTTCGTGCTGCTCGCTCTTTGGTTTTCTGTGTAGTGTTTTGTAGATCGTTGTTTGTTTTTATTGGGGTTCGTGCTGCTCGCTCTTTGGTTTTCTGTGTAGTGTTTTGTAGAGAGTTGTTTGTTTTTATTGGGGTTCGTGCTGCTCGCTCTTTGGTTTTCTGTGTAGTGTTTTGTAGATCGTTGTTTGTTTTTATTGGGGTTCGTGCTGCTCGCTCTTTGGTTTTCTGTGTAGTGTTTTGTAGATCGTTGTTTGTTTTTATTGGGGTTCGTGCTGCTCGCTCTTTGGTTTTCTGTGTAGTGTTTTGTAGAGCGTTGTTTGTTTTTATTGGGGTTCGTGCTGCTCGCTCTTTAGTTTTCTGTGTAGTGTTTTGTAGATCGTTGTTTGTTCTTTTGTCCTTTTTCTTTTGTCCATTCTTTTGTCTGTCCTTCTTCGATTTACGGATTTTGATTACCCATTTGGTATCTTCAAACATTTCTCGCATGTAATCTGTGCTAGGTATGCTATAATTCTATACTTTTTACTTAGTGTTGTGATATGTTGAGATTTGTATTCCTCCCCTGCATTAGGGAAGCTTAAGTAATATTTATACCACAGTTTTCCGAGTTAAACGATTTTAAAATCAGTCGAACGCGAAAACCGTGGTATAAATTATTTGTTACATGAAGCCATGTAATATTATCATGTAGGTCGTTGATTATTACACCGCTCTCTGAGAGTAATAAAACTACAACCCAGATTATAAGTATGTAATATCTCGTATATTATTTCATAGTTCTTAGCTGTTGCTTACATTATGGTATATAAATTATAAAAAGATAAAAGAAAAGAATGCATTCATGTACACCTTTAAAACAATTCAGATTTCATGGTCTACTTTGATTATGAATGGATATGGTCGAGTAGCAAGAGTACATATGTACTTATTTTAATTGAAAACTTCCTTTTATTAATAAGTATCTGTACATAGTTACCATGGAAGTCCACTGGTGTTATTTGTTTTCCGAAACTGAAACTTATTCAAAACAACTACCTACCTACAAAAGAAGTACACAAAAAATGTACAAGGAATTCTTAATGACGTGCGTGGTATTTTTCTTTTTATTAATATAGATAATTTTGTTAAGTTAAATCATATAACCAGTATTATCAACGTTAAACTAAAATGAACATCTTTCCATTCTTGCTGTTATAGGTAAAATAATATTAGCATTAAACTACAATGTAAAAATTTAATTTATGATTTCTTATCAATATGAATAATTGGTTATTTAAAGTTTTAAAAAAGACAATAGTTCGTCCTATTCGTCCCACTATTGTTTTCCTTAATTGTGTTATTTCTTGTACCGTTTCTAACAGGTGGAGATATTTTTTAACAGGATGAAGCACATAATAAATACATTTTCATTCAACCAGAAAGATTCTTTGAAAATGATAAAGGTGAACAAAGACGTATCATTAGCACTTATGCAAAATCACAATTTTGTGAGTGCGAAATAGTTGAAATCATCAGCAACGGCGCAACAAATTTGACTTAAAGAGAGTGTTTGTATATATATTTGTTTATTTACGGATTCTGATTACCCCTTTGGTATCTTCCAACTTTTCTTAGATATAATTTACGCTAGGTATGCTATAATTCTATTTGAGTTTATCCCCGTTTTTATTGGGGTTCGTGCTGCTCGCTCTTTGGTTTTCTGTATAGTGTTTTGTAGATCGTTGTTTGTTTTTATTGGGGTTCGTGCTGCTCGCTCTTTGGTTTTCTGTGTAGTGTTTTGTAGAGCGTTGTTTGTTTTTATTGGGGTTCGTGCTGCTCGCTCTTTGGTTTTCTGTGTAGTGTTTTGTAGAGCGTTGTTTGTTTTTATTGGGGTTCGTGCTGCTCGCTCTTTGGTTTTCTGTGTAGTGTTTTGTAGAGCGTTGTTTGTTTTTATTGGGGTTCGTGCTGCTCGCTCTTTGGTTTTCTGTGTAGTGTTTTGTAGAGCGTTGTTTGTTTTTATTGGGGTTCGTGCTGCTCGCTCTTTGGTTTTCTGTGTAGTGTTTTGTAGAGCGTTGTTTGTTTTTATTGGGGTTCGTGCTGCTCGCTCTTTGGTTTTCTGTGTAGTGTTTTGTAGAGCGTTGTTTGTTTTTATTGGGGTTCGTGCTGCTCGCTCTTTAGTTTTCTGTGTAGTGTTTTGTAGATCGTTGTTTGCTCTTTTTGTCCTTTTTCTTTTGTCTATTCTTTTGTCTGTCCTTCTTCGATTTACGGATTCTGATTACCCATTTGGTATCTTCAAA
Source organism: Bathymodiolus brooksi (assembly GCA_963680875.1). NCBI lineage: Eukaryota > Metazoa > Mollusca > Bivalvia > Mytilida > Modiolidae > Bathymodiolus > Bathymodiolus brooksi. Next base: position 70,305,413 of record OY804576.1, on the reverse strand, counting down.
CATTTCTCGCATGTAATTTGTGCTAGGTATGCTATAATTCTATACTTTTTACTTAGTGTTGTGACATGTTGACATTTGTATTCCTCCTCTGCATTAGGGAAGCTTAAAGGGATATTGTCCACTAAAATCGTAATTTTTTCATACCCAAAATTATTGTCGTTTTCCGTACTGACCTTCATGAAATCAAGATTAACACCGAGTTATGCTGCAAAAGATGCGATTTTTTGACAAAAAAGACCCAAAACTATCGTTATCAGAATTATTGTCCTGGAAGACAATATTCAAATCTATTCATATGGCCTTCTATGTGAACACGTCTTGAGCATGCGCACTGTTTAGAAACAATAAACAACATGTGGTTCTTGGGCAAAAGAGAAACTGTCAACGCGTGGAAGAAAGCGGACTTTGACGGATTCAGAGAGAAAGATGAATAGAAGTGAAGTATCTTCCAAATGGAACAAATGCAGGATATATGTAGGGGATCAGTTGGACCGTTGGAACGAACTCAAGGAAGTGCTACGCGTCCAAACTCGCGCTGAATTTGCAAATATTTTGTTTGATAGGTAAGCCGAACATGTTTTTTCCTTCTTTTCTCAATCGTTTTTCATATTTTATGAATTTATGATGATGCCTATGATCATTTTCGGTAAATATTATTCAATATATGTAATCTTGCACCTGGCAACAGCAAATTATTGTCAATGAATACCATAAAACGGCCGTATTTGCGAGGTAAACAAACACGAATTTTAACATCCATGCTGCAGCATCCGGGCTACTGGCATAAAAATAGATAAAAATAGATTTGGCCTCGCTCAGGTCAGTGAATAAATAATTAGCTTCCAGTAACGATGGTCAGCTTTTTTATATCGAAAAAACAACGTTTCGTAGCGTATTCGCCAATAATTCGGTGTTTAATCTTCATTTTATGAAGGTCAGTACGGAAAACGACAATAATTTTGGGTATGAAAAAATTACGATTGTGGTAGACAATATCCCTTTAAGTAATATTTATACCACAGTTTTCCGAGTTAAACGATTTTAAAATCAGTCGAACGCGAAAACCGTGGTATAAATGATTTGTTACATGAAGCCATGGAATATTATCATGTAGGTCGTTGATTATTACACCGCTCTCTGAGAGTAATAAAACTACAACCCAGATTATAAGTATGTAATATCTCGTATATTATTTCATAGTTCTTAGCTGTTGCTTACATTATGGTATATAAATTATAAAAAGATAAAAGAAAAGAATGCATTCATGTACACCTTTAAAACAATTCAGATTTCATGTTCGACTTTGATTATGAATGGATATGGTCGAGTAGCCAGAGTACATATGTACTTATTTCAATTGAAAACTTCCTTTTATTAATAAGTATCTGTACATAGTTACGTATACCATGGATGTCCAATGGTGTTATTTGTTTTCCGAAACTGAAACTTATTCAAAACAACTACCTACCTACAATAGAAGTACACAAAAAATTTACAAGGAATTCTCAATGACATGCGTGGTATTTTTCTTTTTATTAATATAGATAATTTTGTTAAGTTAAACTATATATTGTAGAGTCAGTATTTACTAAGCTTGGCTAAAATGAACATCTCTACTTTTTTGCTGTTAGGTAAGATAATATGTAATAGACTATATAAATTGTATTTATGTTTTCAAATCAATATATTGAAAACTATACTATGTAAATTAGTTGGTGAATTAAATTCTTTATTAAAAATAAAGACAATAATTCGTCATACATATATGTACTCCACTATTGTTTTTGTACCTATCACAAGATTTCACAAGATTTTATTGATAACACTCAGACACATAAATGTGCTACATGAGGACATAACATATATACAGTGTTACATGGCGAAATGATCATATATTATCAAAAACATTAAAACATACCAGCAATTTTCTTTATGAACAATGATAACCTTTTATAAACTTCTACATTACAAAAAGATAGGAGACCATTCATTTTAACAATACTAGGATAAGTAACATAATACCTAGGTAAATATATACGTCTCATGTTTACTAAATATTCATTACAATAAACAAATAACAAGTGGAACTCATCACCAATTGATTGTCCACACAAAGTACAAAACCTCTCATCTTTAGGAATATTATGCCACCGCCCAGTTTCTATTGGAATTCGTAAATTTGACGCCCTTAATTTTGTCATCCAAATTCTAGTTTTCTCGTTTAATCTCACTAAATAATTTTCTAATCCAAAGTCTTTTTTGAAAGAGCCATAAAATTGTCCTCGAGATGAATTTTCAATGTCATTATACCATGAACTGACAAACTGATCTGTTAAAATTTTGTTAAGATATGCTTTATCACAATATCCAACCTGATTTATAACAATATATCCTAAGCCAGCTCTATTTAATATAGATTCTATATAATTAATCCACTTGAAATTATTCTGACCCTGATTTTTTAAACATAACATCAACCTGTATAAGGAAGTACTCAATTTTGTTTCGTTATTCACAAGTTTACACCAATATGAAATCATACGAAGTTTTACTCGAATTTCCAAAGGAAATCTACCTAATTCCCCATAAACGATAAAATTTGGAGTAGTATTTCTAACTTTTAAAATTCGTTTACAAAATTTAAGATGAATCTGTTCTAATATTTTTAAATTCTCATATCCCCAAACTTCAGAACCATATAAAAGTATTGGTTCAATCATAGAATCAAACAATTTTAATTGTAAGTCGACAGGTATGCTTTCGTTCCTGATAGTCTTATAAATAAAATGTAGGGACCTTTGAGCCTGATCTACAAGTTTCTTTTTTGTATCAAAAAAGGTACCATTATATTTAAAAATAATACCTAGATAAGAAAATTTTTCTACAACTTCTAACTGTTTGTCTTGTAATATAAATGAATAATTAAGATTCTTCTTTTTGCTAAAAACCATAACCTTTGTTTTGTTAATATTTACATCCAATTTCCACAAATCACAATACAACTGAAAGATATTTAGCGATTGTTGCATACCCTCTTTTGTTTCAGACATTAAAACAGTGTCATCAGCATATAATATGATAAATAATTCAAACAACATATGCAATTCATTATAAAACGTTTCAAACAAGTAGAAATAATTTTTGACAGGATCAAGCACATTAAAAAATAAATATATTTTCATTCAACCAAACAAAAAAACAACAATATTTCTTTACCCTTCAGGAAGTAAAAATAGATAGACGATGAAAGTCCATTTAATAGACAAACTACCCAATAGAATCCCCGTGTGACAATAAGTCGGTCAGACATTGGATAATGTTTGATTATTTTTTTCATGTTTGAAAAGTAAACATTTTTTTCTTTTTAATTATGTTCCTCATCTATTCTTGCTCACATGTGTAAAGTTCCATATTTGTTTACTACCCTTTTTCCAAATGGTGTCCTATTACGTCACATAAGGCCGGTCAAAGGTCAATAAAGCACATGCTTTTGTCATAGTCCAACCAAACATTATCCAATGACGACTTATTATCATACGAGGATATATACACACACAAAAAACAATGTATAACTCTCGTTTTTTAGACTCGGTTAATGTTATTATTTTTAGATAAATATTGTTTTTCAAAGAATTTCTTTATGGAATATCGGATTAGTACTTTACATCAGAAAAAATAAAATTTGTGAACGCGTATGATTAAACTGTTCAAATATATATATCTGCTTCAGTCTTGAAGTGTGTTTTAGTTTTTGTTGTTATATTAATAATATGATAATGTGTAACATCATATACAGTCATAACCTATAAATTAGTTCTGGCTTTGGCTTCGTTAAAAAAAAAGAATACACCTGGATTATAATCGTCATATGTCGTGGGGGGGTTTTTTGTGCTTAATGAGAGGTGGTTGCTCGAATAGCTGATGTTGGTGGAATTGTTGACCATTACTATTTGAACTTTCATTTCATATTGAACTTCATTATCGAGGTTTTCAAGTAAATTAATTTATGACGCCATTTTAATTGTTCGATCGATGGTGTCATGGTCACCGTGATGGCCCCGTCGATCAGGGATTCGATCCTCGATTAGATTAAACTAAGGTTACACTAAGATTAGTAGTTGCTGCTTCTCCGTTAACAACGCAGCATAAAGGAGTAAGAACAAAGACTTGAGTCTGGATAATGAGTCCAAGTGGAGCAACAGTCTACCTGTTGGATGTTTTTCTGGATAATGAGTCCAAGTGGAGCAACAGTCTACCTGTTGGCTGTTTTTCTGGATAATGAGTCCAAGTGGAGCAACAGTCTACCTGTTGGATGTTTTTCTGGATAATGAGTCCAAGTGGAGCAACAGTCTACCTGTTGGCTGTTTTTCTGGATAATGAGTCCAAGTGGAGCAACAGTCTACCTGTTGGATGTTTTTCTGGATAATGAGTCCAAGTGGAGCAACAGTCTACCTGTTGGATGTTTTTCTGGATAATGAGTCCGAGTGGTGCGAGAGTCTACCTGTTGACTGTTTTTCCAGTAATCTGTCTAAAATTCTAGATCAGTTTATTGGTTTGTTATAAAGCAGACATCTTTATCTTCTTGTAATCAAACAGTAATTTGTTATTGCCATTACATAGTTACATTTGTCTGAAATGTATCAGTACAAGAAACTAATTGTACTCAATTATGGATAATGGTATATGGCTTTTCTAAGGTTATATAGGTGTTTAACGCCACTAGGGTTAGAATATTTGCTATTGTCCATAGCTGATCCACAGAACCTACAATTGTTAAAGGCACTGTACTCTGAAATAACTTGTATTCCTTCACTCGTTTAATGTGGCGTTCAACATGAATCATCAGACTTGCAATTTTCTGATTGTCTTCACCTTGAGATGAACTAAATTGGCCATCCGCACACAAGAAATGAGGGGTTGCCATTGTTATTCCAGTCCCCTCCAAGAGTTTATTCAAAACAAATCCTTTGTTCGCCATGATTTGGTCCCCAAGTTCTAAAAGTTCAATTATTCCACATAATTTTTGTGATTTCTATATCTGACATGCAACCAGAATATAGTGCAGAAATAAATGTTACTGCTCCATGAGGTGCTATTCCCACCAAGCCCTTCCAAGTGTTATGACTTTTGTATGAAGAAAATGTTTTTGAACTTAGTGCTAAAGAGGAAGGTTTTTCAGTGAATATCTCAGTACAGTCTATAATAACTCTTGTATTTGGATACAGTATTCTAAAGTCTTGTGGCATGTTTTCAAGAATTTTTTCTCTGCTTGGCCAAATGTGTAGAGCAAGAAGTATAGGTAATTTGTCCATGTTATTATTTTTCTGCTAACTGAAGATTTGTGCATTTTAAATCTGACTGCAAGATCTTCTGCAAGGAACCCACATTTCAATCTACATAAAAACATAAAAAGTTCGTCAATTGGATCCATTGATCTTGGACGTCCTCTGCTACTTAACTCATCCGATGCAGTATAATATACACTTGTCATCCGTGCTGCAGAAGGCTGTATTGCATTCAGTGTTCTAGCTAGGATTTAAGAAGGGCAGGGTGCAAAACTGAAAAGGGGCAATTTTATGCGTGCGACCTGTGAAATTGTCTGTCCTTGTTCATACATATTGCCCTCCTTTTAGGGCAATATGTATGAACAAGGACAGTCAATTTTATTAAAAAATGAGTTTTTTCAAATTGTCACCACCAAGTTCTACTATTAAATCCATTAAACTTGAAAATAAATCTAAAGGGAGATTTTTCTGAACCATGAAATACGGTACTTTTATGGCATCACCTATTGCATTCTGTACTTCGTTATTCATGTTTTCGGTACATTTTGATGCATTGTTTTGATCAGCTTCTATAGCTACAGAGTTAGTATGGTCAGTACTTGATTCGTGCTCTTTAATTTTATCTAGTCTAAGTGACACACATCCTATTGTAGCCCATACATTTTTCATATTGTGTCTGGTACACAAGAAACACTTCATACTATTTTCAACACACTCAAGCCATGGTCGATTTAACTTCCAATTATTATCAAAGCCCATTTTGTGACCACTATTATGTCTTTTTCTAGGAGTGTCAAGGGGGTCTGAATCAATTAATTTTCTCTTTAATGGGTTAATCTGTGGTTCATTTGCTTCATTTTGGTTTCTACAAAAAATAAAGATTGTTGTCTAGAAAAAAGGAAACGACAATCCAAAGTAGAACTGAGACTTTTATTAAGTAAATTCCAAATTTCCTGTTTTGTAAAGTAATAAAATAATGAAACAAAAATGAATCTGACAAAAACATTTGGTAATTTTTTTGTATCTCATGAAAACTTGCAATTGATTCAATAAATGATATTTATGAAACATTAACCCGGTTTTTATCAATGAAACTTTGTAAAAGTGACATAATTCGTTGATATATTCTGTCATCATGGATATGCGCATGCGTATTCCAATAATATAATTTTTGCTTCCAGGACAAAAATTCATTTCGACCCTTTTAAGTGATATTTTAACGATATTAGGTATTGTATGGGCGTGCAAAGTATTTTTGGATTGTTTTTACAAAAATGGAAAAGAAACAACCTTCGTCACGAGTTGAAAAAATATATGTTAAAACGAGCTTTAATATCTCTTTAAATATTTCCGTCCTTTGTGGGTGAAATTAAAAAAAAAAATAATAATTAGCATCGTGTTGTGGGTTTTCGTACTATTATCGATTTTCCGATATAGCGATTAACAGTGTTAACCCTTCATTCATATGACGATTGGAATTTTCAAAGACTGGCTAGTTAAATATTTCTTTGTACATAAGATTGTTTTAAAAGCCATTCTTGTATTTTAATATACTCTCGATTATCTGGCAACTTTTGTTGTCAGTAAAATGGCGTCATATGTTTTCGTATGAAGTAAAAAAAAAAGGCCGATATACGGGATGGAAACGAATATAAAATCCGGAAATGGCTGGTTTTAAAATTTCATGGTTCTGGCCATCTACAAATCATACTACATCTAAATAAAATAGCAGAATGTTTGAAAATGACCACTTTCAAAATTGTGTTTAATTTTGATGGGTTTTTTTAGTGCTGAAACCACATGCACTGCAAGGTGACATGTATTTTATATAAGAAACAGGCACTTTTCAGTCAGCTCTTTTGTTTACAAGTACCATCAGTGAACCCATGACAGTTACATGACAGGAAGAGCCGGTGTCTGAGAGGCAGACGACATAGTTCAATCTTATATAGCCCTTCTGGATTTTTTTCCAGCTACTTTATAAATGAAATAAATTTTTAGCATTACAAAAAGTATGGTTCAGTAGTGGTAGGTTCACTATTTTTGGTACTTACGTCTTTAAAAGCAACCTTGAACATTTTTGACAGATGTCACCTTGGAGTCGTGTTTACGTTCCAGAAATAGAAACAGGAAGACACGTCAAAAATAATGCGTGTGCTGTGGAAATCAAAATAAAATGGATGATACGAAAAGACATGACATACGAAAACACTTTAAAATTCAACTTCGATCACTCGCCGAAAGCTATAAATAGCCTAATCACACAATCAGCTTGTATTTACCTTGATCTGTTACCGCGCGTTAAACGAATGTTGACAGAAATATATGCTGGGAACCAGTATTTCATAATTCTATAATTTTCATAATCACGATTATTTATTTATAAAAGTGAAATATTAAAAGGGTATTTTCTATAGTAAGCAATTTTAAATATTAATAATTATTGTAGAGTCAGTATTTACTAAACTTGGCTAAAATGAACATCTCTACTTTTTTGCTGTTAGGTAAGATAATATGCAATAGACTATATAAATTGTATTTATGTTTTCAAATCAATATATTGAAAACTATACTAAGTAATTTCTTTAAAAAATAAAGACAATAATTCGTCATACATATATGTACTCCACTATTGTTTTTGTACCGTTTCAAATAGGTAGAAATAATTTTTGACAGGATCAAGCAATAATAAATATATTTTCATTCAACCAGAAAGATAAATAAAAACAAAACAATATTTCTTTACCTTCAGGAAGTAAAAATAAATAGACGATGAAAGTCCATTGAATAGACAAACTACCCAATAGTACTATTTGTTGTAACTTTGAAAATTTAAAGGTGAACAAATTGTGTTGCATACTCCTTCCCAAGACTTATAATTAGTACTCTTATATATAGTAATATATATACACACACACAAAACAATGTATAACTTCCGTTTTTTAGACTCAGTTAATGTTATTTTTAGATAAATATTGTTTTCCAAACTGAGAATTTCTTTATAGAATACCGGATTAGTACTTTACATTAGAAAAAATAAAATTTGTGAACGCGTATGATTAAACTGTTAAAATATGTATATCTGCTTCAAACCAATCAATATGAAATCAAATGTATGTAATTCACTTAAATATTCTGCTCAATATATCGGGTGTCATGATTGACAATAAAATATTTGTATTGTATTGTATTGCTTTAGTCTTGAAGTGATTTTTTTTTTTTTTTTTTTATTTGGGTTACAAAAAATAATATGATATATGTAACATCATATACAGTCATACATAAACCTATAAATTAGTTCTGGCTTCGTTAAAAAAAGAATACAGCTGGATTATAATCGTCATATGTCGTGGTCTTTTTTGTGCTTAGTGAGAGGTGGTTGTTTGAATAGCTGATGTTGGTGGCAGCGGTGGGATCTAAAGACTTTTAAATTAGTATTTGCTGCTTCTCCGCTAACAACGCAGCATTAAGGAGTAAGGGCAAACACTTGGGTCTGGAAAATGAGTCCGAGTGGTGCGAGAGTTTACCTGTTGGCTGTTTTTCCAGTAATCTTTCTATACAATTCTAGATCAGCCTATTGGTTTGTTATAAAGCAAACATCTTTATCTTCTGGTAATCAAACAGTAATTTGTTATTGCCATTACATAGTTACATTTGTCTGAAATGTATCAGTACAAGAAACTAATTGTACTCAATTATGGATAAGGTTATATGGCTTTTCTAAGGTTATATAGGTGTTTAACGCCACTTTCAAGAAATATATATATTTCAATAATATTGTGGTGGTTAGCTTTATTGGTTGATGAAACTTTGGACTCAATCGACAAACTTTACTACATAATGTTGTATCAAGGACACTTATGCGAGAATTGAGCTCAAAACTCTCATCTCTAAAGTCAAACGATTAGAAAGCCAAATAATTTAAAAGTCTCGGAGCAAGTTAACAAAAGGGCCTAAACATGACAGCCAAAATGGGCTAATGTTCCATTTGCATGAGGCAGGAGAACGTTAGTTTTAAACAATAAATACACTATTCAGTATCTGTAAACTTTTTTTTATGTACAATACTCAAAATATTCATGTCAAGCTATAATATGATGATCACGGTAACTATGGCACTTACCGTTTCCATGTGCCTGTGGTTACGATAAAGGTCTAATAAGTAATTAGTGTATATATGGTCCTTAATATCGAACTATCAACTATTGACCATTTACCTTTGTTCACTTTTGGTCATTAATGGACATACGTGAATAATAAAATAGTATTCGTCATTTCAAATTAAAACTTCTATTTTTGTTTTTAAAAATACATCTTATGTTCCCACGATTACCTAATATGTCCAATGGCAGGCCCCCCCCCCCCCCCCTAAAATTGGAAAAAATATGATTTTTTGGCGTAAAATCGTGATTTTTCACACGAAATACCCCAATATTTTTCGCGCCTCCCTCCGCAATTGGAAAAAATATGATTTTTTGGCGTAAAATCGTGATTTTTCACACGAAATACCCCAAAATTTTTCCCGCCTCCATTCGCAATTGGAAAAAATATGATTTTTTGGCGTAAAACGTGATTTTTCACACGAAATACCCCAATATTTTACGCGCCTCCCTCCGCAATTGGAAAAAATATGATTTTTTGGCGTAAAATCGTGATTTTTCACACGAAATACCCCAATATTTTTCGCGCCTCCCTCCGCAATTGGAAAAAATATGATTTTTTGGCGTAAAATCGTGATTTTTCACACGAAATACCCCCAAATTTTTCCCGCCTCCATTCGCAATTGGAAAAAATATGATTTTTTGGCGTAAAATCGTGATTTTTCACACGAAATATCCCAAAAATTACCTAATATGTCCAATGGTGTAGTCACGATTGGACAAAAAACACCAAGACTACTGAGGAAGTAACAAATATCATCTATTTTTAGAAACAGAAGTTTCCTTAATTTCCATAATGGAAGAACATGTACAATGAATTCTCAGTGAAATTACACATGGGATTTTCCTGTGAATCCCTACGCTCGTATAGATAACCTGGTGAGGTTATATCATATATTCAGTATTAACTACGTCTAATTAATATGAACGTCCTTCTCTTTTTGCTCTTAGGTAAGATAAATATTAACAATAAATTATATAGATTTGTCTTTAAAATTCAAATCTATATATACAGTACTATGAATAAATATGCTAAAGGTCTTGAAAGGTAAAGAAATCCATCGAAATATATTTTTCTCTAACTATTTTTTTTTTTTTTTTTATTATTATCTTTCAAACCGTCAGAAAGAATTTTTGACAGAAGAAGACATTTTTCATTTAAAAAGAAAGATTGGGGAAAAAACAAATACACCTACTTTCCAGGAAGTAAAAATAAATACGAGCTAAAACTCCATTTAATAGACAAACTACTAAGTATTATTAGTAACTTTGTTAATTTTAAAGAAATGTGAATTGATTTGGATGTTTTCTTTGACTTATCCACAGCATACTTCCCAAGACCTAAATTTGACCTGAAGCTGGAAGGGTGAATATTTTTGTTTTTATATAACTCCCGCTTTTTAACAGTCATTTAATGTTATTATTGTTATATCGATGTGGTTGCAAAGTTTTTTTTCATGAAAAATAAGAAAAGTTTGAAAATACGAAAGGGGTAATCAGAAACCGTTTTATACAACACGTCGAATTTTAAAATGACGAAACAGCTATAGATCTACAGTCCACCTTGCACTATATATTATACCTTCAACCACAAAATATTGAAATATTTTATCCCTAGATACTATAGTAGATTATATATTTCTGTCATATATATAATATAATGCCAGTAACAGGTTGATATATGTTATGCCATTTACACTATGTCTTGACTTACCATACCATATACTGTACAGATTTTAAACTATGTAGGATATACTATATTAAACTTTGGCAGGAGTGAGTGAGTGAGTGATTGTTGTTTAACGCCAATTCAGTAATTTTTCAGCTATAGCATGGCGAGAACAAGTTAATTTTCAATGAGATGATGAGGAGGTCCGCTTTGTATTAGACCAACACGCTGAGTTGGATTTCTACAGTGCTAACTCACTGAAACAACGGTGCGCGGGTAGACATGTCGCACCACTTGGACACATTATTCTGATTCCGAGCCAACCAGTCTTTGCTCTTTCTCCTTAATGCTGCGTGTTTTGTTCCTCGATTCTAATATGTCTGCCCTTAAAAATATGCCTTGAGAACAATGAAGTGACATATACTACCCCAATAGACAGATTTAACATTGATATAAATATATGTAATTGTAGTGACCATTGCATTGTTAGTGTCTGTTGTGACAGCTAACACAAGTAGTCCTTGTCCACAATCAATAGATGATTGGTATGCTCCACAAACACAACTCTGCTGTAGTAATGGGGTAACGGATAGGTTCAATGAACACGACCAAGAACTGGACTGTTGTGATAGTAAGTATATGTCATTTAACTAGGAAGTATATGGATGTAAGTCGAAACGACTGACAATCCATCTAATCCACTTAACTGCTTAAAAAACTCATTACATTTTAAACACAAAATGTATCAATAATACGAACATTTCATTAAACAGAAAATGTTTCCTTAACGGAGCATATGATTTCACCCTGGTTATCTATGAGGGGTTCGTGCTACTCAATCTTTCCTTTTCTGTATAGTGTTTTGTAGAGTATTGTCTGTCTTTTTGTCCTTTTATGGCCATGGTGCTGTCTGTACATCTATTTTATGTCTTCTGATTGCTCGATTTTTAGTTTTCTCTGTAGTGTTTTGTCGACCTTTGTCTCTTTGCCCTTTTATGATCATTGTGCTGTCTGTCCTTCATCGATTGTATGTCTTCTGATTATCTCTTTGGTATTGTCAAACATTTTTATACCTGATAATTAATTGATTTTTGTTTTACCTCGGTCATGAGTATTTCATATAATATTCATGAAGATAACATGTTTCATATAAGCCAAAAAGTAGCTCTGAGATTGGCGTATGGGTGTTAATTCATATTGCTACAGACAGATGAATATGCTCGGGTACTGTTCCTTGCACAAGGCCCCCAACGACCACTCCTAATTAAGAAACTGTTGTTCGTAAGGAGCTGCTGCGAGTTGTCTTTTACTTGAAGGAATACAACATTTTGCATACAAGAGGCACTCATCTGCGTTCGATTCTAAGGGCGATTAGTTTATTTAATTTGTCTCGCACAACTAGTGCACACCTTTTCAGAAGGTGTGCCTACCTGTGGAGAAACTCTTTTTAAATCCCGGGGTTCTATCGGTTGTGTTGATAGCTAAACTAATATATATTGTATACAAAATATTGTAAACACTATGTTAATATTCATTCAATAAGTAATAAATTGCCTTTTTATCGGGTATCTACGTGACAGCGAATTTTATTGCTTCAACTTAACCTTTCAAGCAATAAGTACGACCTCAAAGTATGTGTCTACACGGATATAATCCAACGATGCACTAGCTTCTTGATTTCTCCTATCAACAAGTGAGCGTTAATGAGTGTTTTATCGGTTGTTTTACCGATAATACAGGGGAACATATGATTATACTACTTACAAAGTTGACAGTTTACAATGATAACATTTAAATCCGTCATTACATTCTATTGTACTTCATATTCTATTTTCGTTTGCGCACAACCAAAGCGTTATTCATATTGTCTAATGAGACTGTGTGGTTTTCCTACACAAATCGTACGTGCAGGACATACCGTATGATAAAAACAAATTGATTTTCTGAAAGGCAAAATGTATAATATCGTCCACATATTATCAAAATGGCGAGGCGTGGAACTCTCGTAATTCCCATCCAACTCATGCTCCCCATAAATCTTCTTGTTCTAATTATATTTAGAACTGAACGACAAATTTATAAATTGGGATATCCTGTATGAGTGGGAACGTGCGCACGGTTATATAGAAATTAAATGCCTAAGAGATTTTTCAAATTCCTTTAGCTAAGCACAAAAGGTAAAGAATTGCCCATACAGCAATTAAAATGCATCAACTGAAACATTAGGTTATATTATTGGCGCTTCAGCAACTTAAACATTAGGTTATATTATTGGCGCTTCAGCAACTGAAACATTAGGTTATATTATTGGCGCTTCAGCAACTGAAACATTAGGTTATATTATTGGCGCTTCAGCAATTTCCAGCTATGTTGCATCTACCAGACTTTATGAGAGGAGAAACTTCGGACAGTTATAACGAACTGACCACGGTGGAACACTCGAGGCTATGTGTAGGTTTCTGGAATCATCAGTACTTGGGGTGGGCATCGCGACACGAACCCATTTAGGTAGTGTTAGGGTTGTGGAGCGAAGTCAATAAGAGCTGGCCTAGGCGCGACCAACACAATCGACCAAATCACAAAAAACATAAACACGCACAAAATTCGTCTGGCCAGAAAAATAGAGCAGCTTAAACGAACTTCAGTCAACGAAAATAATTGTAATCTATATAAAAGATAGCGTCTCCCACACATAGCGGTGATGTGGTATTAAAAGATAGCGTCTCCCACACATAGCGGTGATGTGGTATTAAAAGATAGCGTCTCCCACACATAGCGGTGATGTGGTATTAAAAGATAGCGTCTCCCACACATAGCGGTGATGTGGTATTAAAAGAACATGCAATGTGTTTGTTCACATGCTTCACGTTGTCAGTAATGATAAAACAGCCCTGAATGCATTCTTAAATCATGTTTATTATTCGGCCAAGATGTAAATCGCTTTAAATACATATGTCATAGTTAAAGTTACTCGAAATATAAAAAAGACCCTTTAACTCTGAGTAGTGTCCCGCCCGACATTACAACCACTTTGATTTCAATACAGGCTTATACCGCAGCCCAAAATGTGCCGGCCTCCATAAAAGTGTCACCCGTAGTGGACTGCTCCCTCTAGCTACGTACTGCATGAACAAAGGACATTCGATGTATGATTATATACAAAGAAACAAAAAATCATCTCAGCAATTCAAGCGTTAAAAAAACACTTGTAAGGCATGACCCCATAAAACTAGTTGAAACCCGCCATTTTTATTGAAGTGCCTTTTTCAAACAAGGAAAGAGCGTTGACATGTTTATGTACATTTTTTGTATGTTAGGGATATCACTTTTGTCTGTTTCTACGATTTTTCTACTGGATGTTGGAACTGTTCCTACAGTGTGGTATTGTTTGTTTTATATTTTATTATTAATATGCTTGAATATAAAATTACAACAAAGAGCATCTTGTATAAAGTAAATATATGTTTTTTTTAAACAGAACACTTAATAATGATATCGTATATTATATTTAAAACACTACCAATGAAAGTTCTACATTTGATTCACACAACCACAATTTTGGAAATAAAATCCATTGAAAAATATTTCCAAAATATCAATCTGTCAAAACATTCATTCCAAAAAGGATGTAATCCATATATACACATGTGCACCTATTCATAGAACAGAACTGCGTCATGTACTAGGAAACACTCTGTATTGCCAGTAGTACCGTTGTCAGTTTTATCATATACACGTCAAATATATGGATGGTATTCATAAGCAGAGGAATAAGAATTAACTTTATTCTCTTAGAAGAAACATTTTAGTAGTATGCAGAAGATATATAACAAGCTATTAAGAACTAACATGTACATTATATCTGCTCTTGTTTTTGGACTTTCATGTTTCTGTTGCAATTTGTACAAGACTTATGTGTTATTAAAACCTTTGTCTATACATGTAGATAGTACTTATGTACCGGAAACACAAATATGCTGTGGAAAGTTTGTATTTGATAAAATTGGAGAAAATGGAAAAGAAATCAAGTGTTGTGGAGTTTCTCCTTATTTGCCATCAAACAATAGACAGATTTGCTGTAAACAGATCTTGCATTACAGAAACATTGGTAAGTTTCTATTTGCTGCACAGTATTTATTTTTATTTATTATTTTTTGTATGTTTCAAAATCTGAATCTTTTATTGCATTTTTTGCTTCAATTTTCAGATAACAATTTGACTGGTCACGCTTTCTCCCTTACTTTTTTTTAGTATTTTTTTAAATAGTGTAAGTTTGAGTAAATCGTAAATCTTCCCACCAGGGATTTAACAATAAAATATTGATCTAAAATTTATGTAGTAAATATTGTACAATTAAAGATACTTCTAATATAAGTTTGAAGATACCAAAGGATAATTAGAAGACGTAAATCGAGGAAGAACAGACAATACAATGGCCAACAAATGACAAACAATGATCTATACAAAACTACTCAGAAAACTAAATATTGAGGAACACGAACCCACTAAGAAACCTGGGGTGAACTCATGTGCTCAGGAAGAGTAAGTAGTTTCTGCTCCACTAATGACGCCCTTCGAGTTACTTTGTTACAAACCCGGTATCAAGACGTGAATGAGGAAATAAGGGATTGTGATTATAAGCATAGAAACATTTATTCGGAGATAAACATAATTTAACATTTCAATCCACATTTCATTATCCATGTTATGTTGAAAACCCCCGGGTTTCAGTGGGGTTCGTTTTGCTCGATCATTAATGTGCTGTGTGTTGTAGATCGTTGTTTGTTCTGTTGTGTCTTTTCTTTTAGCCATTGTGTTGTCTGTTCTTTTAGCCATTGTGTTGTCTGTTCTTTTAGCCATTGTGTTGTCTGTTCTTTTAGCCATTGTGTTGTCTGTTCTTTTAGCCATTGTGTTGTCTGTTCTTTTAGCCATTGTGTTGTCTGTTCTTTTAGCCATTGTGTTGTCTGTTCTTTTAGCCATTGTGTTGTCTGTTCTTTTAGCCATTGTGTTGTCTGTTCTTTTAGCCATTGTGTTGTCTGTTCTTTTAGCCATTGTGTTGTCTGTTCTTTTAGCCATTGTGTTGTCTGTTCTTATTAGATTTACAGATTTTCATTACCCCATCGGTATCTTCAAACTCTTCTTATGCGGGTCTCCAAAAATGAATATTACTTACACTAATACCAATAAAAGTGCTAATACAATTTAACAAAGTTATACTCAAAATGAACTAAGACCATCCAATTCCTATACAATATGTGAATATCAGTGTGCATGACTGAAAATACATCCAAAACGTCAGTAAAATCAAAACCGTGCTTTCATCGGCTAGTTTTAATCTCATGGTTACCAATATGGTATTGAAAAAAAACGCATACCCCAGAATCAATGTGAGAAGTGTACCGCACATATGCAATTAACATCTTACCAATGCACAACACATTTGTCACACATGTGCAAGGGTGTCAGAAATATATTATTTAGAGATATTATAAACTCTGTCATCAGTATGTCAAAATCACAACAAAATAAAAACAAACAAGGAAGCATCGTAGAAAACTCGTGTAAGGGATCGTCGCACATTGTCGCAGTTTTTTTCAAACGAAGTTAGTTTCGTTTGGTAGGTGGGTGGTTTTGAGCTCTCTCGTTTGGAAAAAAAACCAAAATCGCACATTGAGATTTGTCAATAAATCTTTAAAAATGCACTTAAAAAACGGCATAACATTGAATGGAACATCGTTTTAATTTCTTTCGAGTCTGTATATCGTACTGTTTCTTTATTATACTCCCTTCCTATGGTACCGAGGGTTCTATGATACCACGGTATTTACGATAATTTTTAAGCTTAAGAGAATTTATTTGAAATGAGTGATTTATTTTCATCTTTATTGATATTTACAATAATTAAGACAATTTTAAGTACATTCTTCTTTACTGTTTTTAAATTTTACAAACATCTTGTCAAATGAGCGTTGACAGAGCTGAGTGGAGCATAGCGGGAACAACAACTCTGGATAGAGAATGGTTTACGATCATCTGTCAAAATCTTATAATACAGCACTCCATAGACTGATTTTCGGAACTACCTCAGTACCATAGGAATCTCCTTTTCTTGACCTATAAAATGGACGCTGTTGTGCGGATTGCCGATTATAGACTCGTAAACATACTTTGGTTAAAAATAATGTATTGGATATGAAGGAAGGGATCTGCTGAAGTAATAAAAATAATATTTTCACTCAGGTATATAACCGTTTTTATTTATTTCTGGTAAAACATTAACTACCGTGGTACCATAGAACCCCGGGCTACTGAATAAGTAATGGGTGTATATGTATCCTGTTTGCGGTACAACTAAATATCATGCGCAACGAAAAGCAACGGTCTTCTTTTGCAAATTAAAAAAAATAATGTTTTCGATTCTTGGAACGTTTTATGGTTCACTTGTATAGAAAGGGCTTTAAATGGATTACTTGATATACAAGATGCATGCACTGCTCCACAAATAATAAATAAGTGTTCCAGATCTTTGCACTTATTATAAGAATGCACATTACAGAGATGTCCATATTAATCTATAAATATCATTTTATTGGTACAGTATGTTTGTTGAATTATATGTACACTTAGATGAAATCAAGTGTCTGTGATTTTGAAAGGATAAAGATTCATAGATAGACCCTTTATCATGACATGCATATGGAGAATACATGGTTCTAAACCCTATATTGTTAGGTGGAGTTTGGTTTATAATATATCGGTATTCTGTTTTTCACACTTTCATTTGGAGGGGGTGGGTGGGTGGTCTGAGCCAAATGAAACTAACTTCATTTGAAAAAAACTGTCACATTTTGCGACGATCCCTAAGATTGATTGACTGTCTTAATTTGTCATTAATCAAAACGAATAAAAGGGAATGACAGACTGTTGAAAAAAAATTGCCCATGTCTTATTTACGTTATTTGTGTTTGTTTTGCGTATAGTGGTTTCAAAGACATTGTGTTGTGTTTTTGTTTTGTTTTACTTCGTCTTGTGTATCCTATGTTACCAGTTTCTCTGGATTGTTCTTTTTGATTTTCCCTTCGGTATTCTCTAACGTTTATTTAGAAAGCCACATTAGAAGGGTTAATGTTGATTAAGTACAATTATGAAACAGTTTGTGACTAATACAAAAACCCATCCAAAGCTGTAAAACAAAGAGTGTACATATGGAACATGAGAAATGTTGTACCCATTCTACACTA
The DNA here is from genome assembly GCA_963680875.1 of Bathymodiolus brooksi. Taxonomy (NCBI): domain Eukaryota; kingdom Metazoa; phylum Mollusca; class Bivalvia; order Mytilida; family Modiolidae; genus Bathymodiolus; species Bathymodiolus brooksi. The sequence goes on along the minus strand of OY804576.1, from coordinate 70,287,058 downwards.
TTCATGATAAAAGAATAATACCCCCTCCTTACGAGGGGATCTCGTCGTGAGGCTATATTCCTAAAACTCTGCTCCACTACAGGAACCCGCTATGATGTCTCACTTAAAGAAAGATTACTTTAACATTTGAGTTAAATGTTAAAATGGAAGTATATTTAACTTGTATGCATTAAATGTTAAAATGGAAGTATATTTAACTTGTATGTACACAATGTTAAAAAAAAGTGTACTCGGCAGGATGCATACATTTACATTTATTCCCGACAGGCACTAGCACTGAAGGCTGCTGTGGAAGTTTACTAATTAATACACAGTCACATAAATGCTGCAGTGATGGTTATGGAAATAAAAAGTCACATAAGAAAGAAAAGAACAAGAAGTGTTGTAAAACTGAATATTACAGCAAAGAAACGCACCACTGTTTTAGAGGGAGATATGTCCTACCAAGGTTTCACAAGATCTGTAATAATCAAACTTATGATACCAGGATACAGAAATGTTGTGATAGAAAACTATATGACGTCAGTGAAAATTCTCAACATTACAAATGCTGTGGGTCTTCTTTACACAGTGACTTAGAACACAAGTGTTGTGAAGGGGAAACCAATTTTCTAATACCACACAATGCATCTTGCTGTGAAATAGTAATATCTGAACTCAATATCCGGACGAACTATACGAGAGACAAGTCAGAATGGTCTTTGGGTAATTAGAAATATTTTACACCGTTATATATATTCTATTTAAACTACATGAATCATGAGACTAGATTTTCAACATTATTTCAATTATATTGTGTCGGTCAATTATATACAGTCAAACCTGTATTAAGTTGTCACCTTGAGAAAATGGCCTTAAAAGACAGGTGATCTCTTAAAAGAGGTTCGATTCATATGAAAATTTGTATGTCAGTACAAGAAAAATGTGGCCTTTTAATACATGTGACTTTCACCTTCAGCACTATTTCATTTATATCGTGATGGACGGTTTTATTGGGCGAGTAAACCGGAGTGCCCGAAGAAAACAACAGCAAGTCACTGACAAACTTGTATCACACTAGGCACTGATTACATATGTTTGTGTCTGTCCCAAACAATGACATGGATTTCCATCGGTATACATCATGGTTCTTTTTGTTCATTGATTTCAGCCGAGATGCAGATGTCCGTTTTCATGATTTTGGTTGCATTGTTGACTATCACTGTTTAATCTTTCATTTTCTAAGTAAATGTAACTCCAACTACTACTATGCGATCGCGGCAACTGTGGACTTGTACTTCGTACTTGAAAAATTGGCAATGCAACAATTTGAAAATGACATCATCATGTTTGGCGTAAATTTCAGATTTCAGTTGTCTGTATCTTAATATTGACATGACAGTGAAAACATTATATATTAAAACTATTTACCTTTATAGGTTACTATCACAAGGAAACACATAGATGTTGTGATGGTGTTGTCGTTCCCTTTGAAAATGATTCAGAGAAATGTTGTGGCACTGGTCTGTACGATTCACAGTACCAAGGCTGTTGTGGAAGGACCCCGTATGCCACCTCTAGTTCTGAATGCTGCAAGCCAAGTAATTAATTATTTTCAATATCTTATATGATTAAAATCTATCTGGGATTGACTTTCTTGACCAGAAAATAGCAAGGGTTTAAACAATGCGGATTTGTTTTTCTTATAAACGGTTTTTGTCTCACTGGTTTAAGATATATGATATATGCAGATGTTATATTTCAGGACAAGTCGTGGATCTTTAGACCTGTTTTCACTTTTGCAAGGCTACATCATGGTCTCATATGTGTACGTCACACACAAACGGGATCTCATGTATTCATCATTCACAAACAGGGTCTAATATGTGTTCTTTATACACAAACGGGGTTTCATATATGTTCGTTATAAGCAAGCGGGGTCTTATATGTCTTCGTCATACAAAACGGGTCTCATAAATGTTCGCTTTACATATTAGAGCTTTCGTGTGTTCGTTATACATATACGTGGACTCGTCCGTGTTCGTCATACACAAACGTCCTCGAATATGTGTTCTTTATACATAGAAAATGTCTCGTATCTGTACTGTAGGTCATTAACTGTGTTCGCCATACACATACATCATCTCATATATTCGCTATGCACATTCGGGAATTCTTACGCGTTCGTCATATACAAACAGAGTGTAATATGTGTTCGTCATAAACATTAAGGTCTCACATGTGTTCATCCTACACATAAATGGTCTCATATATATGTTCGTCATACACATAAATGGTCTCATATATATGTTCATCCTACACATAAATGGTCTCATATATATGTTCATCCTACACATAAATGGTCTCATATATATGTTCATCCTACACATAAATGGTCTCATATATATGTTCATCCTACACATAAATGGTCTCATATATATGTTCGTCATACACATAAATGGTCTCATATATATGTTCATCCTACACATAAATGGTCTCATATATATGTTCATCCTACACATAAATGGTCTCATATATATGTTCATCCTACACATAAATGGTCTCATATATATGTTCATCCTACACATAAATGGTCTCATATATATGTTCGTCATACACATAAATGTTCTCATATATGTTTGTTATTCACACAATTGATTCTCATATATCCTAGTTAAGCACATAGAGTGTCTCATTTGTTATCATACATTTGATCTCATATGTATCCGTCGTAAACATACAGAATCTCATATTTGTTAGACGTGGTTATAATATGTAAATGGAAGATAACAGTTATGTAGTCTAGACATCTGAAAGATACCAAAGGGGTAATCAGAAGCCGCAAATTGAAGAAGAAGAAGAAGAAGAAGAAGAAGAAGAAGAAGAAGAAGAAGAAGAAGAAGAAGAAGAGAGACAGACAACACGATGGCCAACACACAAACAACGATCTACCAAACACTACATAGAAAACCAATGATCAAATAACACAAACCTCACTAAGAATCGTGGGTGAACTCAGGTGCTCCGGAAGGGTTATGTATCACTATTTGCATCAGTTGTGTTAACACACACACAATATTGATTAATATTTCTTTGTTTATTACAGATGGAGCTATTATTCTAAAGGGTACACATTACAAATGCTGTGGAACATTAAGTTATGACAGTGAAAACGAAGTCTGCTGTATGGAAGGTGACGACTTTCTAACCGAAAAGTTTGAAGTGATTACAAAAGTCAACGAAATGTTCCATGATAAATGCTGTGCCACATACAACCTTAAAAACAAGCAATCCTATTCCAGTCGAACCCATCACTGTTTATCAAACGGTACAGTCATCCCTAAGGAAGACTTATGTGGAAACCAACCATATAATGGCAAAGTGGATCTGTGTTGTAATGGCGTCCTATATAAAGGAGGAACAGAAAGTGGTAGAGATTGTTGTGGAATCAAAAGTTATTCAATAAATACGCAAATCTGTTGTGAAAACATGGTGCTTTTTCGTAATAACACAAAAGGGTGAGTGTGGCTTAAAGGTTTTGCTCTCTTCACTTTCGGCATTGTAACTATTGAGGGTATGATATATAAAATAAATTAAATATTTTTGTTGGTTCCATAAATTAACTTTAGAGCAATGTTGAAATTCTATACATACCATACATTGTATATTAAACCTTTTTAGATTTAACAATAAAATTTTGAAAAAACCAGGAAGCTGGTGGATTGTGACAGAATGAAATCCTTGTACATTGTACCTTTATGATATGGTTGTGAATTCATTTTTGAAGTAATCCTGATATGTATACATTCATTTATTTACAGGTGTGAAACAGAAAATGTCAACGAAAGACTGAGTGATCGGCCTTTAAGTAAACTCGACCCTAATCAGAATTATGGAATATGTAAATATTGTTTTTACGATGGAAAAAGTATCACCAGTGTGTTAAAACCCACAGCAATCACATGCAAACAAAAAGGTATAATATCGTTCTATCAATTTATGTTCTAAATACTTTCAAAGGTCTTTTATTCGTTGGTACCAATTTTCGATGTTTCTACAAAATGCTTTGATACTTAGGTTCTTGAATTCGTGGTTTCAAACATTACAGGCAACAATCAATGGGAAAATTGTATTTCGTTGAATTTCAGTTTTCGTAGTTTGAGTGAACCACGAAATCAAAGAAAATAAGAACACGACGATAAACTAGTATTACTGTGAGCAGCAGCTCACTAAGATATACCACCCGCCCCCCACATCTGTCCAACCTATTTCCATAGCCAAAACATTACTGATTGTTCCGACCAAAAATGAAAGGGACCCTCCTCTCTTCACCGGTAAGCTGCTGATAAAATTTCAAAACATTCTAAGAAACACTACTCAAGTTATCATACGACATAGGGTAAACATCCTATTTTCAGTCATATCAAGTCCAATAACTCTGGAATGGCAAAAGTGAAAATCGTCAAAAATGAAAGGGATCCTCCTCTCTTAACCAGTAAACAGCTGATAAAATTTTAAAAGATTCTAAGAAACACAACTCAAGTTATCGTACGACATAGGATTTATCTACAGATGGACGGACAGACGGACGGACGGACGGACGGACGGACAGACAGACGGACATGGTGAAACCAGTATACCCCCTACAACTTCGTTGCGGGGGGTATAATAATGATTTAACAGTAATAGGATTTCAGGATTAAAATACTTTTAACAGTATTTCAGTTATGTGGTGTCAATCAAGGTTGATGGATGAGGATATTGATGTATCGGATAAGGTCACCAATGCTCAGTAAATTATTCTGACACAATTAATTACAAAATGTAATATCGAGTACACCTCACCAAGGTCAGAAGTCAAACTCACAAGCTTATGCTATGATTGTATTCGCAGATGTAAATCCTATATATATACATATAAATACACGACCGCTCACTTTTCTGGCTTGGTACAAGCACTTCAATAAAAAGTGACAGGGTTTAACAAGTTTTATGGACCCAACCTTCCCCTCTTATTGAAATGATATGGTTGATTGATTGATTGGTGTTTAACGTCCAGCGAGCAATTGTTCAACTATATTCAGGACGAGAAATGATATGGTCATGCAAGTGATTTCTAATAAGAAATGTTCAATGGTTGATATGCCTCTGTGTGTACAATCAATGGATGCATTGACCATGTAAGGGGTTTTTGGCTTGTCTGTAAGAGATATGCTATTTACTTTACATTTGTATTTTTATTTCATGGTCATTGTGACATGGTTTTGTCTGATACTACTTGATGACGTGGAATTTATGAGATGGTTGGGTCTACATAAATTGTATTAGGGGTATTGGTATAAAATGTGTAATAGTTGCATTGTCTATAGTTGATATCGTATTATGAAAAATATCTTTTGATTTATTAACGTGGCAGGAAGTATTTGACTTGCTACAATATGAATATTATCTGTAAAACAACATCATCATCTAAATATAGCAATTATGAGTGTTTACACTTTAGATTCATAATATTGTTCAATCAATAGGCTTTTACTAGTATCTAACAACATATTTTTGTTAACAATAGTGTCGTACCGAATAACCTTGTGTGTCGGTGATGATCTTGATGACGTGGTTTCTTGTGAAAATATCCATGTTCTATACATTTTTTTTGTTTACCAATCCGGATACTGTTACTATGCAGTATCACTAAACAACGGGGGGGGGGGGGATATGGGTTTTTTTTCGTTCAGAATATTTTTTTCGGACAACACGAGAGTTAGAATATTTACTTATTTTTGCCGCGCAGAATTTAACATCAGGTTACATGACAAAAACTCTGAATCAGATTATTTTTTTTTCCTCCATCAAAATCAGAATATTTTTTCAGCAACATTGGGATTCAGAATATTTAAAAAAAAAAAAACATAGCTCCCCCTGGAAGTTAAATGGTCCGTCCCTTAGCCATACATTATCAAAAATACTTTATTTCGTAATACTTCCTGTATCGCCAAGTGAACTCGATTCGACATTCGTTTAACAGTAGCATGACCGGTGTCACTAGTGAAGCAGAAACTGCTAACACTGAGCATCAGAGTTCACCCCCGGTTTTTAGTGGAGTTCGTGGTGCTCAATCTTTAGTTTTCGGTGTAGTCTTTTGTATATCCTTGTTTTGGCCATTGTAGTATCCTGTCCTTCTTCGATTTACGGCTTTTGATATATTCAAAATATTCTTACATTTCGAGATTTATAATATACTGAGGACTTCGATTTTCGTTTCTTTTTTAAATAGGAAAATTTCTTCATCCCTTATACGGATGTGTGTAAGCGATTTGAGATATTTTGCTCGGGTCTATAAATTCCGTGTCACTATTTGAAGTATTACATTACAACTGAAGCATTGTTATATGTTATTTTTTATCGTATATAAACAAAAATGATAAAAAAAAAATGTTCACCATGAACTCATTCAATATACACCAAAAATCAACAGTTCCATCCAAAATAAAGTTTGATTACTAAACTTTTCGAAAAAAGAAATATGTTAGACTTTTAAAACGGTGTAATTGATTAGGTGAATGTACAGTAAAGGAATAAACGCATTACAAATGTAGCACACTTTGACGGATGTTCTATAAGTAATACTTTTTGCTATATTTCAGTTTTGAAGATTGAAGTTTTAAGCGAAAGAATATCTAATAATCAAGTGATCATGAAAGGAGTCATTCACAGAGATCTCTTAAGAAGATTGAATTACCGGAAAACAGATATATCCATTCAGCTGCCGTGTTCTTGTGCTCTTGGCTCAAAAACAGCAATACTAATAACAGATTTAGAAGATCACAATAAACCATTACGATTAGGTGATAGTGACCTACTTTTACCATGGACAAAGAAAATAAATCAAATTTTACGACGAAAATGGGGACAATGTGAAAAGTATACATCTAGATTAGCTTTAAATTATGTATCTCAAATTAAATCATATGTAGATTTTACTGCATCTCAATTAAAATCAAATGAAATATAGTAACAATAAGATGTATCTAGGTCGAGGAAATTCACTTAACAGAGGAGATGTAGATGTTTTAAGTTGAATTTGTGCAATTAATAAGAAAATATGCAGGGATAAATGATCTTCCTCATTATTTGTGTGTATACCCAACAACTGTGCATTGTTGGTGAATTCCTTTTCAGTTGTGTTCAAGTTATTATTATTGTTTACTAGTTTAAACCGGTCACTTTTCTTTTATTGAAGTGCCTATATCAAGTCAGTAAAATGAGCGGAGGTCATTTATATATGTGTTCATGTTGTTAAAGGCATACAGGCTGTCAGAATTGAATTTTTTTTTAAATTAAAAGTTGCCAATATTCGATGTTTTATACTAATTGCAGTTGACATTTTTCATAATATCATACGTAAATAGCCTAGAACGAAGGAAATACGTCACTGTTTTATATTCTTGAATCCAGTAAAGAATCCAATGTTTACCCACGCAATATTCATACGACCTGACAGTGAACTCATTCAGGAAAGCGTTTGCGCATGTGCGAAATTGTTTGTTGATGAAGAAAGCGCATGGCACAAATCGAATCGTGGAAGAACAAACACATTGACGGAAATCCAAATAATTTAAAAGGGACTTAACAGGATAGCTATGGTTGTCTTATATCACGGGCATTTACCATTAGATACAGTGTAACTTGCATTTTTATTACATTATTCTTATAAGACATTGGACGGTAGCAAATTTGTAATAATGAAAAACACAATTTAGGATATTATTATTTTTCGTTCTGAAAGTAGAACAAATATTATTACTCATATAAAATGTGGCAGCTAGTTAATATTGTGTTCATGCTTATTTAAAGGCATTAATAGATATATATTTTTTTTGTAAATAGTCATGTTCTATAACTCCGTGTATTGATAATATTGGGGTTTTTTTTAATTAAAGGGGTTTCCAGGTAATTGTTCTTATCAGACCATCCAACATTTCATAATACATGTACATATATTTATCGCCTCCCCATGTTTAATGTTAATGTATATAGCAAAGTTTAAAAACTATCAAGGTATCAACCTCATTCGTTATATTATTTCTGATTTTTTTTTGTAATTTCGGAAAACATTTATTTATTTTATTGTGAACTCAGTTTTATTATGACAGAGGTAAGTAAATATAAGAAATCTCTATACGGTACACCATTGTCAATGCCAGTGTACGGGGATACACGGTGTATACATTAGCCATGTCATAATATTAGTATTCATATGAAAATTGCATGTTATATATATGAGGACTTTTTGTGTCAGGTATGTGTATTTAGCGCTGCTTTCAGTGTATAATTAATTATAATAATACTTGTTTTAAGTGTATAATTAATTATAATAATACTTGTTTTAAGTGTATAATTAACTATAATAATACTTGTTTTAAGTGTATAATTAACTATAATAATACTTGTTTTAAGTGTATAATTAATTATAATAATACTTGTTTTAAGTGTATAATTAATTATAATAATACTTGTTTTAAGTGTATAATTAATTATAATAATACTTGTTTTAAGTGTATAATTAATTATAATAATACTTGTTTTAAGTGTATAATTAATTATAATAATACTTGTTTTAAGTGTATAATTAATTATAATAATACTTGTTTTAAGTGTATAATTAATTATAATAATACTTGTTTTAAGTGTATAATTAATTATAATAATACTTGTTTTAAGTGTATAATTAATTATAATAATACTTGTTTTAAGTGTATAATTAATTATAATAATACTTGTTTTAAGTGTATAATTAACTATAATAATACTTGTTTTAAGTGTATAATTAACTATAATAATACTTGTTTTAAGTGTATAATTAATTATAATAATACTTGTTTTAAGTGTATAATTAATTATAATAATACTTGTTTTAAGTGTATAATTAATTATAATAATACTTGTTTTAAGTGTATAATTAATTATAATAATACTTGTTTTAAGTGTATAATTAATTATAATAATACTTGTTTTAAGTGTATAATTAACTATAATAATACTTGTTTTAAGTGTATAATTAACTATAATAATACTTGTTTTAAGTGTATAATTAATTATAATAATACTTGTTTTAAGTGTATAATTAATTATAATAATACTTGTTTTAAGTGTATAATTAATTATAATAATACTTGTTTTAAGTGTATAATTAACTATAATAATACTTGTTTTAAGTGTATAATTAATTATAATAATACTTGTTTTAAGTGTATAATTAATTATAATAATACTTGTTTTAAGTGTATAATTAATTATAATAATACTTGTTTTAAGTGTATAATTAACTATAATAATACTTGTTTTAAGTGTATAATTAATTATAATAATACTTGTTTTAAGTGTATAATTAATTATAATAATACTTGTTTTAAGTGTATAATTAATTATAATAATACTTGTTTTAAGTGTATAATTAATTATAATAATACTTGTTTTAAGTGTATAATTAATTATAATAATACTTGTTTTAAGTGTATAATTAATTATAATAATACTTGTTTTAAGTGTATAATTAATTATAATAATACTTGTTTTAAGTGTATAATTAATTATAATAATACTTGTTTTAAGTGTATAATTAATTATAATAATACTTGTTTTAAGTGTATAATTAATTATAATAATACTTGTTTTAAGTGTATAATTAATTATAATAATACTTGTTTTAAGTGTATAATTAATTATAATAATACTTGTTTTAAGTGTATAATTAATTATAATAATACTTGTTTTAAGTGTATAATTAATTATAATAATACTTGTTTTAAGTGTATAATTAACTATAATAATACTTGTTTTAAGCATATTTTATATATATATATTTATTATGCTTTCTGTAAATTTCTATTCTATATAGTGGTCAGGGTTGAAGACATAGTGCACTCCCCTTCGGTTCGTGCACTATGTCTTCAACCCTGACCACTATATTGGCATAGTCATTGCTAACACAACATTATTATATATATATATATATAATTGTTATTTATACTATTAATTCATGCTGTTCGTTAGATGTTATAAATGTACAATCAGTTGTGTGCTTTTATTGTATTCACTGTTATGAATCTCCTTTTTTGGCTCCATTTTTATATTAAAAACACACAAAACACACCGGTAATGATGATTTGTATGTATGTGTCCCGGTGCTCTAGTTCAATATCTCTTTATTTACATGCATGCATATTCATATTCATTCTGATTAAATCAGACTACATGTACATGTATTCGTTATTGTTATTGTTTACAAACTTGCAATTTGTATTTATATTTAATGTTCTCGAATTAAATAAAATTTAACAAATTTCAGTGAGTATCCATAGTTTATTATTATTCATTCGTTTTCTAGTATTATTCTGTATCATTCCGCTTAGCATGAGAATTTACCGACAGATATTGAAGTGAAACGTGACAAGAATGAGACCACTGACCTATTTGGGGCTGGGTTTTTTTTTGTGTTCTACCATCCTACAGCAGATAGTATATAATGGGGTCAGATCTATAATCCGACATCCCGATAGTCCGACATCCCGATAGTCCGACAGAAGTATATTTAATAGCGTTTCTATGAAAATAAAATATATGTTCTTTATAAGAAATATTCGCCAAGTCAAATTGTTTGCACTGAAAGATCCGTCGTCAAACTGGCGTTGCAAGATTCCTATGTGGTTTACTGGTGCATATATTAAAAACATGCGTTGAAAGATTCTGATGTGGTTTAATGAAGCTATATTAAAAATATTTTCGTCAAATTCATTTTCAAGACATTTACTTTAGAGAATTCAAAGAAACAAGTCCTAATATATTGCCTAGACCCGGAATACGTAGCCTTTGCCTATTGTTCTGATCGGATCATCTAGCAAAGACAGTTTTTTCAGTCCGGAGCAAAGTGCCTGCTACATCGGATCTGTCGAAAAAAATAATTTAACGGCGAAGAAGACGAAAAGATTTAATTTTATCCAAAAATAATCCCCCTCGAAAATCGTATGGTCGTCACTTAGAGATTATCATTGAATTAAAGAAGTTTACTATTTCTTCACTTAAGTGAATGCAAATTCCGTCATATAAGTACGAATTCAAACAAATATTCAAGAAAATTGGTAAAACTAAAGCTTTATATATTTCTCATGTATTCCCGCGAATTTTTTCTTTGTTGCTGTTCTTACTTGAACGGTGAAAGTGAAAAACAAACTATCGAACTGTCGGACTAACGGGCTGTCGGATTATAGCTACGCTCCCATAATGGAGTCAGATCGTATATAATAAGTTCTAGTTCTAGCAGTAGGAAAACTTACTGCATGTCACGTATTACAGTTTGTATTCGTAAACCTACATGGGCCGTGCTACTGAGAATTGTACATTTTCAATAGAGACAATATTGAAAATACACGAAAATGTCCAATAACTCCTACAAAAATCGTCGAATCAAAATAGCGTTATAATGTGATCAACAAAACATTATGACCAATTATCCTAACAAATATGAAAGCTATCGAACCAACGACCTCAGTGGAGTTGCATTCACAAGGTGAAGAGGGGCGGACGAGCGAACGCACACATCGAACATCTATACGCCCCCATACTATCGCATGTGGGTCATAAAAAGTACATTATATTTGCGTATAGTGGTATCTAACACATATTGTGTTGTGTTTTTGTTTTGTTTTTCTTCGTCTACTGTATCCTATGTTACAAGTTTCTTTGTATTGTCCATATTTTATTGCCCTTTCGATGTTATCTAATGTTTATCAGTGGCGGATTTAGAGGGGGACGTGCGGGGCGTGCGCCACCCCTAAAATTCGCAAAGCATATGTTATACAACGTTAATTAAGCAGTTCAATAAATAACTTTTTCATGAATGGTTAACTCGTGACCTGTAGTAAAATATTCTTACACATTGTAAATACACGTTGGAAGTGTTCGCTGATTCATATATGTATTCGCCGTCAGTAGTTCAAAGATTATTCCATTCTGATTGGTTCCGAGGTACCAGACATCAACTATTTTCTCACGCTAATTAAACATTATTTCTGCAGTCAATTTTACAACTACATGTACACGTGCTATTTAGAAATTATAAAATGGACGAAAATTCTAGGCCAAGAAAACAAGCAAGATTGGATACATTTCTGATTCCTCGACGAGACGAGAAAAGTCAAAGGTAAACTAAAAAGTAAATTCAATCTACCAATGGATGTCTGTACAATTTTTTTTACACATTTTTAACAAAAAATTCTGACTACAATTTATTTGTAATAAATTAATATCTACAACTGCACATGAAAGTGTGAAAATAATCTCGACAAAATGGTTTATGCATATCTCACACCTGATTTCCGTAAACATATTTCTCGAGAACTTTGATACATTTTGTTTGTTTGATCTTTTAGTGTAATGAGGTTTTTACGCCCGTTGCTCAAACACTTGATGTCCGTCCGTCCGTCTAAGATTTCTGCAATCCGCAACTCCCCTGACTGTAACCACGCAATTGATTGACGTTAAACTATATAATGTACTTGAAATACATTGTAGTTGTGCACAATGATTTTTAGATTTTTCATTGAAGGCCAGGTGGAGGGGGTAGGAGGATGATTCTGCAACCCGCAACTCCTAAATAACCACTCAATGGATTGAAGTGAAACTTAAACTACAAATTTGACATACAATGTAGTTTGCTCACCACGGTTTTATTTAAAGAATTGGAAGTTAGAGGTAGGAGGGAGATTCTGTATTCTGCTTTTTTGGCGTAAAATCGTGAATTTTCACACGAAATACCTCAAAAATTTTCGAGCCTCCCTCCACTCGGCGCAATTTTGTTAAGTGCGCCCCCCCCCCCCCCCCCCCCCCCCTTAACTTGAAATCCTGGATCCGCCCCTGTTTATACATTATTAGCATAACACAAATTTTCTAGACTTATAAAGTTTTATTACTGAAGATTATATCACTTGATAAAGTACAATAACCGGAAGTCAGACGGAGACGACAGAAAAAGTCAATGTCACAAGTCAACAATGATACTTGATGATATAAAGAGAAAATAAAAGATTTCACAACATCAGAAATGATTGGTAAATTTCCATTCTGGTATTGTCATTATAATTAAACATAATATATAAATATTGTTGTAAAGGTAATCATTATAGGTCAACTGGGTTCACAGGTAATTAAAAATATTCCATCGATGAAAATACCCCCAATGAACTCTATAAGAAATTTTGTTATAGTTCCATGTGAATCATACTTAACCTACAATAGTAGATCTGGGTAAGGGCATTGAAAAGTTCAAGCTCAACGACAAATATTTTACTGCGCTATCAAAGCAAAATATTATCAAATTGAAACCCAATACAGCAATGATTTCAATAAAAACACTTATTAAGCTGGACTATAAATCATTAAAACCCATAACTTGGTATATTGATGGACGGTTTAAAACAAAAATGGAGGGTATGTTAATTTTTTCCATAGCAACATTTCTGCAAAAAAAAAGAAACGTATCTAATCACATACAAAAAATGTACTATCTGAACCCAAATGACAAGATACAGGCAACAAATCAATATGATGGCACATGTACATTAAAAATCACAATCTGGATATGGAATGTACATTAAAAATCATAATCTGGATATGGATAAACAAAACAACACCAGTAAAAGTTAAAATATCAAAATAAGATTACAATTTCAATCAACAAATATTCAAAACAAAACAAACCAACCAAATCTATTACAATAATATGACCATACAATTTTGGAAAAGGTTTTTTTTTTTTTTTTTTTTTTTTTTTTTTTATTATTATTATTATTAATTATTAATTATTATTTTTTGCATCATTAGTAGGAAGAAGAGTTTGAAGATACCAAAGGGGTAATCATAATTCGTAAATCGAAGAAGGACAGACAACACAATGGCCAAACAACGATATACAAAAGTACATAGAAAACTAATGATCGGGCAACACGAACCCCACTTTAAACCGGAGGTGAACTCATGTCCTCCAGAAGGGCAAGCAGTTCCTGCTCCACTAGTGGCACCTGTCGTATATATATATATATACTTTTTGTTGTGTTTCAGTTTTGAAGATTGTAGTTGTATTCAATAATAAAGTGATTCTGAAATTTGTCAGTCATAAATATCTCTTAAAGACCAGATTTAGGGTGCAAAGGGGGGATAATTCTAGGGAAAAGAGGATTATTGAAATATTTGGGCTGGGTTGATGACGGAAAAACTGTTCTATCCATTCAGCTGCCTTGTTCTTCTAATATTGGCTCAAATACAGCAATACTCACAACACAGTTGAAGATCGTTTGTTATTTTGTTTGTTTAATGGTGTTTAACTCCACTTTCAACAATATTTCATTTATATCGTGGCGGTCAGTTTTATTGGTGGAGGAAACCGGAGTCCCCGGAGAAAACCATCGACCTGTCGCAAGTCACTGACAAACTTTATCACATAATGTTGTATCCAGTGCACCCCGCCTGAGTGGGATTTGAATTCACAACATTAGTGGTGATAGGTACTGATTGCATAGGTAATCATATATCCAACTACCATACCAGGGGTGGATCCAGGATTTCAAGTTAGGGGGGAGCGCACTTTAAATAATTGCGCCGAGCGGAGGGAGGCGCGAAAATTGTTGGGGTATTTCGTGTGAAAAATCACGATTTTACGCCAAAAAATCATATTTTTTTCCAATTTTAGGGGGCGCGCGGGGTGCGCCCCCCCCCCCTGGATCCGCCCCTGCATACGATCACGACCACGACAGCCCCCGGTTTTCAGAATGACACAAACAATACAACTTAAATACAACTTTAAAGAACCACCCAAAAATGATTATTTGATGATCGCGGTACACCATTGAAATTATATGGTGACAGTGACCTACTTTTACCATGGACAAAAAAAAAAAAATCATCATTTACGACGAAAATGGAGACAATGTGAAAAGTATACATCTAAATTAGCTTTAAACTATGTATCTCAAATTAAATCATTTGTAGATTACACTGCATCTCAATTACAAGTTAATGAAATCTAGTAACAATAAAGATCGATCTAGGTCTAATTTACTTAACATATCAATTGTGCCTACATTCAAACAAGAAATATTTGTAACCTAAGATTATATCACTTGAAATCTTATATCAAACTAGATTAAGAAATGTGGACGTCAACAGTGATAACAGGGGCGGATCCAGGGTGCGCCCCCCCCCCCCCCTAAAATTGGAAAAAAATATGATTTTTTGGCGTAAAATCGTGATTTTTCACACGGAATAACCCAAAAAATTTCGCACCTCCCTCCGCTAGTCGCAATTTTTTTAAATGCGCTCTCTCTCCCCCCCCCCCCCCCCCCCCCCCCCCCCCCCCCCCTCTAACTTGAAATCCTGGATCCGCCCCTGGATAATGTTCGATGATAGTGTGAGTATTATTGGAGTCTTGGTAATTGAATACATCAATGCAAATAACTGGTAGATTTCCATATATTCTGCCAACGTCAACAGAAATCATATTAAATGTACAAGTGTGTGTTTACTGGATTTGCTGGTAAGATGAATATATCCTAATATATAATCCAGTGAGTCATATGTGATTCATACTGATATACTTAACCTACATATCGTAGATCTAAATAAAGGAAGTGGAGACAAATTATGTTTAATGAAAAATGTTTACTTTACTAACAAAAGTAAATATGATCAAATAGAAAAACTTGTTAAAGCAATGCTTTAAATATATACACCAGTCTGAGGTATAAATCTTCAACAAATGTGTGGTGTGACAGAGTGCATGGGTGGACCGTTTCAAGTTGCATATATTAGCTGTATATAGGATTTGGATATGAAACTCGTGTATATTCCGTAGCAGGGTTGTGAAAAAGATATAAAATCGAATATAAACTTAAAATTATGAACTAGAAATCAAGATGAAGGCAAAATACCAAACTAGGAAAACAAATACAAAAAAAACCTTGTTAGATAAAGATACACCAGTAAAACAAAAACAATATCAAACTAAATCATTATTTCTGTCAAAATTTATAAAACAATGTGGATTAATGTTTTATGAATGGCTGTTTATGTCATTGGCGTCCTATCTAATCGTCTCGACCCAACATTATGTGATAAAATCAAGTTTGTCAGTGACTTTCGACGGGTCAAGCGTCCTATCTAATCGTCTCGACACAACATTATGTGATAAAATCAAGTTTGTCAGTGACTTTCGACGGGTCAAGCGTCCTATCTAATCGTCTCGACACAACATTATGTGATAAAATCAAGTTTGTCAGTGACTTTCGACGGTTCAAGCGTCCTATCTAATCGTCTCGACACAACATTATGTGATAAAATCAAGTTTGTCAGTGACTTTCGACGGGTCAAGCGTCCTATCTAATCATCTCGACACAACATTATGTGATAAAATCAAGTTTGTCAGTGACTTTCGACGGGTCAAGCGTCCTATCTATTCGTCTCGACACAACATTATGTGATAAAATCAAGTTTGTCAGTGACTTTCGACGGTTCAAGCGTCCTATCTAATCGTCTCGACACAACATTATGTGATAAAATCAAGTTTGTCAGTGACTTTCGACGGGTCAAGCGTCCTATCTAATCATCTCGACACAACATTATGTGATAAAATCAAGTTTGTCAGTGACTTTCGACGGGTCAATCGTCCTATCTAATCCTCTCGACACAACATTATGTGATAAAAATCAAGTTTGTCAGTGACTTTCGACGGGTCAAGCGTCCTATCTAATCATCTCGACACAACATTATGTGATAAGATCAAGTTTGTCAGTGACTTTCGACGGTTCAAGCGTCCTATCTAATCGTCTCGACACAACATTATGTGATAAAATCAAGTTTGTCAGTGACTTTCGACGGGTCAAGCGTCCTATCTAATCATCTCGACACAACATTATGTGATAAAATCTGGTTTGTCAGTGACTTTCGACGGGTCAAGCGTCCTATCTAATCGTCTCGACACAACATTATGTGATAAAATCAAGTTTGTCAGTGACTTTCGACGGGTCAAGCGTCCTATCTATTCGTCTCGACACAACATTATGTGATAAGATCAAATTTGTCAGTGACTTTCGACGGGTCAAGCGTCCTATCTATTCATCTCGACACAACATTATGTGATAAAATCAAGTTTGTCAGTCACTTTCGACGGGTCAAGCGTCCTATCTAATCATCTCGACACAACATTATGTGATAAAATCAAGTTTGTCAGTGACTTTTGACGGGTCAAGCGTGCTATCTAATCGTCTCGACACAACATTATGTGATAAAATCAAGTTTGTCAGTAACTTTCGACGGGTCTATCGTCCTATCTAATCGTCTCGACACAATATTATGTGATAAGATCAAGTTTGTCAGTGACTTTCAGCGGGTCAAGCGTCCAATCTAATCGTCTCGACACAACATTATGTGGTAAGATCAAGTTTGTCAGTGACTTTCGACGGGTCAAGCGTCCTATCTAATCGTCTCGACACAACATTATGTGAAAAAATCAAGTTTGTCAGTGACTTTCGACGGGTCGACGGTTTTCTCCGGGTACTCCGGTTTCCTCCACCAATAAAACTGACCGCCACGTTACAACTAAAATATTGTTGAAAGTGGCGTTAAACACCATAAACCTAGCATTAACCCTTATCTAATCGCGCTAATTAAATTATTCCGCTATTTATTAACATTAGCGAGCTTTTATAATATAACGTAAGAAGTAGTATATTTGTAAATGTTAGCATGCTAGTAAGTATAGCGGTTATTAGTTTCACTACAAGTCTACATGCTTCAATCAAATATTGCGCCAATAAATGGACGGCCTATATTAGTGCGCTAGATCCCACAATTTGTGCGCCGATTGAAATTAGATCTCTACGTTTGTATTATATTAACAGTTTATATATTTATTAATATGTATCTTCAATATTTTTGAGATATCTCCTAAACTTTTTTAAAGATAACCATTGCTTCTCAAGGACGTAAAAATTATTTGGCTTTCAATTATTTTTACTTTGAGCGTGCCTAATGGCGTCATGTGCATATAATTAGATAGTTTGAACATGTTGTATTGTTCATAATTAACAACAAATGGATAAGACGCAAGTTTTATTTTTAACTAAGAAACGTCTTTTCCATTTTAAACATCTGTAATTCTATTCGGGATATTTCATGTTTTAAAGATATCTCATATTCATTTAGTTAGTTCAAACCGCGCTCTGTGATACAACCTTATGTGATAAAGTTTGTAAGTGACTTGCGGCAGGTCGGTGGTTTTCTCCGGGTACACCAATTTCCTCAACCAATAAAACTGACCGCAACGATATAACTGAAATATTGTTGAAAGTAGGGTTAAAAACCACAACCATAACCACAACCACCATATTCTTTTAGAATTGAAATTGGTCGGTGGCAAAATATAAATCGAGAGAATAGAGTATGCAATTTGTGTCAGGGTAGAGAGCTTGGAGACGAGTTTCATTATCTATTCGAATGCACTGAATTTATTCATGACAGAGCCAGGTTGATTCCCCAAAAATGCAGATGTAGTTCAAATACTATAAAATAGTGTGCCTTGATGTGTTCAAATTCTGTGGTTGAATTAAGTAAATTATGTAAATTCATTATAATAGTTATTAGTAAAGTATGTCCTTAGGTAGCTATTGATTTGATATTGATTTGTTTACTTCCTTGTTGAAACTGCTGTAAATATGTTTGTATTTTGATATTTATCTCTTTACCATGTGATTTGGTTATGAGAAATAAAGATATATATAGAGCTTAGAATATCCATAAAGTTTAAAATATATCCCATAAAACTTTCTAAATTTCTTTTGTGTTTTATAGATATTTCTAATAAGTAATAAATATTAGATCAGCTTGCCATACACTTTGCCCAGATTGATTTTTTCACAAGAAAAGTTTCCTGTGTTAACAATATTATGTTCTATAAAGATGAAGATATAATTCATACATATGCATATACACCAGACAAGGGGTCGCCGTGATCGTGATTGTATGGTAGTTGAATTTATAACTACCTGTGCAATCAGTGGCTATCACCACTAAAGTTGTGAATTCGAACCTCGTTCATGGGTACACAAGACGAAAACAAACAAAGCAAAAATACAACGCAATATGTCTTGGACACCACTATACTCAAACAAACACAAATAATGTAAATAAGACAAACAACTGGAGGAAAAGATGAACCGAACATCGTGTTTATGCTGACGTCGTAACAGACATCACAACAGAGAACCCAGAACAAGTAGCTATAACCGCATCAGTAATGTAATGGTTAGCGTGCTCGCTTCGAGTGCCGTAAATTGTGGTTTCGAGTGCCACTCGGGTCAAACCAAAGACTATAAAATTTATATTTGTTGCTTCTCCACTTAGCACGCAGCATTAAGGAGAAGGAACAAAGACTGGTTGGCTTGGAATCAGAATAATGTGTCCGAGTTGGCGTTAAACAACAATCACTCACTCATTCGTGTAGTTCTAGCAAAGCAAAACATTTTAGTTTGAGTTCACATCCCCATGATACTGAAATAGCTTAAAATCTTGGGTTTGCCTGGTCAATGTCAAAAACAGACTTAGATAGTGACATGATTATCATGTTTATATTATCTAAATATAGCATGGATTGCTGTATTTACAAACACAACCCATATTTACATGTGAATAAAAATAATACAGGGTGTATTTGTCATGATCCTTTTCCGACAAATCCTTCTCCACTTATTTTCATTGTGACAATTAAAGTGTTTGTCCTTATGCTCACTCCAGGGTCTCCGTTTTACCTTAATGATGAATTATTGGTAAACTAATTCACGAATATGATCGAATATAGCTGAAATACCTGCTATAAATTTACATTAAACAACAATCAGTCAGAAAGAAGATACATGTACCGACAAATCAATGCTGGCGATTATCTAAGCCCTGGCGTGAGTCAGACACAAAAATGTAACGGTGTTAACCCGGTTTAATGAAATCCAAGCTCTGCCATATTGATAACTATATCTCCAATGTCCATATAAAAGTTTACGTTGTTAATAAAAACCATGATAGATATAAAAAAAAAAAAAAAAAAAAAAATAGATGATGTGACGGTCCTATCGATTAGGCTGATCTGGGAGTATTATTAATCCTAGGGCTGATATACTAAATATTCAATTACTTTTTTATTAGTGAGTACAGGCTCATGGATGTTTCATGAAAGAAACGTATGCCATTCCACTACCATCTTTTTACCTACAATAGTCTGCCTATCAATCACATTTATCCTATTAAAACACGTGTAGCTAAACTTCTCCATGTTCGTTGTATGTAATAATACAATATGGCGGCGTAGGAGTAGACTGGAAATTTTATGAAAAAAGGAGGGGCAGGTTTTAAACAGGACCGGACAATGGCGGCAAGTTTTCAAAACTGTCATGCCAAAAAAACTCATTTGGATTTAGAGCATACCCTTACACCCCATGATTAACTGGATTTTTTTTTTTTTTTTTTTTTTTTGCTTCCATGCTACAAATTCAGCTTTTTCATAAATATTTAAACAAAAAAGTGGGATTTTTTTGTCCCCCCCCCCCCCCCCCCCCCCCCGACTCAGGCTACGTATTTACATTAAATGGTTATAAATGTCAAAGTAACAATACAAAATAAAATATAATGATAGTACAATCTAATATTACAAATTACACATAGATTCGGTGAGGGATGTAAATAAAATATAATTACGTTAATAATGTATCGTGTTGTGTCTTGGTTTTTTTTTATAACTTTATTGTGGGCGCGAAAATATACCTGGAGTTTCCTCCCCTTGTACAACATGTTTTTCGTTTACAATAATGTTTTGGGTATTTACGATTATAACATGATTAAAAATAGATGGGTATTCTCGAGCGGTGTTACGGTACTTATAGTTCCGACTTTTCCAAGACCTTTCATTTTTCATTGAATGATGGGATTGCTGTTGATTTACTTAGTTTTTTTAATCTGTATTACGCAGTTGGGTAGGTTTTATCCATATTAAATCTACAATTTACATGTTTAAACTTTTTGAGATGAAGAAGATTTTTTTTTTATAAACCTTGTATCAATTTTTTAAATAAGATTTAAATTGCAGAGTCAAAATGCGAAATGAATGTCATATATACATCATTTTTCTTGGTCTTTTTCTACAAATTGAATACAAATGAGAAATAAATATATACGAAAAAGAGTTTTAAATCATTTCACATCAAATTATTTCCACTGATTAACTGTCTATTTAATCTATTAAAAAGGTTCACCTGTGACTCGGACATCAAGATTAAATTTCAAATTAAGTTTATATATATATGAGAGTACGATTTTAATATTTAATATCATACAAGTCATTCATCTATTAAATATAATGATCATATTGTGTTATTTATTACAGCGGGAGTGAGTGCTTTAAGGTGCTGTCACCCAAAAACTGGATGCAAGATTTACAATAATTCTGAACAAGGATGTTGTCATGGAAATATATATAACACAATAGTCGATCAAGATCGCTTTATCTGTTGTAATGGTAAGACCATTTATATGAAAGCTAATTTTCGTCAGGTTTTTAAGCGCTTCTGTGTTTTTATCCTGTTTTCTGTTATCCGGTTTTATTTATCTGTTAATTGTCCATGCATCATAATTTAATTGTTATGAAGCTAATATCATTATCAACTATCTTATAAAAAAGACAATATCTTCTTTCACTCAGTATAGGACTTGGCCTTATAACCGATCCGAGCATCCCTTGTCGGCTCATTGTACATTTATCAATTACGGACATTTTACGAGGTCAATATATTATATATGGACCTGTTAGGATTATATTGACCGAAGACGAAGTTTAAGGTCAATATAATCCTAACAGGTCCATATATAACATATTGACAGAGTAAAAAGTCCTTATTTTTTTATTACATATTACACATGTAATGTATTACTCGTGTCATTGAAAATAAAATATTAACCATTATTTTATTGTTTAAGAACACAATAGGCCCACAGGGGCTCGCAGTTATATTTTCACATCACCAGGTATGTATTAAAAAGAAGAAGGGAGGACACTTTTTGGGGGGCCAAAAGTGAAAGTAGAGTTTCGGCACCTTTTTTCGCTTCAAAAACGATTTAGTCTTTGTTCTTCCCATAAAATTAATGCAAATATCGATGTTTTTTGCTGATTGGCTGGTTTACAGTGGAATAACACTCGTTTTTAAATTCCAAGCGGTTTGGACAACTTCTTAGCATACTCAATTCCGGTTTATACGGACTAAATATAAAGGTGAGTTTTCATTGGTCGAAGGATTTAAACTGGCATTTTTGCGGGAAATTATTTACTCATCTTGTCAAAAGATATTCTTAAAATGCTGTCTTCCTATATTTCCAGATTGATTGAGACAAGGAAAAAATATATTTTAATGCAAGAGATTTAAGTTGTCTTTTTTCCTACTTTTTAAAATTATATTTCGATTTTGTATTTCTATCAATATTATTAAGTCCGTATAAACCGGAAATGAGTATGATAAGAAGTTGTCCAGACCGCTTGGAATTTAAAAACGAGTGTTATTCCACTGTAAACCAGTCAATCAGCAAAAAACAACGATATTTGCATTAATATTATGGTAAGAACAAAGACTAAAGCGTTTTTGAAGCGAAAAAAGGTGCCGAAATTCTACTTTCACTTTGGGCAGCAAAAAAAGTGTCCTCCCTTCTCTTTTAACATATACCTGGCGATGTGAAAATATAACTGCGAGCCCCTGTGAATAGGCTTACTAGAAAATTGTTTACTACAGGTGTAAACGCGGTCCGGATCTAAATTTAGTAACATAGCGTCAATATACTTAAAAATAGAAACATAGCGTCAATATTTTTTAAATAGAAACAAGACGTCTGGTTTCTTCAGTGCAAAAAATACATTAAATATAGGGAAATATGAAAATTTATTCACCCACGAGTATCATATTCCCCTCTGGCGTTGCCCTCGGGAAATATGATACTCGTGGGTGAATAAATTTTCATATGAATTGCACTCGGGAAATATGATACTCTTGGGTGAATAAATTTTCATATTTCCTGAACCCGCATGCTATAAATGTTTTATTATACCGAATGAAACCAAGAAAACACATACATGTAAAATACTGCTGGCAAACATATTTTTAGTCCATTGGAACGTTTAAAAACCACATCCACAACAACATTGTAACGTCGCTTGCAAGTGATGCGTTCCGAGTGCCTCTGACGTTTTCATGTCAAAGAACGGTAACTCTGGAGGGAAAACCCGCAAGGCTTCGGAAGGGGTGGAATATGATATTTATTTCACGGAATATGATTTGTGTCTTGTTCTTGTTGACAGACGTCTATTGGGCAGCCAGTGTTGTTTGAGTACTGGACTGGTCTACCCAAACGCTGCAATGCCCTGTCGTCACGATCAGATGTTACCCGTGGTCTGCCGGATCTTGGCAAGTCTTTCACATTGTTGGTTTGTGTGTGTTTTCTCACCAGTCGGCTGACTACAGTATAGTGGTAGCCCATCTGACGTCCAATAGCTTTGAAGGACATCCCTGTTGTATGCATGCCGATTATTTGCCATCTTTGTGCTTCTGATATTCGCCTTCGTACCATGCTTACTGAGAATGAATAAATTCCGAAGCGTGAACATACTGAATTTTGAGTAATGCGTGAGAGGCATGGTTCACGTGCATGACTAGTCGATATTAGACATAATGGTCACACCTGTGTGAGCACATCTTTTTAATGGAACATTGTTCTTGCTATAATCAATATAAATATTAGAATCTAAACTTAGTGTAACTTATTATGTTTTAATATATCAGGGGGTGCTTAACTTTTTGTGTGTGTATAGTATGCATAATTTGAATAATTGTTACCCTTTTATCTGATACACAAGTGAAAATGTAGTTGATTTTATCGTTTGAGGAACAAGGCTACGTAAATATTTGAGCATGCAACAGTCGGCGGGTAGACATGTCGCTCCACTCGGACACATTATTCTAATTCCGAACCAACCAATCTTTGTTCTTTCTTCTTAATGCTGTTTGCTTTGAGGAGAAGCAATAAATACCAATTTTATAGTCTTTGGTTTGACCCGACCTGGGCTCGAACACACGATCTACCGCACTCGTGGTGTGCATTCTAACCATTACGCCACCGATGCGGTTAATAATACCATAGTTTATTAAGATTTTAATCAGATAAATGTTTTCAGGTGCAGGTATTCCTTTTAATATCCACACGGAATATTGTTGTGGTAGTCAGCTGCGAAATATTTCCGATGATCCTGGCTCCTTTAAAGGAAAGGTGTGTTGTGAAAATGAGATACATGAAAAAGGGAGTGGTGTTTGTTGTGATAATGTGTATTATTCTAATGGTGAGTTTGTTTAGCATTTATATCAATGTAATTTCCGATTTACTATTAACTTATCTGGATTTATTGATAGCGTGTTCATTTACATCCGCATCTCTTCTTGTTCCTTAAAAATTATGTAGGCAGGGCAAGAGTTCCCCAGGAACCAATGAGACTTGTATACAATTAAATTTTAAACAAAGCCATTGGATTTCATCAGAAACTTTGCGAAACGTTGCCCTTATCAGAATTTGTCATTTGTGTAGAGACGGAGTTGGTGATGAATATCACTACCTCTTCCTCCGCAAAAATGAAGCTGTTTTTGAATTAAGACAAAAATATATACCAAGGTATTATCATCTAAATCGTAATATAAACAAAATGGGTGGCATGTTGTCACTGTGTAATCTAAAACTGTTAAGTAATATAGCTGTTTTTGTGAACTGAATAAGTTATTCTAATTTCAATGTTCGTATTATGTTCTTTTGCCCGTTTACTTACTCATTCTGTTATTTGCATTTGTATATATGTTGATGTATGACCTCATGTAGCACATGTTTGTGTCTGAGTGTACCAATAAAATCTTGAAAATCTTGAAATCATTTGAAGGAATCCGCTTATATAGTTGATCATTATTTTTTTTTATTGAAGGTGCTCGTGGTGAATGCTGTGGGAAAGGGTTGAATAAAGGAAACAAATACATCTGTTGTGAAGATAAAATTTCTAAAACTGCACTACTCCACCACAAGAAACAGAATCTGAAATGCTGCAAGGCAGAAACTTATAATAAAAAGACGCACGAATGCCTAAGTAAAGGTCCTATACGAAAAGGATTTCGTACGTGTAATGAAGAACCTTATCACATAGCATCACATATTTGCTGCAATAAGCAGATTTACCAGAAAACCAAACATAACGAAGACAGATGTTGCGGACAAAAACCATTTTCTTCTAGTGTGTACGAGTGTCGCGATGCCAATCTCGTTCCGAAGGGACATCGTTGGTGTAAAGCAGGTAAATATCTACTTAGGTTATTTTCACTACATATACATGTATACGTCAATAGATGTATCGAAAACGGTTTGCGTGTGACTATTTGCCCGTATTTTGACCACATTGCATTTAATTAATGAAAAACAACCATTATGTTTTTGAGGGTGGTTAGGGTTATAGTGTTTAACGCCACTTTCAACAATATTTCAGCTATATCGTGGTGGCCAGTTTTATTTGTGGAGGAAACCGGAGTACCCGGAGAAAAAACACCGACCTACTACCACAAGCCACTGACAAACTGTATCACATACTGTTGTATCGTTTACACATCGTTTGAGCGGGGTTCGAACTCACAATGTTAGCGGTGATAGGCACTGATGAGAGGTAGGGGGGGGGGGGGGGTCGAAGTTAAAGGAATTAAACCACAAGTTTTATATGAACAAACTATAATTGTTAAGGTGAATAGAGACGGATGGGTGCATGTGGACACAGTAGTTTCTATATATACTGCGTCGGATCGTCCAAAGAACGTATACAGACCACACCATAGTTCTAATAAACACAGATCACTATCTCTCATAACAGGATTAGAAATATATAACAATATGGATAATATATGTATTTTACGTAAAGGTTTTTTTTTCTATTTTTTAACATAATTTTTTTTTTCTGATATAGCTAAATGTATATTTGTATATATAAAATGTGTCTCGTAAATCAATTCTATGGCTGGGTATTGATTGTTTTATATTGTATATTTTGATATGTGTAATGTTATATGTGCAATCAATATGTGACACAATAATAAACTAATTTATTATTATTATGTAATTTATTTCGTCGCTAGTCTTGTGTCCATATTAGCAAAAGAAGACATACTGTGTCATCTGGTTGACCATGCAGTCAGTACCTGTACTTGTATAGCATTTCACTGATTTTGATTATAAATACATGTATTGTGATGTTCTGTCTGATTCAGATTTACATGTAAAATAAACCTTACATATTTTTTTTTGTTATAGCCAAAATACATTATGATCCAAATGAAAAGCTATGCT
This sequence comes from Bathymodiolus brooksi, assembly GCA_963680875.1. NCBI lineage: Eukaryota > Metazoa > Mollusca > Bivalvia > Mytilida > Modiolidae > Bathymodiolus > Bathymodiolus brooksi. The sequence goes on along the minus strand of OY804576.1, from coordinate 70,260,583 downwards.
GTACCAATGTGTTGATTGAACGACGAATCAGTAATAATAGTAAATGCTGCAACAATACAGAGATAGACAGTGATACTGAATGTTGTATGGGTGTACCATATATAAACCTGAACCAACGGTGTTGTGGTGGTGAGTTATCATCACTTTACATTTTAAGAAATTATTGAAGATTTATGTTTCATAATATGAGACAATAATTAAAAGTAATAAATCGAAGTTCAACAATATTAACCAATAAAATTAAAAACACCACTGTCGTACATTTTCAAAATCCAATAGAAATCGTAGAAAGAGGCAAAATTGACACCCTTTTACACACATGCATGACTGCTCACTTTTCTGGATTTGTACAGGCACTTCAATCAAAGTGGCTGGATTAAATTAGTTTATGATTAAAATTGTATGTATTTTAACAATGCTGTCCCCATTATTAATCATGATTGATTCATTGGTTGATGCTTAACATGCAGCGTCAAATATTTATGGATATTCAAGACGATAACAGGTTCAACAATGAATATCTCATAAAGGGCTACACTGGACACAGCATGAAACAACCAAGGCAAGTCCACAACCACCAGTTTAACAGAAATCCCTTTTAACTCGAAATGGAAAAGTGATAGAGGAATTCCACTGGAATACTACCCTAAGCCCTTGTCACAATAAAAAAAGAAAGTATGAATATAAATGAAATGTTTTCGACACTGATATTGTAGTATGATATACCAAAATATAGGAAGACATATCCAGTTGATGGTTGGATAAACTTATTGGTGTTTAATGCTACTTTCAACAATATTCAAGAATATATCATTGACAGTCAGTTTTATTGTTAGAGGAAAGCTCCACTAGAAATCATGCCTCAAGAAACTGTCAAACTTTATCAAACACAAGTGAATTAAGTTCACCTTGCCAGTCATGAATCCAACTATTTTTACTCCCCTACTTGAGTAATGATAGTCAATGATAGGTAGATGTATCAAATCCAACTATCATAAGATCATGGCCACAATATATCACAATGATAATTATTTAATTCTTCCAGGAAAAGTTTTACAGAAGCATATCAAATGTTGTGATGGAATGCCATTGGACACCAGGAACTCTGTATGTTGCCAAACAGATATGGGTCAAAGACTAATTGATAAGCAGACAGTATTTCAAGACAAGTGTTGCCATGTCAACGGCCATATACAGTTATATGACAGTATAAAACAACAATGTTCTTATAAAGGAATTGTACAAAAGGCCAAGCCTATGTGTATGTCTGAAGAGTACAGCTCTGGGAAAGATTTGTGCTGTCAAGAAAGAACTTATGTTAAAGATGGTCACATGTTAAACATGAGTTGTTGTGGACATACACCATTCTTTACAACCAATCAGACATGTTGTAATGGGAAGGTACAAATAAGCAGGTACTGAGAAAGCATTGTTAAATCATAGATAAGGATATTCATTGGTTATATGAAAATTCATAGGCTGGTCGAATTAGAAAAAAAGAACTGTTTTGACTAGAATATTAATTAAATTTAATTAAAATGAACTGGTATAATAGGCTATGTTAGGGTAGTATAGCATATTATAACAGAAGAGTTTGAAGATACCAAAGAGGTATTCAGAATCTGTAAATCAAAGAAGGACAGACAACACAATGACCAAAAGAAAAAGGATGAAAGGACAAACAACGATCTACAAAATATACACATAAAACTAAAGATCGAGTAACAAGAACCCCACTAAAAACAGTGGGTGAACTCACGTGCTCCGGAAGGGTAAGCAGTTCCTGCTCCATTAGTGGCACCCGGCATGTTAATCTAGTTACAAACCCGGTGACAAGTCATGAATGAGGAAAGGACCAAGAATTGTTTACGACAAATGGAACATATCCGTGATCATTTGTGACACGGATATTCCATAATGGTCAACTTTCAAGGATGACTTTAACTTAAGCAATAGGAACCCTTGGTTCAGAAGCTTCCTTGTTAGCAGCAACCATCTATCAAGGAAATCCTTATAGGAATTACAAGCTCTGGAATATCGTATCAACTGAGAGATATATACTCTGGAATGTTGCTACATATAAATGGAAAGTTCACAATGTGAAAATTGAAATCATCTATTTTGTTGTAAAGTTTCGTTCTTAACCACCCAGCTGATTTTAATCAGATTGGAAGAAAAACAAAATACTTCAATAATTGTGTTTATTTATGAATTTTAAAATAAATGGTTTGTATATGTAACTGAATATGAAATACCACTTCACACTTAGAAAACAGTTATAATACAACACTTTTCACTTTTGTTTTTCATCTAACAGTATTTAATATAAAAAAAAATTAATACAAATTGCAACAATTTATAGAAAGTTAACATATTCATTAAATTTTAATTAATTGACTTAAGGATTATGGACATGAAAGCAAATTTGTTGAATTGGAAAGAATTTTGCTGTTTCTCATTACTATCTGTATCATGAAGTTATAAAATGACTGATCTCCATCATGCTATACTCAATTCAGTGCCATTATATAAAAGGCCAGAACAAATATTAGGTACAAGGAGATAAAACAAAGAAATACATATATCAGACAAAGAAAATACAAATTAATCTTTTACTAATTTAACCTTGCACAGTAATGTATATGTGTGTCGGTAGTATCGATTTTGCCTCTTTCTACGATTTTTCTGGGTTTTTTTCCATTTCATTACTATATATCATTTTTGAACTCATTTATTTTTCAGTCAATGTCCTAGAGAAATTGTAGGGAATGAAATGTGTGGTAATACAGAATACAATAGAACTGCTGACTTGTGTTGTCAAGGAATACTTGTAAAGAAAGGAATTTTACAAAACAAGAAATGTTGTGGTATAAAACCATACCTGACAACCAGTCAAACCTGTTGTTCTGGAAGTATAATATTCATTATCAGGTAATTATAATCATGTCATGAATATTTAGAAGTCAACAAGGGAGATAACTGCATAATAAAATGAATATTTTAAGCAACATTCCATCTATACATGGCATGCAGCTTGGTAACAGAAGAAAATTAAAGAGAAATAATTCTACCCCTTACTTTTCTATGGCTCGAATACAAGAGAATTGTTATATTTACAAACATCAAAGGGTTTGAGCCCTGGTTGGGTCAAACCAAAGACTATTAAAATGGTATTTGTTGCTTCTCAGAGCTAAACACACAGCACTAAGGAGAAAGAGTAAAGACTTGTTGCCTCGGAATCAGGACAATGTGTCTGAGTAGAGTGACATGTTTATGTTGTTTCAGTGAGCTAGCACTATAAAATCCAACTAAGCTTGTTGGTCTAGTACAAAGCTGACATCATTATCATCTCATCAAATGTAACTTGTTCTCGCCTTGATATGGCTGAAAAACTGCTCATTTGGTGTTAAACAACAATCACTTAATCTTTTCGGAAATGTTGCAAATATCAATCAGGGTAGCAATTGAAGATTTAATTCTAAATAGATAGCAAGACAGTAGGACTGACACCTTTGTCCACTTTGAATGATATTTTTCCTGACAGGGCCGTCATGGTATGGTAGTTGGATTTACAACTACCTGTGCAATCAGTTCCTTTCACCACTAAAGTTATGAGTTCGAACCCCATTCATGGTGAGGTGTACTCGATACAACATTATGTAATAAAGTTTGTCAGTGACTTGTGACAGGTCAGTGGTTTTCTCCGGGTACTCCGGTTTCCTCCACCAATAAAACGGATTGCCACGATATAACTGAAATATTCTTGAAAGTGGCAGTACACATCATAAACCATCAACCTATTCTTTCTCCCTGATGATATCTTTCCTCCCTAAATAATATTCTTGCTCCCTCTATTCATACTTATTGTTTATATATTAAAGCTTTCAAACAAATTACCATAATATTTTTATTACATTTACAAAAAGTATCATTCTCACTAACACAGACAATGAAGAGCTACGATTACTAAATATTTTCACACATTCTTGTTGGTATTTTATAAAAATGAAACCTGAGTTTTTGTGCTTGCAGTGAATCTGGTATCCTTGATCCTTGTTCCTGTCCAGCTGTGTGTATTGACAGCTGGCTTGGAAGTGATACAGCAAGATTTAGGCTCCTAAAAGAAAAAAAATACAAAGGTATATTTTTATTATTCTGATAACGGCCTAAAAGTCTTTATCATATAAAAACCACATGGTTTAACGGTTAGTATGCTAGTCTGGAATGCAGGAGGTTTTTGGGTTGGATATATAACTACCTGTGCAATCAGTGCCTATCACCACAAATGTTGTGAGTTCGAATCCCACACATGGCAAGGTGTACTCCATACAACATTATGTGATAAGGGTGGTCAGTGACTTGAGGCAGATCAGTGGTTTTCTCAGGGTACTCTGGTTTGGACCGTTTCCCCCAACAATAAAACTGACCACCACGATATAACTAAAATATTGTTGAAAGTGGCATTAAACTCTATAACCCTAACCCTAACCCAGAAGGTTTTTGGCTCAATACCTGATCTTTTCAAATCAAGGAATAAAAAACTGGTTTCAACCCCAGCATTAAGAAGTAAGAATAAAGGCTGGTTAGATTAGATTCAAGATAATATGTCAAAGTAGAGAGATATGTCTACATGAGGACTACTGTTTCAATCAACTATTACTATTTAAAAAAATCCAACTTAAAGATGTGTTGGTCAAATACAAAGCAATCATCAACATTAAAGTGAAAAAGTGTTTACTAAGCATTAAATTACAACCAATTACTAATTAGAATGTTATAAGATATTATAATAATACAAAAAAGTAGGGGCCATCGTGGTCGTGATTGCATGGTTGTTGGATTTACAACTACCTGTGCAATCGGTGCCTATCGCCACTAAAGTTAAGAGTTCGAATCCCACTCATGGCAAGGTGTACTCGATACAACATATTATGTGTTAAAGTTTGTCAGTGACGTAAGGCAGGTCGGTGGTTTTCTCTGGGTATTCCAGTTTCCTCCACCAATAAAACTGACCACCACGATATAACTGAAATATTTATGAAAAAGGCTTTAAACACCATAAACGTAACCCCTAACCCCAATAAAAAAGAAAATTATTCTTGCAATGATTGAGGTAAAAAATTGCTTACTTAGCATTAAATTACAACCAATCACTAACTACAATGTTATATGAAACTATAATAATACAAACAAGATTGCTATGCCATAGCCAATGTCCCCCGCTTATTTACATAGATCTGTGTATAAATTACTTTCATAAGTTCCTATGACTGAAATGGACTAATCTTTAAAGAAGCTGTGTCGTCAATAATCAGTCAAGAATTTTGCTTGTGTTCTAGCAAGCCTTTATATGGGTTCTATATTAGAAATCATTTGTTATTTTAATTGTGCTAGCTATTGTATATAAAAAATGTTATACAGAAAAAAGTTTTGGATGTCAGGAAATTTGGGGAAAGAGCTACATTGAATGATTACAGTCAATAGGATATTATGATGTCTGGGCAGTATTTTAATATGTTATTAGTACTTACAGAATCACTTTAATCTTGATGCCCTTAAAATTTAATTGGATTCTACAAAATTAAACGTAAATAACTCGCCATTTTCAAATCGCTTTTGTCACTATCACATTCCTCATGTGGGAAAACCCTACTTATCAATTTTCATTGAAATTGGAGCACTTCGAAATTTTACGCATTTTGGCGGCCATCTTAAAAATGGCTGCCAAAATGACCGCCATTTGGAAATCGCATTGGTCACGATCACATTCCTCTAAAAACCCCTAAATATCAATTTTCTTTGTAGTTGGAGCATTGGAGCACTTCGAAATTTGCTATGTGTTTTGGCGATCATATTGAAAATAGCTGCCAAAATGGCCACCATAATGGCTGCTATGGCCACCATTTTTAAATCGCATTTGTCACTATCACATTCCTCAGGTCGAAAATCTTCTAAATATCAATTTTCGTTAAAAATGGCCACCATTCTCACAATTTTTTTCGAACTGTGCCCAATTTCGAACTTAAGCTAGAGATTCCTAATATAATGCTTGTGTAAGTTTGAAATCAATTGGTCAACAAATAAAAATCTTAGAGCGCTTACAACATATCTCGGACAAATGGACAGACTAACGCCCGGCATTTCCATATCACCCGCTCCGCTTTGCGGGGGTGGGGGACAAAAAGTATTGATGTGCTAGAGTCAGCATCTACAAAAACATAGCAAAAAATAATCTTGTGTTTTTCAGTGTTTAATATAAAGAGGAAGGAATTAGAAATTGGGAAATCGATTTGGATTTTAATCAACAAGAAAAACAAAGACAAGAAAAAGAAAAAGAACAAAAGGAATGGTTTAAACTCAAGGAAAGGAAGAAAACAGAGAAGAAATAGAAATAACAGAACCGTTACAAAAGTAAAAATAACATTCCCTCACGAATGTGAATGTGCATATGGCAAGGTAAAGAGATTAAAATTATTAACTTTGGACCACTCTCCCTCAGGTCAAATACAAGGACAGTATTACCTTTATAAAAGATCAAAGGTCGGAAAGAACAAGATCAAAGACAAAGTCAACAATAGATTAAGAAAATTAAAAAATATATGAGACTTAACAACAACAGTCCAAATTTTACATATTGAATAATATTCTTTATTCTAAGATTTAGGAGTTTTGCAAATATGTCACTTTTCGGAAAGAGGGAATTGGATGTAAAATCTACACACATGGAAGAAAGCGTTACCAGTGACAACGAAGAACAGAAGATAAAAAAAGATTGAGATTTTGTTTCTGACAGGTTTAATTTCTAAGAAAATGTTGTACTTATCACAATCTAATTTAAATTAGATATTTAAAGGATTATTTTTTAACATGCCAATCCACTAACATGTCAGTGGATTGCTGTTTAAATATTTTTAACATACAACAAAGATCTAGGTTTTAATTACATTTTACAATTCATTATGTGAAGTAAAAGGATATATGTACTCACAAAACTTATCACTGCCAAATCATCAGGTATTATAGCTATTGTGATATCAAAATGATCTCAACAAAATGTATATACATGTATTTATGAATCATTTATCTTATTGCCTTTGGAGACCCAATTATCAAGATGGGGAAGGTTGGGATCCCTTTATGGGTTTAACCCTGCCACATTTTTATGCCTGTCCCAAATCAGGACCTTAATTTTGGAGTCGTATGTCATGGTCCTTTTTATGTTCATTGATTTGAGATAAGAGATGATTGTTCGTTTTGTTGATATTGGTGGAATTGTTGACCATTATAGTTTGAACTTTTTTTTATAAACAATATGTGGTTTGTCACAAAAAGCCAATGAAATAGTGTGGATTTTTTTGGGTATTTTAGTTAACTTGCAAGATTTTGGAAATTCAAATTTTAAAATTCTATAGTTTGTTGGTTTGAACACAATGATTTACATTTTTTTAAAGAAATCACTTAACAACTGAAACAAATGATATACTTTGCCCCCAAAAGACAATTTAACAAACGTACATTTTAAGATAGTCCGTACAATGTATATATTTAAATTTATGAATCTTTTCTGATGCATTTTCATATTTCATACTAGATTTATAATGACCTCATTTCAAACTTACACTTGTGAGAAATATTTCTGTACTTCAGCAGAAATCTTCAATTAAAACATATTAATTTTTCAGGACAAAATTTATAAATGGCATTTACCATATAATGAACTTTTTTACATGCATTCTGATAAATTAGAGAGAAAAAAACATCCATGTGTAGACTGAAGAATGGCAAATATTATATAACAGATTGTATAAGCCAATATCCATGACGTGTTCCTAGAAAGATTTCTAGTCAAATATTAACTTAACATTATAATCAGGAAGTTAGCCATAACATTTTCATAATCAAGTAGTCAGCCTGAACATTTTCATAATCAAGTAGTCAGTCTTAACATTTTCATAATCAAGTAGTCAGCCTGAACATTTTCATAATCAAGTAGTCAGTCTTAACATTTTCATAATCAGGTAGTCAGCCTGAACATGATCATATCGAGAAGTCAGTCTGAATATTATCATAACGAGGTAGAGAGCATGTCAGTATTAAAATAACCAGGCAGCTGAGTGAGTGTGGATATTCTCATAATCAGGTAGTTGACATGAATACTTGAATATTGCCATAATGACAGTGTGAACTAGTTAAATGCAGAAATGTTAATTTGCTTCAAATTTTTATATTTGTATTTTTGATATTTATTATCATAATGAGGCAGTATTTTCGATAAAGTTTTTATTTATTTATTTATTTATTTCATCTGTACCATTTATCTTGCTATAAAATTGATCTTTACAGTTTCTTTCATGTTTATGAAAATCTATGGCACACAAGGAGAATTTTGTGAAACTGCTATTTATTATGAAGTAGAAAACCAATATATTGCTATTAGGAAGTCATACAATCTAAAATTGGGATAACTCCTTATGATTATTGAGAAGATAATTACAAAGCTTACAACTCTCATTTATTACAATTTTTCATCAAATATTGAATTTTATCCACATGTTTGCTTGATCCTTATTAAAGTCATACATCATTTCTCAAATAAATGTTGTTAAAGAAGAAGCATATAAGGGGAAATCACTCTTGAAAGGTACAAACTCTACAGGAAATCTGACAGTTACAAATTGATTCTTCAAATGGTGTGTGTCACTTCCCATATACAGGTCCATACAGAATAGGTCAACTTTTTTAACTTTCAAATTTATGATTTTGGTATCAAATTGTCTACTTTAAAATATCAATAGGAGAGGATTTTTCAGTTATTATAAATTATAGGGTCATATTTCTACAAGTCCCACACTTTTTAGCCACAACATAGCTTTGATACATAATATTGGTCTTACAAAATGCAATCCTATCTGATAATTGTGTAACCTGTATCATGTATCTTTTTTTTTTTTTATCAATATATGAATGGGTATGGTTCTAGTACTGCAAATATTTAAATACATAGGATTTAAGTACTGAGGGGATATATGAATGGGAGAGGGGTTTTCAAACTCAAGATATGACTTCTTACCAAAATGACCCCCCCCCCCCTCCAGGTGCATGTAAAAAATAAAGAAATCATAAAAAAAACATATTTTTCAATGACTACAGATTGAAATATCTATTAAAGTCTGAAATATCTATTAAAGTCTGCACCTCAAACCCAATAATTTTGAAAATTTTCATTTACTGACAAAAAACATCATGTTTATTTGTGTATCTTACGAATTTAGTTTGATAATTGTGAGAAAAAAAACTTGTTGATGTTTTTGTTAACTTTATTATTGAATAACTGGAAAATTAGGATAATCTGCAGACATTTTATGTGAAATCCTATAAAAATGTTGACTTCTTCATCTTTAATCTTGAATCATTAAGTGGAAATTTACAGGTCTGTGTTGTTTCATTTGAAATAAACCTCATTTAAAAGTATCAATATTTTAAATAACAATGGTTATAAATATAGGTTTGATATTGACATAAACATGTTTTCGCAAAATGAGCTTGTGTTATTGTCACAGATTCATAAGCAATAACCAATCAGCATTTTATTTTTTTGTTACTAAGTTATTATTATACAACACAAAAACAGCTGAATTACGGAAGTTATATATATATCAATTGACTTATGTAAAGAGTCCAACGACCTTAATAGTATGTGAGGGAAGTAAATTTGGAAAGTTTTGAATATATATGTATATATTTTTGTTTAACACTAACGTTTTTGTGTTTTTTCAGTTTGCATATATAACAACCTTTATTTTCTCTCCAAATTTATTCTGCAAAATGTTTATCAATAGATTTTAAAATTAATACAATTTTGAATATTCATTATCAGTTCATCTGACATATGACCTGATAAGTCATGAGGAGTACATTAAAGTAGTATTTTTCTATCTCAGTTCATCTGACATATGACCTTAAAGTAGTATTTTTCTATCTCAGTTCATCTGACATATGACCTTAAAGTAGTATTTTACTATCTCAGTTCATCTGACCTGATAAGTGGTGTGGCCTTTGGTGGGAGTGACCTCATAAAAGAGGGACTATAGCTACTGTATTTAATTTAATTACCCCTGTGGTAAAATTAAGAAATTTAATTTTGGTTTGAAAAAAAACCCTTTAATGTAGGAGTTCTCATTACTGAAGACCTAATGGTGACACTGTGAGAAGGAATAGTAATGGTGATATTGAATGAAGAAATAAGTGATTAATGATGTTTTTTAAAATGAGAGGACATTAGAAAACAGCGATATTACTAAGCGTCCTTGACAATTGGAATCTTTTCAGCACTTACGTGATATGAAACATATTGGTTTTAAACATCAAAGGGAAAGTAAACAAAATAGCGATAATGGTTTTAATTGGAGTTTCTTAAATGTAACCTTTACGTCAATATCCTTACATGTTAAAATAATAGATTTACCAGAAATTGTATATCTCTTCATTAAATTAAATACAGTAGCTATAGTCCCTCTTTTATGAGGTCACTCCCACCAAAGGCCACACCACTTATCAGGTCAGATGTCAGATGAACTGAGATAGTAAAATACTACTTTATTGTACTCCTCATGAGAGGCTACTTCTTTTCTGATACAATTTTTTATTGCAGAAGGGGTGGTCTTTTAAAGGGGGAACTACTGTAGTCAAGTAGTTTATGCATAACTTTCTTCCTCCACTAATAAAACTGACCACCACGATATAGCTGAAACATTGTTGAAAGTGGTGTTAAACACAATAGCCCCTAACCATTATCAATTTTTTATTATAATTACATGTAACAGTTATCATATTTGTTTTTGTTATTATAAAGCAGGATGTTTCGTTGAACACTAGTCAAATGATGTCAAGTTATATATTAACTCATATTAATAAAGTCAAGAGCAAAGGTAAAAGTCTACTCTATCTAGAGTAAACAAATAATTGTTGTATAACTTAATATTATGTGTATTGGATGAGTTTTATCTGTATATAAATGTTGAAATATTTTGTGTATATAATGGTACATGTATGTATTGCCTTTACATGTGTGCAACAAATTTGTAATTTATCAATGATCAAATATTCTCGATTATGGTAAAAATATTTTTCAAAATTTTTAGTTTAGAAATTGCAGTCTTACTTTTGGATATGGTAATACATATAGAATAACTGTGGTTTTGAAGGTCGAGACAGACATTATCACTAGTATCGCAGCAAGTCTGATAGGATGAGCTGTGATACAAGTGATAATGCATGTTGAGACCTTCAAATTTGATATTATTGTTTTTATCAGTGTGTGACATCACACTCACCGATAATTTTCAGTATCAGGGTCAGTTCGTAGCTGTGGAACCATAGCTCTTATGGTCTTCTTTTTTTGTGACCATAGATTATGGTCACCAGAAATAACCCATAAGAGCTATGGTTCCACAGCTAGGTTAGTTCCTTGATATTGAAAATATCACTTCAAAAGATCAGAGGAAAAATGTTGAAATTACCTATAAAATTGTATCTATTATTTTTTACTTGTTTTTGTCTGTATAGATATTGTGAAAATTATTTATCAAATATATATCTTTATTTAAATATTACTTCTTAGTTTTTTTTAAATTTACAAAGGTTTCATATATTGTACCTGTATATATATTTTTTTTGTGTGGGGGGAGGGGGGGGGGGGCATCGTAGTCCTGGTCATATGGTAGTTGGATTTTAAACTACCTGTGCAATCAGTGCCAACACCACTCAAGCTGTGAGTTCTAACCCTGTTCATGGTGAGGTGTACTGGATACAACATTATGTGATAGAGTTTGTCAGTTTCTTGCGACAGGTCTGTTGTTATCTCCAGGTACTGTGGTTTCCTCCATCAATAAAACTGACCGCCACGAAATAACTGAAATATTGTTGAAAGTGGCACTAAACACCATAAACCAACCTAAACCTACTTATAAACTAGAGGCTCAGGTGAGCCTGTATCGCTCACCTGACATAAATAAGTCCTCTTAAGAATGTCTGCATGCTGAATACATCTAAGTTACTATTCAAATCCCATACTGCCATAGGGTTCTATGTTAAAACTATGTCTGCTCATGGCAGCCATCTTGGATGGAGGTCGTGGTCACCGGACACAATTTTGAAAGTATACTACCCAAGGACCATCCATGCCAGGTTTGCTTTAAATTGGCTGACTGATTTCAGAAGAGAAGACTTTTAAACAATTTTCCCATAGGGTCCTATGTTAAAACTATGTCTGCTGATAGTGGCCATTTTGAATCGGGATTACTGAACACAATTTTGGAAGTTGACCACCTAAGGACCATCGATGACATGTTTGCTATATTGGCTTACTAGTTTCAGAGGAGAAGATTTTAAAACATTTTTTCCCATAGGGTCCTATGTTAAAACTACAGTATGTCTGCTGAAGGTGGCCATCTTGGATGGAGGTCAGGGTCACTGGACACAATTTTGAAAATTGACCACTTAAGGACCATCCATGCCATGTTTGCTTTAAATTGGCTTACTGGTTTCAGAGAAGAAGATTTTTAAATATATTTCCCATAGGGTCCTATGTTAAAACTATGTTCGCTGATGGTTGCCATCTTGGATGGAGGTCGGGGTCACAGGACATAATTTTGAAAGTTGACCACCTAAGGACCATTCATCCCATGTTTGCTTTAAACTGACTTACTGGTTTCAGAGGAGAAGACTTTTAAACATTTTTTCCATAGGGTCCTATGTTAAAATTATGGTGACCATCTTGAATTTCCGATCAGCAAACGATTCACAAGTTTAGTACAGGACCACCCAAGGATCATTCCTGCAAAGCCACAATTCAATTGGCTTAGTGGTTTCTAACAAGAAGATTTTTAAAATTTCGACCAATCAGAACACATTATAGGCCCTGGCAGCCATGTTGGATTTCCGATCAGCACCAAAAACAAAAATCTTGTATATGACCATCCAATGAACATTTCTGCCAAGTTTGGTTCAAATCTGTTTTGTGGTTTCAGAAAAAAAGATGAAAATGTGAAATTCCCATAGGGTCCAATGTTAAACTAAGTCGAGTCATGGCAGCCATCTTGAATTTCCGATTGGCAAACGATTCACAAGTTTAGTACAGGACCACCCAATGATCATTCCTGCAAAGTCACAATTCAATTGGCTTAGTGGTTTCTAACAAGAAGATTTTTTAAATTTCGACCAATCAGAACACATTATGGGCCCTGGCAGCCATGTTGGATTTCCGATCAGCGCCAAAAACAAAAATCTTGTATATGACCATCCAATGAACATTTCTGCCAAGTTTGATTCAAATCTGTTTTGTGGTTTCAGAAAAAAAGATGAAAATGTGAAATTCCCATAGGGTCCAATGTTAAACTAAGTCGAGTCATGGCGGCCATCTTGAATTTCCGATCAGCAAACGATTCACAAGTTTAGTACAGGACCACCCAATGATCATTCCTGCAAAGTCACAATTCAATTGGCTTAGTGGTTTCTAACAAGAAGATTTTTAAAATTTCAGCCAATGAGAACACATTATGGACCCTGGCAGCCATGTTGGATTTCAAATCAGCACCAAAAACACAAATCTGGTAGAGAACCATCCAGTGAACATTTCTGGCAAGTTTGGCTGATTTCTGTTCAGCGGTTTCAGAGAAGAAGATTTAAATGTGAAAAGCTAACGGACGGACGGATGGACGACGGATGCTTACCCATGACAAAAGCTCACATGGCCTATGGCCAGGTGAGCTAAAAAACAACATGAAGGTGAATGATCAGTTTATATCAAGAAAGCCACTGACAAACTTTATCCTGTAATGTTGCATAAAACAACTGACAAAATGTATCTTGTAATGTTGCATCCAATATATCGTGATCATTAAAATACAAAAAATAAAATATTTTCAAATTCTTGTCCTCACTAAATTTTCCACACACCAAATTATTAAAGATATGCTTTTTGATCAGATTTTTTTTTAACTTCAGTCAATCAAAATGTATATTTAGCTCTGATGGCCTTCTTTGATTTGAAATCCATACAAAAAATACATATTTGAAAACTATTACAGGAACGTTGTTCTTGGTTCGACTTGACAAATTGGTTTCAGAGGAAAAATTAAAATGTGAACATTTTATATAGACACAGAAAATATGCATTTAGATATTTTGTCGCATGCAAAAGTAAACTGTGAAATTGGATAGATAGTCTCTCACGTTCATTTATATCCATATTCAATTCTTTATATGCCAGTTTAAGCAGTGCAACTTTTTAGCTACATCATGGTGACAAGATTCAATGGTGCAGGAAAGTCTGATTCTAGAGAAACCCATAGAGTATTGATCAACTTTTATACAAAAAGTACATGTCCAGCAGCACATGTTCATTTACATCCATATCCTTTCTCATTAAGCGTATGTGTTTTAGCTACACCCACCTTGTATATCTGATTCAAACCTGCTTTAGTGACCAACTCTATTAAGCAATAACTTGCATTATGTTACCTCGATTTTTATTTCCCTTCACAGTGTATTTCATATCAATTAAACCTGTATTGAGTGACCACCTGTCTTATGTGACCATATTTCACTGTTCCCTTGGAAGGTCACACAAGACAGGTTTGACTCTGAAATCATGCATACTTTGTGAAGTACCATCCAATGAACAATCATGTAAAGTTTGGGATCAATCATCTGGTTTAATTCCTTATTTGGTAATGTGTAATCAGCATAAAAACATCAAAGGATTCAAAAATTGTTCTTTAATCAAATCATTTGCATTTTTTTTCTTCAAACATTAAATTTCAACTAGAGGCTTTAAGAAAATTAAAAAATATATGAGACTTAACAACAACAGTCCAAATTTTACATATTGAATAATATTCTTTATTCTAAGATTTAGGAGTTTTGCAAATATGTCACTTTTCGGAAAGAGGGAATTGGATGTAAAATCTACACACATGGAAGAAAGCGTTACCAGTGACAACGAAGAACAGAAGATAAAAAAAGATTGAGATTTTGTTTCTGACAGGTTTAATTTCTAAGAAAATGTTGTACTTATCACAATCTAATTTAAATTAGATATTTAAAGGATTATTTTTTAACATGCCAATCCACTAACATGTCAGTGGATTGCTGTTTAAATATTTTTAACATACAACAAAGATCTAGGTTTTAATTACATTTTACAATTCATTATGTGAAGTAAAAGGATATATGTACTCACAAAACTTATCACTGCCAAATCATCAGGTATTATAGCTATTGTGATATCAAAATGATCTCAACAAAATGTATATACATGTATTTATGAATCATTTATCTTATTGCCTTTGGAGACCCAATTATCAAGATGGGGAAGGTTGAGATCCCTTTATGGGTTTAACCCTGCCACATTTTTATGCCTGTCCCAAATCAGGACCTTAATTTTGGAGTCGTATGTCATGGTCCTTTTTATGTTCATTGATTTGAGATAAGAGATGATTGTTCATTTTGTTGATATTGGTGGAATTGTTGACCATTATAGTTTGAACTTTTTTTTATAAACAATATGTGGTTTGTCACAAAAAGCCAATGAAATAGTGTGGATTTTTTTTGGTATTTTAGTTAACTTGCAAGATTTTGGAAATTCAAATTTTAAAATTCTATAGTTTGTTGGTTTGAACACAATGATTTACATTTTTTTAAAGAAATCACTTAACAACTGAAACAAATGATATACTTTGCCCCCAAAAGACAATTTAACAAACGTACATTTTAAGATAGTCCGTACAATGTATATATTTACATTTATGAATCTTTTCTGATGCATTTTCATATTTCATACTAGATTTATAATGACCTCATTTCAAACTTACACTTGTGAGAAATATTTCTGTACTTCAGCAGAAATCTTCAATTAAAACATATTAATTTTTCAGGACAAAATTTATAAATGGCATTTACCATATAATGAACTTTTTTACATGCATTCTGATAAATTAGAGAGAAAAAAACATCCATGTGTAGACTGAAGAATGGCAAATATTATATAACAGATTGTATAAGCCAATATCCATGACGTGTTCCTAGAAAGATTTCTAGTCAAATATTAACTTAACATTATAATCAGGAAGTCAGCCATAACATTTTCATAATCAAGTAGTCAGCCTGAACATTTTCATAATCAAGTAGTCAGTCTTAACATTTTCATAATCAAGTAGTCAGCCTGAACATTTTCATAATCAAGTAGTCAGTCTTAACATTTTCATAATCAGGTAGTCAGCCTGAACATGATCATATCGAGAAGTCAGTCTGAATATTATCATAACGAGGTAGAGAGCATGTCAGTATTAAAATAACCAGGCAGCTGAGTGAGTGTGGATATTCTCATAATCAGGTAGTTGACATGAATACTTGAATATTGCCATAATGACAGTGTGAACTAGTTAAATGCAGAAATGTTAATTTGCTTCAAATTTTTATATTTGTATTTTTTATATTTATTATCATAATGAGGCAGTATTTTCGATAAAGTTTTTATTTATTTATTTATTTATTTCATCTGTACCATTTATCTTGCTATAAAATTGATCTTTACAGTTTCTTTCATGTTTATGAAAATCTATGGCACACAAGGAGAATTTTGTGAAACTGCTATTTATTATGAAGTAGAAAACCAATATATTGCTATTAGGAAGTCATACAATCTAAAATTGGGATAACTCCTTATGATTATTGAGAAGATAATTACAAAGCTTACAACTCTCATTTATTACAATTTTTCATCAAATATTGAATTTTATCCACATGTTTGCTTGATCCTTATTAAAGTCATACATCATTTCTCAAATAAATGTTGTTAAAGAAGAAGCATATAAGGGGAAATCACTCTTGAAAGGTACAAACTCTACAGGAAATCTGACAGTTACAAATTGATTCTTCAAATGGTGTGTGTCACTTCCCATATACAGGTCCATACAGAATAGGTCAACTTTTTTAACTTTCAAATTTATGATTTTGGTATCAAATTGTCTACTTTAAAATATCAATAGGAGAGGATTTTTCAGTTATTATAAATTATAGGGTCATATTTCTACAAGTCCCACACTTTTTAGCCACAACATAGCTTTGATACATAATATTGGTCTTACAAAATGCAATCCTATCTGATAATTGTGTAACCTGTATCATGTATCTTTTTTTTTTTTATCAATATATGAATGAGTATGGTTCTAGTACTGCAAATATTTAAATACATAGGATTTAAGTACTGAGGGGATATATGAATGGGAGAGGGGTTTTCAAACTCAAGATATGACTTCTTACCAAAATGACCCCCCCCCTCCAGGTGCATGTAAAAAATAAAGAAATCATAAAAAAAACATATTTTTCAATGACTACAGATTGAAATATCTATTAAAGTCTGAAATATCTATTAAAGTCTGCACCTCAAACCCAATAATTTTGAAAATTTTCATTTACTGACAAAAAACATCATGTTTATTTGTGTATCTTACGAATTTAGTTTGATAATTGTGAGAAAAAAAACTTGTTGATGTTTTTGTTAACTTTATTATTGAATAACTGGAAAATTAGGATAATCTGCAGACATTTTATGTGAAATCCTATAAAAATGTTGACTTCTTCATCTTTAATCTTGAATCATTAAGTGGAAATTTACAGGTCTGTGTTGTTTCATTTGAAATAAACCTCATTTAAAAGTATCAATATTTTAAATAACAATGGTTATAAATATAGGTTTGATATTGACATAAACATGTTTTCGCAAAATGAGCTTGTGTTATTGTCACAGATTCATAAGCAATAACCAATCAGCATTTTATTTTTTTGTTACTAAGTTATTATTATACAACACAAAAACAGCTGAATTACGGAAGTTATATATATATCAATTGACTTATGTAAAGAGTCCAACGACCTTAATAGTATGTGAGGGAAGTAAATTTGGAAAGTTTTGAATATATATGTATATATTTTTGTTTAACACTAACGTTTTTGTGTTTTTTCAGTTTGCATATATAACAACCTTTATTTTCTCTCCAAATTTATTCTGCAAAATGTTTATCAATAGATTTTAAAATTAATACAATTTTGAATATTCATTATCAGTTCATCTGACATATGACCTGATAAGTCATGAGGAGTACATTAAAGTAGTATTTTTCTATCTCAGTTCATCTGACATATGACCTTAAAGTAGTATTTTTCTATCTCAGTTCATCTGACATATGACCTTAAAGTAGTATTTTACTATCTCAGTTCATCTGACCTGATAAGTGGTGTGGCCTTTGGTGGGAGTGACCTCATAAAAGAGGGACTATAGCTACTGTATTTAATTTAATTACCCCTGTGGTAAAATTAAGAAATTTAATTTTGGTTTGAAAAAAAACCCTTTAATGTAGGAGTTCTCATTACTGAAGACCTAATGGTGACACTGTGAGAAGGAATAGTAATGGTGATATTGAATGAAGAAATAAGTGATTAATGATGTTTTTTAAAATGAGAGGACATTAGAAAACAGCGATATTACTAAGCGTCCTTGACAATTGGAATCTTTTCAGCACTTACGTGATATGAAACATATTGGTTTTAAACATCAAAGGGAAAGTAAACAAAATAGCGATAATGGTTTTAATTGGAGTTTCTTAAATGTAACCTTTACGTCAATATCCTTACATGTTAAAATAATAGATTTACCAGAAATTGTATATCTCTTCATTAAATTAAATACAGTAGCTATAGTCCCTCTTTTATGAGGTCACTCCCACCAAAGGCCACACCACTTATCAGGTCAGATGTCAGATGAACTGAGATAGTAAAATACTACTTTATTGTACTCCTCATGAGAGGCTA
Source organism: Bathymodiolus brooksi (assembly GCA_963680875.1). Lineage (NCBI taxonomy): Eukaryota > Metazoa > Mollusca > Bivalvia > Mytilida > Modiolidae > Bathymodiolus > Bathymodiolus brooksi. Next base: position 70,241,713 of record OY804576.1, on the reverse strand, counting down.
CTTCTTTTCTGATACAATTTTTTATTGCAGAAGGGGTGGTCTTTTAAAGGGGGAACTACTGTAGTCAAGTAGTTTATGCATAACTTTCTTCCTCCACTAATAAAACTGACCACCACGATATAGCTGAAACATTGTTGAAAGTGGTGTTAAACACAATAGCCCCTAACCATTATCAATTTTTTATTATAATTACATGTAACAGTTATCATATTTGTTTTTGTTATTATAAAGCAGGATGTTTCGTTGAACACTAGTCAAATGATGTCAAGTTATATATTAACTCATATTAATAAAGTCAAGAGCAAAGGTAAAAGTCTACTCTATCTAGAGTAAACAAATAATTGTTGTATAACTTAATATTATGTGTATTGGATGAGTTTTATCTGTATATAAATGTTGAAATATTTTGTGTATATAATGGTACATGTATGTATTGCCTTTACATGTGTGCAACAAATTTGTAATTTATCAATGATCAAATATTCTCGATTATGGTAAAAATATTTTTCAAAATTTTTAGTTTAGAAATTGCAGTCTTACTTTTGGATATGGTAATACATATAGAATAACTGTGGTTTTGAAGGTCGAGACAGACATTATCACTAGTATCGCAGCAAGTCTGATAGGATGAGCTGTGATACAAGTGATAATGCATGTTGAGACCTTCAAATTTGATATTATTGTTTTTATCAGTGTGTGACATCACACTCACCGATAATTTTCAGTATCAGGGTCAGTTCGTAGCTGTGGAACCATAGCTCTTATGGTCTTCTTTTTTTGTGACCATAGATTATGGTCACCAGAAATAACCCATAAGAGCTATGGTTCCACAGCTAGGTTAGTTCCTTGATATTGAAAATATCACTTCAAAAGATCAGAGGAAAAATGTTGAAATTACCTATAAAATTGTATCTATTATTTTTTACTTGTTTTTGTCTGTATAGATATTGTGAAAATTATTTATCAAATATATATCTTTATTTAAATATTACTCTTAGTTTTTTTTAAATTTACAAAGGTTTCATATATTGTACCTGTATATATATTTTTTTTGTGTGGGGGGAGGGGGGGGGGCATCGTAGTCCTGGTCATATGGTAGTTGGATTTTAAACTACCTGTGCAATCAGTGCCAACACCACTCAAGCTGTGAGTTCTAACCCTGTTCATGGTGAGGTGTACTGGATACAACATTATGTGATAGAGTTTGTCAGTTTCTTGCGACAGGTCTGTTGTTATCTCCAGGTACTGTGGTTTCCTCCATCAATAAAACTGACCGCCACGAAATAACTGAAATATTGTTGAAAGTGGCACTAAACACCATAAACCAACCTAAACCTACTTATAAACTAGAGGCTCAGGTGAGCCTGTATCGCTCACCTGACATAAATAAGTCCTCTTAAGAATGTCTGCATGCTGAATACATCTAAGTTACTATTCAAATCCCATACTGCCATAGGGTTCTATGTTAAAACTATGTCTGCTCATGGCAGCCATCTTGGATGGAGGTCGTGGTCACCGGACACAATTTTGAAAGTATACTACCCAAGGACCATCCATGCCAGGTTTGCTTTAAATTGGCTGACTGATTTCAGAAGAGAAGACTTTTAAACAATTTTCCCATAGGGTCCTATGTTAAAACTATGTCTGCTGATAGTGGCCATTTTGAATCGGGATCACTGAACACAATTTTGGAAGTTGACCACCTAAGGACCATCGATGACATGTTTGCTATATTGGCTTACTAGTTTCAGAGGAGAAGATTTTAAAACATTTTTTCCCATAGGGTCCTATGTTAAAACTACAGTATGTCTGCTGAAGGTGGCCATCTTGGATGGAGGTCAGGGTCACTGGACACAATTTTGAAAATTGACCACTTAAGGACCATCCATGCCATGTTTGCTTTAAATTGGCTTACTGGTTTCAGAGAAGAAGATTTTTAAATATATTTCCCATAGGGTCCTATGTTAAAACTATGTTCGCTGATGGTTGCCATCTTGGATGGAGGTCGGGGTCACAGGACATAATTTTGAAAGTTGACCACCTAAGGACCATTCATCCCATGTTTGCTTTAAACTGACTTACTGGTTTCAGAGGAGAAGACTTTTAAACATTTTTTCCATAGGGTCCTATGTTAAAATTATGGTGACCATCTTGAATTTCCGATCAGCAAACGATTCACAAGTTTAGTACAGGACCACCCAAGGATCATTCCTGCAAAGCCACAATTCAATTGGCTTAGTGGTTTCTAACAAGAAGATTTTTAAAATTTCGACCAATCAGAACACATTATAGGCCCTGGCAGCCATGTTGGATTTCCGATCAGCACCAAAAACAAAAATCTTGTATATGACCATCCAATGAACATTTCTGCCAAGTTTGGTTCAAATCTGTTTTGTGGTTTCAGAAAAAAAGATGAAAATGTGAAATTCCCATAGGGTCCAATGTTAAACTAAGTCGAGTCATGGCAGCCATCTTGAATTTCCGATTGGCAAACGATTCACAAGTTTAGTACAGGACCACCCAATGATCATTCCTGCAAAGTCACAATTCAATTGGCTTAGTGGTTTCTAACAAGAAGATTTTTTAAATTTCGACCAATCAGAACACATTATGGGCCCTGGCAGCCATGTTGGATTTCCGATCAGCGCCAAAAACAAAAATCTTGTATATGACCATCCAATGAACATTTCTGCCAAGTTTGATTCAAATCTGTTTTGTGGTTTCAGAAAAAAAGATGAAAATGTGAAATTCCCATAGGGTCCAATGTTAAACTAAGTCGAGTCATGGCGGCCATCTTGAATTTCCGATCAGCAAACGATTCACAAGTTTAGTACAGGACCACCCAATGATCATTCCTGCAAAGTCACAATTCAATTGGCTTAGTGGTTTCTAACAAGAAGATTTTTAAAATTTCAGCCAATGAGAACACATTATGGACCCTGGCAGCCATGTTGGATTTCAAATCAGCACCAAAAACACAAATCTGGTAGAGAACCATCCAGTGAACATTTCTGGCAAGTTTGGCTGATTTCTGTTCAGCGGTTTCAGAGAAGAAGATTTAAATGTGAAAAGCTAACGGACGGACGGATGGACGACGGATGCTTACCCATGACAAAAGCTCACATGGCCTATGGCCAGGCGAGCTAAAAAACAACATGAAGGTGAATGATCAGTTTATATCAAGAAAGCCACTGACAAACTTTATCCTGTAATGTTGCATAAAACAACTGACAAAATGTATCTTGTAATGTTGCATCCAATATATCGTGATCATTAAAATACAAAAAATAAAATATTTTCAAATTCTTGTCCTCACTAAATTTTCCACACACCAAATTATTAAAGATATGCTTTTTGATCAGATTTTTTTTTAACTTCAGTCAATCAAAATGTATATTTAGCTCTGATGGCCTTCTTTGATTTGAAATCCATACAAAAAATACATATTTGAAAACTATTACAGGAACGTTGTTTTTGGTTCGACTTGACAAATTGGTTTCAGAGGAAAAATTAAAATGTGAACATTTTATATAGACACAGAAAATATGCATTTAGATATTTTGTCGCATGCAAAAGTAAACTGTGAAATTGGATAGATAGTCTCTCATGTTCATTTATATCCATATTCAATTCTTTATATGCCAGTTTAAGCAGTGCAACTTTTTAGCTACATCATGGTGACAAGATTCAATGGTGCAGGAAAGTCTGATTCTAGAGAAACCCATAGAGTATTGATCAACTTTTATACAAAAAGTACATGTCCAGCAGCACATGTTCATTTACATCCATATCCTTTCTCATTAAGCGTATGTGTTTTAGCTACACCCACCTTGTATATCTGATTCAAACCTGCTTTAGTGACCAACTCTATTAAGCAATAACTTGCATTATGTTACCTCGATTTTTATTTCCCTTCACAGTGTATTTCATATCAATTAAACCTGTATTGAGTGACCACCTGTCTTATGTGACCATATTTCACTGTTCCCTTGGAAGGTCACACAAGACAGGTTTGACTCTGAAATCATGCATACTTTGCGAAGTACCATCCAATGAACAATCATGTAAAGTTTGGGATCAATCATCTGGTTTAATTCCTTATTTGGTAATGTGTAATCAGCATAAAAACATCAAAGGATTCAAAAATTGTTCTTTAATCAAATCATTTGCATTTTTTTTCTTCAAACATTAAATTTCAACTAGAGGCTTTAAGAAAATTAAAAAATATATGAGACTTAACAACAACAGTCCAAATTTTACATATTGAATAATATTCTTTATTCTAAGATTTAGGAGTTTTGCAAATATGTCACTTTTCGGAAAGAGGGAATTGGATGTAAAATCTACACACATGGAAGAAAGCGTTACCAGTGACAACGAAGAACAGAAGATAAAAAAAGATTGAGATTTTGTTTCTGACAGGTTTAATTTCTAAGAAAATGTTGTACTTATCACAATCTAATTTAAATTAGATATTTAAAGGATTATTTTTTAACATGCCAATCCACTAACATGTCAGTGGATTGCTGTTTGAATATTTTTAACATACAACAAAGATCTAGGTTTTAATTACATTTTACAATTCATTATGTGAAGTAAAAGGATATATGTACTCACAAAACTTATCACTGCCAAATCATCAGGTATTATAGCTATTGTGATATCAAAATGATCTCAACAAAATGTATATACATGTATTTATGAATCATTTATCTTATTGCCTTTGGAGACCCAATTATCAAGATGGGGAAGGTTGAGATCCCTTTATGGGTTTAACCCTGCCACATTTTTATGCCTGTCCCAAATCAGGACCTTAATTTTAGAGTCGTATGTCATGGTCCTTTTTATGTTCATTGATTTGAGATAAGAGATGATTGTTCATTTTGTTGATATTGGTGGAATTGTTGACCATTATAGTTTGAACTTCTTTTTTTTATAAACAATATGTGGTTTGTCACAAAAAGCCAATGAAATAGTGTGGATTTTTTTTGGTATTTTAGTTAACTTGCAAGATTTTGGAAATTCAAATTTTAAAATTCTATAGTTTGTTGGTTTGAACACAATGATTTACATTTTTTTAAAGAAATCACTTAACAACTGAAACAAATGATATACTTTGCCCCCAAAAGACAATTTAACAAACGTACATTTTAAGATAGTCCGTACAATGTATATATTTACATTTATGAATCTTTTCTGATGCATTTTCATATTTCATACTAGATTTATAATGACCTCATTTCAAACTTACACTTGTGAGAAATATTTCTGTACTTCAGCAGAAATCTTCAATTAAAACATATTAATTTTTCAGGACAAAATTTATAAATGGCATTTACCATATAATGAACTTTTTTACATGCATTCTGATAAATTAGAGAGAAAAAAACATCCATGTGTAGACTGAAGAATGGCAAATATTATATAACAGATTGTATAAGCCAATATCCATGACGTGTTCCTAGAAAGATTTCTAGTCAAATATTAACTTAACATTATAATCAGGAAGTCAGCCATAACATTTTCATAATCAAGTAGTCAGCCTGAACATTTTCATAATCAAGTAGTCAGTCTTAACATTTTCATAATCAAGTAGTCAGCCTGAACATTTTCATAATCAAGTAGTCAGTCTTAACATTTTCATAATCAGGTAGTCAGCCTGAACATGATCATATCGAGAAGTCAGTCTGAATATTATCATAACGAGGTAGAGAGCATGTCAGTATTAAAATAACCAGGCAGCTGAGTGAGTGTGGATATTCTCATAATCAGGTAGTTGACATGAATACTTGAATATTGCCATAATGACAGTGTGAACTAGTTAAATGCAGAAATGTTAATTTGCTTCAAATTTTTATATTTGTATTTTTTATATTTATTATCATAATGAGGCAGTATTTTCGATAAAGTTTTTATTTATTTATTTATTTATTTCATCTGTACCATTTATCTTGCTATAAAATTGATCTTTACAGTTTCTTTCATGTTTATGAAAATCTATGGCACACAAGGAGAATTTTGTGAAACTGCTATTTATTATGAAGTAGAAAACCAATATATTGCTATTAGGAAGTCATACAATCTAAAATTGGGATAACTCCTTATGATTATTGAGAAGATAATTACAAAGCTTACAACTCTCATTTATTACAATTTTTCATCAAATATTGAATTTTATCCACATGTTTGCTTGATCCTTATTAAAGTCATACATCATTTCTCAAATAAATGTTGTTAAAGAAGAAGCATATACGGGGAAATCACTCTTGAAAGGTACAAACTCTACAGGAAATCTGACAGTTACAAATTGATTCTTCAAATGGTGTGTGTCACTTCCCATATACAGGTCCATACAGAATAGGTCAACTTTTTTAACTTTCAAATTTATGATTTTGGTATCAAATTGTCTACTTTAAAATATCAATAGGAGAGGATTTTTCAGTTATTATAAATTATAGGGTCATATTTCTACAAGTCCCACACTTTTTAGCCACAACATAGCTTTGATACATAATATTGGTCTTACAAAATGCAATCCTATCTGATAATTGTGTAACCTGTATCATGTATCTTTTTTTTTTTATCAATATATGAATGAGTATGGTTCTAGTACTGCAAATATTTAAATACATAGGATTTAAGTACTGAGGGGATATATGAATGGGAGAGGGGTTTTCAAACTCAAGATATGACTTCTTACCAAAATGACCCCCCCCCCCCTCCAGGTGCATGTAAAAAATAAAGAAATCATAAAAAAAACATATTTTTCAATGACTACAGATTGAAATATCTATTAAAGTCTGAAATATCTATTAAAGTCTGCACCTCAAACCCAATAATTTTGAAAATTTTCATTTACTGACAAAAAACATCATGTTTATTTGTGTATCTTACGAATTTAGTTTGATAATTGTGAGAAAAAAAACTTGTTGATGTTTTTGTTAACTTTATTATTGAATAACTGGAAAATTAGGATAATCTGCAGACATTTTATGTGAAATCCTATAAAAATGTTGACTTCTTTAATCTTGAATCATTAAGTGGAAATTTACAGGTCTGTGTTGTTTCATTTGAAATAAACCTCATTTAAAAGTATCAATATTTTAAATAACAATGGTTATAAATATAGGTTTGATATTGACATAAACATGTTTTCGCAAAATGAGCTTGTGTTATTGTCACAGATTCATAAGCAATAACCAATCAGCATTTTATTTTTTTGTTACTAAGTTATTATTATACAACACAAAAACAGCTGAATTACGGAAGTTATATATATATCAATTGACTTATGTAAAGAGTCCAACGACCTTAATAGTATGTGAGGGAAGTAAATTTGGAAAGTTTTGAATATATATGTATATATTTTTGTTTAACACTAACGTTTTTGTGTTTTTTCAGTTTGCATATATAACAACCTTTATTTTCTCTCCAAATTTATTCTGCAAAATGTTTATCAATAGATTTTAAAATTAATACAATTTTGAATATTCATTATCAGTTCATCTGACATATGACCTGATAAGTCATGAGGAGTACATTAAAGTAGTATTTTTCTATCTCAGTTCATCTGACATATGACCTTAAAGTAGTATTTTTCTATCTCAGTTCATCTGACATATGACCTTAAAGTAGTATTTTACTATCTCAGTTCATCTGACCTGATAAGTGGTGTGGCCTTTGGTGGGAGTGACCTCATAAAAGAGGGACTATAGCTACTGTATTTAATTTAATTACCCCTGTGGTAAAATTAAGAAATTTAATTTTGGTTTGAAAAAAAACCCTTTAATGTAGGAGTTCTCATTACTGAAGACCTAATGGTGACACTGTGAGAAGGAATAGTAATGGTGATATTGAATGAAGAAATAAGTGATTAATGATGTTTTTTAAAATGAGAGGACATTAGAAAACAGCGATATTACTAAGCGTCCTTGACAATTGGAATCTTTTCAGCACTTACGTGATATGAAACATATTGGTTTTAAACATCAAAGGGAAAGTAAACAAAATAGCGATAATGGTTTTAATTGGAGTTTCTTAAATGTAACCTTTACGTCAATATCCTTACATGTTAAAATAATAGATTTACCAGAAATTGTATATCTCTTCATTAAATTAAATACAGTAGCTATAGTCCCTCTTTTATGAGGTCACTCCCACCAAAGGCCACACCACTTATCAGGTCAGATGTCAGATGAACTGAGATAGTAAAATACTACTTTATTGTACTCCTCATGAGAGGCTACTTCTTTTCTGATACAATTTTTTATTGCAGAAGGGGTGGTCTTTTAAAGGGGGAACTACTGTAGTCAAGTAGTTTATGCATAACTTTCTTCCTCCACTAATAAAACTGACCACCACGATATAGCTGAAACATTGTTGAAAGTGGTGTTAAACACAATAGCCCCTAACCATTATCAATTTTTTATTATAATTACATGTAACAGTTATCATATTTGTTTTTGTTATTATAAAGCAGGATGTTTCGTTGAACACTAGTCAAATGATGTCAAGTTATATATTAACTCATATTAATAAAGTCAAGAGCAAAGGTAAAAGTCTACTCTATCTAGAGTAAACAAATAATTGTTGTATAACTTAATATTATGTGTATTGGATGAGTTTTATCTGTATATAAATGTTGAAATATTTTGTGTATATAATGGTACATGTATGTATTGCCTTTACATGTGTGCAACAAATTTGTAATTTATCAATGATCAAATATTCTCGATTATGGTAAAAATATTTTTCAAAATTTTTAGTTTAGAAATTGCAGTCTTACTTTTGGATATGGTAATACATATAGAATAACTGTGGTTTTGAAGGTCGAGACAGACATTATCACTAGTATCGCAGCAAGTCTGATAGGATGAGCTGTGATACAAGTGATAATGCATGTTGAGACCTTCAAATTTGATATTATTGTTTTTATCAGTGTGTGACATCACACTCACCGATAATTTTCAGTATCAGGGTCAGTTCGTAGCTGTGGAACCATAGCTCTTATGGTCTTCTTTTTTTGTGACCATAGATTATGGTCACCAGAAATAACCCATAAGAGCTATGGTTCCACAGCTAGGTTAGTTCCTTGATATTGAAAATATCACTTCAAAAGATCAGAGGAAAAATGTTGAAATTACCTATAAAATTGTATCTATTATTTTTTACTTGTTTTTGTCTGTATAGATATTGTGAAAATTATTTATCAAATATATATCTTTATTTAAATATTACTCTTAGTTTTTTTTAAATTTACAAAGGTTTCATATATTGTACCTGTATATATATTTTTTTTGTGTGGGGGGAGGGGGGGGGGCATCGTAGTCCTGGTCATATGGTAGTTGGATTTTAAACTACCTGTGCAATCAGTGCCAACACCACTCAAGCTGTGAGTTCTAACCCTGTTCATGGTGAGGTGTACTGGATACAACATTATGTGATAGAGTTTGTCAGTTTCTTGCGACAGGTCTGTTGTTATCTCCAGGTACTGTGGTTTCCTCCATCAATAAAACTGACCGCCACGAAATAACTGAAATATTGTTGAAAGTGGCACTAAACACCATAAACCAACCTAAACCTACTTATAAACTAGAGGCTCAGGTGAGCCTGTATCGCTCACCTGACATAAATAAGTCCTCTTAAGAATGTCTGCATGCTGAATACATCTAAGTTACTATTCAAATCCCATACTGCCATAGGGTTCTATGTTAAAACTATGTCTGCTCATGGCAGCCATCTTGGATGGAGGTCGTGGTCACCGGACACAATTTTGAAAGTATACTACCCAAGGACCATCCATGCCAGGTTTGCTTTAAATTGGCTGACTGATTTCAGAAGAGAAGACTTTTAAACAATTTTCCCATAGGGTCCTATGTTAAAACTATGTCTGCTGATAGTGGCCATTTTGAATCGGGATCACTGAACACAATTTTGGAAGTTGACCACCTAAGGACCATCGATGACATGTTTGCTATATTGGCTTACTAGTTTCAGAGGAGAAGATTTTAAAACATTTTTTCCCATAGGGTCCTATGTTAAAACTACAGTATGTCTGCTGAAGGTGGCCATCTTGGATGGAGGTCAGGGTCACTGGACACAATTTTGAAAATTGACCACTTAAGGACCATCCATGCCATGTTTGCTTTAAATTGGCTTACTGGTTTCAGAGAAGAAGATTTTTAAATATATTTCCCATAGGGTCCTATGTTAAAACTATGTTCGCTGATGGTTGCCATCTTGGATGGAGGTCGGGGTCACAGGACATAATTTTGAAAGTTGACCACCTAAGGACCATTCATCCCATGTTTGCTTTAAACTGACTTACTGGTTTCAGAGGAGAAGACTTTTAAACATTTTTTCCATAGGGTCCTATGTTAAAATTATGGTGACCATCTTGAATTTCCGATCAGCAAACGATTCACAAGTTTAGTACAGGACCACCCAAGGATCATTCCTGCAAAGCCACAATTCAATTGGCTTAGTGGTTTCTAACAAGAAGATTTTTAAAATTTCGACCAATCAGAACACATTATAGGCCCTGGCAGCCATGTTGGATTTCCGATCAGCACCAAAAACAAAAATCTTGTATATGACCATCCAATGAACATTTCTGCCAAGTTTGGTTCAAATCTGTTTTGTGGTTTCAGAAAAAAAGATGAAAATGTGAAATTCCCATAGGGTCCAATGTTAAACTAAGTCGAGTCATGGCAGCCATCTTGAATTTCCGATTGGCAAACGATTCACAAGTTTAGTACAGGACCACCCAATGATCATTCCTGCAAAGTCACAATTCAATTGGCTTAGTGGTTTCTAACAAGAAGATTTTTTAAATTTCGACCAATCAGAACACATTATGGGCCCTGGCAGCCATGTTGGATTTCCGATCAGCGCCAAAAACAAAAATCTTGTATATGACCATCCAATGAACATTTCTGCCAAGTTTGATTCAAATCTGTTTTGTGGTTTCAGAAAAAAAGATGAAAATGTGAAATTCCCATAGGGTCCAATGTTAAACTAAGTCGAGTCATGGCGGCCATCTTGAATTTCCGATCAGCAAACGATTCACAAGTTTAGTACAGGACCACCCAATGATCATTCCTGCAAAGTCACAATTCAATTGGCTTAGTGGTTTCTAACAAGAAGATTTTTAAAATTTCAGCCAATGAGAACACATTATGGACCCTGGCAGCCATGTTGGATTTCAAATCAGCACCAAAAACACAAATCTGGTAGAGAACCATCCAGTGAACATTTCTGGCAAGTTTGGCTGATTTCTGTTCAGCGGTTTCAGAGAAGAAGATTTAAATGTGAAAAGCTAACGGACGGACGGATGGACGACGGATGCTTACCCATGACAAAAGCTCACATGGCCTATGGCCAGGCGAGCTAAAAAACAACATGAAGGTGAATGATCAGTTTATATCAAGAAAGCCACTGACAAACTTTATCCTGTAATGTTGCATAAAACAACTGACAAAATGTATCTTGTAATGTTGCATCCAATATATCGTGATCATTAAAATACAAAAAATAAAATATTTTCAAATTCTTGTCCTCACTAAATTTTCCACACACCAAATTATTAAAGATATGCTTTTTGATCAGATTTTTTTTTAACTTCAGTCAATCAAAATGTATATTTAGCTCTGATGGCCTTCTTTGATTTGAAATCCATACAAAAAATACATATTTGAAAACTATTACAGGAACGTTGTTTTTGGTTCGACTTGACAAATTGGTTTCAGAGGAAAAATTAAAATGTGAACATTTTATATAGACACAGAAAATATGCATTTAGATATTTTGTCGCATGCAAAAGTAAACTGTGAAATTGGATAGATAGTCTCTCATGTTCATTTATATCCATATTCAATTCTTTATATGCCAGTTTAAGCAGTGCAACTTTTTAGCTACATCATGGTGACAAGATTCAATGGTGCAGGAAAGTCTGATTCTAGAGAAACCCATAGAGTATTGATCAACTTTTATACAAAAAGTACATGTCCAGCAGCACATGTTCATTTACATCCATATCCTTTCTCATTAAGCGTATGTGTTTTAGCTACACCCACCTTGTATATCTGATTCAAACCTGCTTTAGTGACCAACTCTATTAAGCAATAACTTGCATTATGTTACCTCGATTTTTATTTCCCTTCACAGTGTATTTCATATCAATTAAACCTGTATTGAGTGACCACCTGTCTTATGTGACCATATTTCACTGTTCCCTTGGAAGGTCACACAAGACAGGTTTGACTCTGAAATCATGCATACTTTGCGAAGTACCATCCAATGAACAATCATGTAAAGTTTGGGATCAATCATCTGGTTTAATTCCTTATTTGGTAATGTGTAATCAGCATAAAAACATCAAAGGATTCAAAAATTGTTCTTTAATCAAATCATTTGCATTTTTTTTCTTCAAACATTAAATTTCAACTAGAGGCTTTAAGAAAATTAAAAAATATATGAGACTTAACAACAACAGTCCAAATTTTACATATTGAATAATATTCTTTATTCTAAGATTTAGGAGTTTTGCAAATATGTCACTTTTCGGAAAGAGGGAATTGGATGTAAAATCTACACACATGGAAGAAAGCGTTACCAGTGACAACGAAGAACAGAAGATAAAAAAAGATTGAGATTTTGTTTCTGACAGGTTTAATTTCTAAGAAAATGTTGTACTTATCACAATCTAATTTAAATTAGATATTTAAAGGATTATTTTTTAACATGCCAATCCACTAACATGTCAGTGGATTGCTGTTTGAATATTTTTAACATACAACAAAGATCTAGGTTTTAATTACATTTTACAATTCATTATGTGAAGTAAAAGGATATATGTACTCACAAAACTTATCACTGCCAAATCATCAGGTATTATAGCTATTGTGATATCAAAATGATCTCAACAAAATGTATATACATGTATTTATGAATCATTTATCTTATTGCCTTTGGAGACCCAATTATCAAGATGGGGAAGGTTGAGATCCCTTTATGGGTTTAACCCTGCCACATTTTTATGCCTGTCCCAAATCAGGACCTTAATTTTAGAGTCGTATGTCATGGTCCTTTTTATGTTCATTGATTTGAGATAAGAGATGATTGTTCATTTTGTTGATATTGGTGGAATTGTTGACCATTATAGTTTGAACTTCTTTTTTTTATAAACAATATGTGGTTTGTCACAAAAAGCCAATGAAATAGTGTGGATTTTTTTTGGTATTTTAGTTAACTTGCAAGATTTTGGAAATTCAAATTTTAAAATTCTATAGTTTGTTGGTTTGAACACAATGATTTACATTTTTTTAAAGAAATCACTTAACAACTGAAACAAATGATATACTTTGCCCCCAAAAGACAATTTAACAAACGTACATTTTAAGATAGTCCGTACAATGTATATATTTACATTTATGAATCTTTTCTGATGCATTTTCATATTTCATACTAGATTTATAATGACCTCATTTCAAACTTACACTTGTGAGAAATATTTCTGTACTTCAGCAGAAATCTTCAATTAAAACATATTAATTTTTCAGGACAAAATTTATAAATGGCATTTACCATATAATGAACTTTTTTACATGCATTCTGATAAATTAGAGAGAAAAAAACATCCATGTGTAGACTGAAGAATGGCAAATATTATATAACAGATTGTATAAGCCAATATCCATGACGTGTTCCTAGAAAGATTTCTAGTCAAATATTAACTTAACATTATAATCAGGAAGTCAGCCATAACATTTTCATAATCAAGTAGTCAGCCTGAACATTTTCATAATCAAGTAGTCAGTCTTAACATTTTCATAATCAAGTAGTCAGCCTGAACATTTTCATAATCAAGTAGTCAGTCTTAACATTTTCATAATCAGGTAGTCAGCCTGAACATGATCATATCGAGAAGTCAGTCTGAATATTATCATAACGAGGTAGAGAGCATGTCAGTATTAAAATAACCAGGCAGCTGAGTGAGTGTGGATATTCTCATAATCAGGTAGTTGACATGAATACTTGAATATTGCCATAATGACAGTGTGAACTAGTTAAATGCAGAAATGTTAATTTGCTTCAAATTTTTATATTTGTATTTTTTATATTTATTATCATAATGAGGCAGTATTTTCGATAAAGTTTTTATTTATTTATTTATTTATTTCATCTGTACCATTTATCTTGCTATAAAATTGATCTTTACAGTTTCTTTCATGTTTATGAAAATCTATGGCACACAAGGAGAATTTTGTGAAACTGCTATTTATTATGAAGTAGAAAACCAATATATTGCTATTAGGAAGTCATACAATCTAAAATTGGGATAACTCCTTATGATTATTGAGAAGATAATTACAAAGCTTACAACTCTCATTTATTACAATTTTTCATCAAATATTGAATTTTATCCACATGTTTGCTTGATCCTTATTAAAGTCATACATCATTTCTCAAATAAATGTTGTTAAAGAAGAAGCATATACGGGGAAATCACTCTTGAAAGGTACAAACTCTACAGGAAATCTGACAGTTACAAATTGATTCTTCAAATGGTGTGTGTCACTTCCCATATACAGGTCCATACAGAATAGGTCAACTTTTTTAACTTTCAAATTTATGATTTTGGTATCAAATTGTCTACTTTAAAATATCAATAGGAGAGGATTTTTCAGTTATTATAAATTATAGGGTCATATTTCTACAAGTCCCACACTTTTTAGCCACAACATAGCTTTGATACATAATATTGGTCTTACAAAATGCAATCCTATCTGATAATTGTGTAACCTGTATCATGTATCTTTTTTTTTTTATCAATATATGAATGAGTATGGTTCTAGTACTGCAAATATTTAAATACATAGGATTTAAGTACTGAGGGGATATATGAATGGGAGAGGGGTTTTCAAACTCAAGATATGACTTCTTACCAAAATGACCCCCCCCCCCCTCCAGGTGCATGTAAAAAATAAAGAAATCATAAAAAAAACATATTTTTCAATGACTACAGATTGAAATATCTATTAAAGTCTGAAATATCTATTAAAGTCTGCACCTCAAACCCAATAATTTTGAAAATTTTCATTTACTGACAAAAAACATCATGTTTATTTGTGTATCTTACGAATTTAGTTTGATAATTGTGAGAAAAAAAACTTGTTGATGTTTTTGTTAACTTTATTATTGAATAACTGGAAAATTAGGATAATCTGCAGACATTTTATGTGAAATCCTATAAAAATGTTGACTTCTTTAATCTTGAATCATTAAGTGGAAATTTACAGGTCTGTGTTGTTTCATTTGAAATAAACCTCATTTAAAAGTATCAATATTTTAAATAACAATGGTTATAAATATAGGTTTGATATTGACATAAACATGTTTTCGCAAAATGAGCTTGTGTTATTGTCACAGATTCATAAGCAATAACCAATCAGCATTTTATTTTTTTGTTACTAAGTTATTATTATACAACACAAAAACAGCTGAATTACGGAAGTTATATATATATCAATTGACTTATGTAAAGAGTCCAACGACCTTAATAGTATGTGAGGGAAGTAAATTTGGAAAGTTTTGAATATATATGTATATATTTTTGTTTAACACTAACGTTTTTGTGTTTTTTCAGTTTGCATATATAACAACCTTTATTTTCTCTCCAAATTTATTCTGCAAAATGTTTATCAATAGATTTTAAAATTAATACAATTTTGAATATTCATTATCAGTTCATCTGACATATGACCTGATAAGTCATGAGGAGTACATTAAAGTAGTATTTTTCTATCTCAGTTCATCTGACATATGACCTTAAAGTAGTATTTTTCTATCTCAGTTCATCTGACATATGACCTTAAAGTAGTATTTTACTATCTCAGTTCATCTGACCTGATAAGTGGTGTGGCCTTTGGTGGGAGTGACCTCATAAAAGAGGGACTATAGCTACTGTATTTAATTTAATTACCCCTGTGGTAAAATTAAGAAATTTAATTTTGGTTTGAAAAAAAACCCTTTAATGTAGGAGTTCTCATTACTGAAGACCTAATGGTGACACTGTGAGAAGGAATAGTAATGGTGATATTGAATGAAGAAATAAGTGATTAATGATGTTTTTTAAAATGAGAGGACATTAGAAAACAGCGATATTACTAAGCGTCCTTGACAATTGGAATCTTTTCAGCACTTACGTGATATGAAACATATTGGTTTTAAACATCAAAGGGAAAGTAAACAAAATAGCGATAATGGTTTTAATTGGAGTTTCTTAAATGTAACCTTTACGTCAATATCCTTACATGTTAAAATAATAGATTTACCAGAAATTGTATATCTCTTCATTAAATTAAATACAGTAGCTATAGTCCCTCTTTTATGAGGTCACTCCCACCAAAGGCCACACCACTTATCAGGTCAGATGTCAGATGAACTGAGATAGTAAAATACTACTTTATTGTACTCCTCATGAGAGGCTACTTCTTTTCTGATACAATTTTTTATTGCAGAAGGGGTGGTCTTTTAAAGGGGGAACTACTGTAGTCAAGTAGTTTATGCATAACTTTCTTCCTCCACTAATAAAACTGACCACCACGATATAGCTGAAACATTGTTGAAAGTGGTGTTAAACACAATAGCCCCTAACCATTATCAATTTTTTATTATAATTACATGTAACAGTTATCATATTTGTTTTTGTTATTATAAAGCAGGATGTTTCGTTGAACACTAGTCAAGTTATATATTAACTCGTATTAATAAAGTCAAGAGCAAAGGTAAAAGTCTACTCTATCTAGAGTAAACAAATAATTGTTGTATAACTTAATATTATGTGTATTGGATGAGTTTTATCTGTATATAAATGTTGAAATATTTTGTGTATATAATGGTACATGTATGTATTGCCTTTACATGTGTGCAACAAATTTGTAATTTATTAATGATCAAATATTCTCGATTATGGTAAAAATATTTTTCAAAATTTTTAGTTTAGAAATTGCAGTCTTACTTTTGGATATGGTAATACATATAGAATAACTGTGGTTTTGAAGGTCGAGACAGACATTATCACTAGTATCGCAGCAAGTCTGATAGGATGAGCTGTGATACAAGTGATAATGCATGTTGAGACCTTCAAATTTGATATTATTGTTTTTATCAGTGTGTGACATCACACTCACCGATAATTTTCAGTATCAGGGTCAGTTCGTAGCTGTGGAACCATAGCTCTTATGGTCTTCTTTTTTTGTGACCATAGATAATGGTCACCAGAAATAACCCATAAGAGCTATGGTTCCACAGCTAGGTTAGTTCCTTGATATTGAAAATATCACTTCAAAAGATCAGAGGAAAAATGTTGAAATTACCTATAAAATTGTATCTATTATTTTTACTTGTTTTTGTCTGTATAGATATTGTGAAAATTATTTATCAAATATATATCTTTATTTAAATATTACTTCTTAGTTTTTTTTAAACTTACAAAGGTTTCATATATTGTACCTGTATATATATTTTTTTTGTGTGGGGGGAGGGGCATCGTAGTCCTGGTCATATGGTAGTTGGATTTTAAACTACCTGTGCAATCAGTGC